>OZ043938.1:5000-507500 GCA_964056405.1 Acronicta alni
AAACAGACAAACAGACAAACAGACAAACAGACAAACAGACAAACAGACAAACAGACAAACAGACAAACAGACAAACAGACAAACAGACAAACAGACAAACAGACAAACAGACAAACAGACAAACAGACAAACAGACAAACAGACAAACAGACAAACAGACAAACAGACAAACAGACAAACAGACAAACAGACAAACAGACAAACAGACAAACAGACAAACAGACAAACAGACAAACAGACAAACAGACAAACAGACAAACAGACAAACAGACAAACAGACAAACAGACAAACAGACAAACAGACAAACAGACAAACAGACAAACAGACAAACAGACAAACAGACAAACAGACAAACAGACAAACAGACAAACAGACAAACAGACAAACAGACAAACAGACAAACAGACAAACAGACAAACAGACAAACAGACAAACAGACAAACAGACAAACAGACAAACAGACAAACAGACAAACAGACAAACAGACAAACAGACAAACAGACAAACAGACAAACAGACAAACAGACAAACAGACAAACAGACAAACAGACAAACAGACAAACAGACAAACAGACAAACAGACAAACAGACAAACAGACAAACAGACAAACAGACAAACAGACAAACAGACAAACAGACAAACAGACAAACAGACAAACAGACAAACAGACAAACAGACAAACAGACAAACAGACAAACAGACAAACAGACAAACAGACAAACAGACAAACAGACAAACAGACAAACAGACAAACAGACAAACAGACAAACAGACAAACAGACAAACAGACAAACAGACAAACAGACAAACAGACAAACAGACAAACAGACAAACAAACAAACAAACAAACAAACAAACAAACAAACAAACAAACAAACAAACAAACAAACAAACAAACAAACAAACAAACAAACAAACAAACAAACAAACAAACAAACAAACAAACAAACAAACAAACAAACAAACAAACAAACAAACAAACAAACAAACAAACAAACAAACAAACAAACAAACAAACAAACAAACAAACAAACAAACAAACAAACAAACAAACAAACAAACAAACAAACAAACAAACAAACAAACAAACAAACAAACAAACAAACAAACAAACAAACAAACAAACAAACAAACAAACAAACAAACAAACAAACAAACAAACAAACAAACAAACAAACAAACAAACAAACAAACAAACAAACAAACAAACAAACAAACAAACAAACAAACAAACAAACAAACAAACAAACAAACAAACAAACAAACAAACAAACAAACAAACAAACAAACAAACAAACAAACAAACAAACAAACAAACAAACAAACAAACAAACAAACAAACAAACAAACAAACAAACAAACAAACAAACAAACAAACAAACAAACAAACAAACAAACAAACAAACAAACAAACAAACAAACAAACAAACGCCGAGAGGAAAGATGCTGCGTCAACTTATATTCATCTCAACTCAATAAACCTAAGAGGACTACATAGCATTCAGAATAAAGTTATGATGGAGACACCAATGCAAGTGGAAGAAATACAATCAGAAGCGTTATACCATACGACGATACCCTTCTATGTCGTTACCTTAAGTGCTATTGCATCAGTTATAGCCTTTACACTCTATCAATCTAAATGTTTTTGCGGCCCCATGACGCCCAAACCAGAAAACCACATCTACGAAGATACAGAGGAAATGGATGATCGTCCGAAGATACCCGAGAGGACGGGTCCAGCAACATTTTCTCTCAAAGTTCTAAAATAGTTGCTGATCTGCGGGTGGAGATGTTACGCGTTGCTAACCGAAAGGAATTGCCCATTCAGCAAGAATACTTTATTATCCAAACTTATGTCGAAACATCGGCCGACCAGCGGAAACGGCTAGCTGATCTTGCGTTTAGTGACGCACGTACCGAATATTGCAAAACCATAATTTTAATAATTGTAATTTAATTTAGCATTCATTATTCCCACTTCGAATAGGAATCATAGGCTAATTATAATTGTAATAAGTTTTATTTTATTTTAATAAATTAGTTAAATCATTTTTGTTTTTTTTTCAATCATCCGGCTGCAGTTAACGTAATTCAAACAAACAAACAAACAAACAAACAAACAAAAGGAGTAAAAAGGAGTGGTAGTGAGATACGATTTTAGCTTGTCCTATTTTGAAAGGTCTGCAAGCAGGCCTGGACCATCTTGTAACGAATCAATCGTTACATCTTGTGCGCTCGTCAGTTGGAGTAGTAGCAATATTGGAAGTATCCTGTAACAACAAAGGGTTTTTAGGGGCTCTCTTTAAGCGTGACTTAGCTACTGGGCCTCGTTTCTTTCGAGTATAAATATGTATAGGCAAATCGGCAAGGACAGTGTCCTGCGTATAACGCGGTGCTAATTTCTGACGACTAGCTAACGGGTTGCGTACGAAGACCTGCTGGTCAGGTAAGAATTCCTGTTCTAATTCGCGATCTTTATTTCTATTTTCGGTAAGTTGTGTACGTTCGTGGAGGGATGACTCGTTTATAATTTCATACACTTTAGTTAATCTATTCTTGTGATCTTGCATGTATTGTTGAAGTAAATGCTCTGTTAATTTAATATCTAATGTCTCTTGGATCAAAGTGTCCAGTTATTAATTCAATGGGCCTGCATTTCGTAAAGCTATGTATAAAATTATTATACCCTAATATAGCGTATGGCATGAGATTGATAACTGACTCGCTACGGTGTTCTAATTTTAATATTCTTATATGTTCCAGGATTGTTCAGTGGAATCGTTCTACTATTCCATTGTCGTTTGGGGAATGAGCAAGGATTTTATGATGTTGAATTTTATGAAGTCTTGTAAATTCTAAAAATACTTGATTTGTGAATTCTGGACCTTGGTCTGTAACAATAGTTAACGGTACGCCATGATGTGTGAAAAACTGTAATAAAGCTTGTACTACACTTAATGCTGTGCCGTCTCTTAAGAAGTAAGCTTGAGCATACTTGGAGAAGGCGTCTACTATTGTAATATATTTTTCGCTTTGCGCTGTAAAGAGGTCTACATTAACTATTTCAAAGGGTTTAGTAGGTGGAGGAACTATACAAAATTTTTGTTTTACAGGGTTCCTATCGTACTTGGCTTGGCCACAGATATTGCATTCATTGATGTATTTTGCGATGTGTTCCTTCATTTTAGGCCAATAGTACCTGTGAGATAAGGCGAGATAACATTCATTGATACCTCGGTGGTTAGTTTTACCTTCGTGATATTTTTGGATGATCTCTTGCTGACGTAAGTATTCTTTTACATTTTCTACTTCGGTTTTTGTTAATACTAGATTCATAGCGGAACTTTTAAACGCATTCTGAATAATCGGTATAATTTGGTACATGCTTAGCGTAGGGTGAATGATTAAACCAGTCTTTACTTTTGGGTTAACAAATTCTTTAACTGCACTAATTACATCCTGTTCCAGGGATGACTCTGACAACTGAATGGTAGTACGGGTATGTGTTTCGAATGGCTTAGTAACGGTTGGCCGTTTCTTAATGTCTCCTACTACTATGAAACAAATCTGTCTACTAAATTTATTAAGCGGTTCATCTGAGAGGGGTATTTCTAATATAGGATTTTCTGCACTCGTATGGGCAGTAACTGTAGTAGAACCAGTAATAGACGGTGCTTTTTCTGAAGGGTTGACCATAACAGAACTAACTTCCTCATTATTAATTTGTACTCGCGATAATGCATCTGCGTTTGTGATATTTTTTCCTTGTTTATAGACTACTGTGAAATTATATTCGCTTAACTTTAACCAACGAGTTAACCTTGAATTGGGTTCCTTTAAATTCATAACCCATTGAAGGGGCTTATGATCAGTAACTATTTTAAATTTTCGTCCGAATAAGTAGGGGCGGAAATATTTGGTTCCCCATACTATCGCTAAAAGCTCCTTCTCTATTGTGCTATAATTAATTTCGCTAGTGTTTAACGTCCTAGACGCATATGCTATCGGCTTATCTGAACCTAATGTCCCTTGAGATAATATAGCTTCTTCTAAATCGTTTCGCTCTTGGCAGAGCGGTCGTGGTCGTCATGTAGTAGAATCGGGGGCAGATGTTATACGCCTCACGATATCTCGCCATCGTTTTCTGTTGGTGGACATTCTGGTACACTCATGTAAGGGCCCGCCCACATAAGATTTAATTTGGTCGGTCCATCGCATGGGTGACCTTCCGCGCGGTCTGGTCCCTTCCACCTTCCCCTGCACGACGAGTCGCTCTATGGAGGAGTGGCATTCACGTCTTGACACGTGTCCAAAAAACTTCAGGATACGACACTGTACTACAGAAGATAGACGCTGCTTGATGCCGAGTTCTTGGAGTATGGATACATTGGTACGGAATTCAGTCCACGATACACCAAGCATTCTTCTCCAGCACCACATTTCGAGAGAGTCTATCTTCTTTCTTTCACTTTCCCGCAATGTCCACGTCTCAGCAGCGTATAGAAATATGGGTAATATCAATGTTCGGACGAGCCGGATCTTAGTGGCTTTCGTGATATTTCGGTTTCTCCATATTTTTTTGAGCTTATCCATAGCAGTTCTAGTAATAGCCATACGTCGTTTTATTTCATCTACGCAACCGCCGTTGTTCGAGATTAAAGTGCCAAGGTATATGTAGGATTGGACCACTTCGCAGTTCGCGATCTGAGTAACTTCGGGCGAATTGTTGTTAATGCGGTCCACAATCATTATTTTGGTCTTGCTACGATTAATTTTTAACCCGAACTGAAGGCTCACACGCTCCATTTTGAGAAATAGATCTTCCATGTGGCTAATACTAGTTGCAAATAGTGTGGTATCATCAGCGTACCGCAAATTTGTTATTTTATAGCCACCAACAGTAACACCATCTGTCCAGTCCTCAAGCACGACACGCATTATGAGTTCAGTGTAAGCGTTGAACAAAAGCGGCGATATAATACATCCCTGACGGACGCCTGTACTAGGATGAAAGGTGTTTGACAAGACATCTTCAGTCCGTACTGAAGCCGTTCCTTCTTCATAAATGTGCCTTAGAAGATGTACCAGATGTTTCGGCGTGCCCATTTCTAACAACGTGTTCCAAAGAAGTGGCCATTTTACCGAGTCAAACGCTTTTGAAAAATCAACAAAGCAAATGTATGTTGGCTTGTTAAATTCTCGTGCCTTCTCAATAATTTGGCGGACAATAAAAATTTGCTCGCGAGTGCCCTTTCCCTTCACAAATCCCGCTTGTTCTGGTGCAATCTCTTTGGACAGATAGGTCTTCAATCGCTCGTTAAGAATATGTAGCATAATTTTACTTGCATGAGATATTAGTGCAATAAGGCGATAGTTGCTACATTTCTTTGTCGAGCCCTTCTTATGCAAGGGGATGAAAACTGAATGAGTCCAGTCTGCTGGCCATATTCCTGTCTGCCATATCTTATTGCAAATGGTGTGAAAGATATCGGTTCCGTTTTCACCAAGAGCCTTTATGGTTTCGATGGGTATTTCATCTCTACCTACGGCTTTTCCATTCTTCAGGTGTTTGATAGCCGCCCTAACTTCAGACTTAAGAATATCTGGCTCCAGATTTTCATTCGTCGGCTCTGTGGTGGGAAAGTTTCGCGACTGTAAGTCTTGGAACAACGTCTGACAATAGCTCTTCCACGTTTCAGAAATACGGTCCAGTTCCGTTATGATATTGCCATGTCTGTCTTCAATAGACCAACTTTTGGAAGGCAGACTTTTTGTGAGGGAACGTATTTTATGATGAAGGTCTCTGGGTTCATGTTTATCTGCATGTGTTTCGATCTCTTCGCAAATTTTACGAAGGTAGGCATTGTGATCTCTTCTGCAGTTTGCTTGTATTTGGGCAGATAATCTATTAAGGTTTGTAACATTAGCGCCTGTTGCCTTCATTTCACGTCTCTTCTCAATTAGACTCAGAGTATCGTCAGTCATCCAGTGCTGCCGCTTGCGTGTGTCTTTTGGTGGTTTAGACCTTGATAGTGAATTTTTAATTAAAGTTTTCGCTCTGTCCCACAGAGTTTCTGGTGTATCGTCAACGTGGTTTGCGTTAGCCCACTCTGGCCAGTTTTGTTCCACAGCAACTAAAAACTTCGAGCTGTCTTTTACTTCAACTCTTGTATTTTTCTCAAGAGATCGGGCCGCTGTCAGCTTCAGCTTCATTTTCGAAATTAATAGTTGATGATCTGTTCCACAATCGGCTCCTGGTAGAGTGTGGGCATTTTTTATTGACGTTTTCCATCGCGAGCGAATCAAGATGTAATCGATCTGGTTGCGGTAATTACCATTTGGTGATGTCCACGTATATAACCTTCGTTGATGGTGTTGGAATTGACTGTTTGTTATTACCAGATCATTCTCGGTTGCAAACTGGATCAAACGTTTACCTCTATCGTTACGTACTCCTAGTCCAAATTTTCCTACGCAGTTGCTGAGCTGATGGGAATTTTCTCCAACTTTGGCGTTGAAATCACCTATGATCATAAGTATCTCCCTGTTGGCTACTTTTGCGATGGTAGTCTCTAATTCAGAGTAGAATTTCTCTATTACCTCGTCACTTGCAGTGCTGGTAGGAGCATAGACTTGAATGATATTCAGATTCACTGGCGACGCTCTAAGTTTGATACTAAGTATCCTATCGCTAACTGGGTCGTATCCCATGACACTGTTTTTTTGGTACTTGGGGATGATAATAGCCACTCCATTTTGACTTCTGCTGATAATATAGCAGCTTTCTGATAATATAGCACCTATAGCGATATTCGATGCATCAGTCGTTAATATGAAATCTTTTTCGAAGTCTGGATATTGTAGTATGGGATCATTAATTAATAATGTTTTACATTTTTCAAAGCAGTTAAGGTAATTTGGATCATTGATGTTTATTTTAGAACCTTTCTTGAGACAATGCGTCATGGGTTTAGTTATCTTAGCAAAATCGGGAATAAATTTACGATAATAACCTAATAGTCCTAGGAAACGTTTAATTTCGGTTGGGGTTTTCGGCAAAGGGAATTTTTGAATTGCGGCAATTTTATCTGGATTGGGTTTTATACCATCCTTACTAATAATGTGACCTAAAGAAGACGTTTCTAGCTTTAAAAATTCAGACTTATCTAACTGTATTTTAAAATTTGATTCTCTAAGCCTGTCAAATATTTTTTCCAGATTTATCATATGTTCCTGTAATGAGACGCTGAATACAACGATATCGTCTAGATAGACAACGTAAATTTGATTCTGAAGGTCCTTAAGTACATTGTCCATAACTCGTTGAAAAGTTGATGGATAATTCTTAAGTCCCATCGGCATACGCAAAAACTCAGTGTCCGTGCTCTACAGTGAAAGCTGTCTTCGGAATATCATTTTCAAACATTTGACATTGGTAAAATCCGCTTGCAAGGTCTAAGGTCGTGAAATAATTACAGTTTCCAAGTTTATCTAATATATCTGAAATGTTAGGGATAGGATATTTATCGTCTATAGTTTTTTTGTTGAGTTTTCTGAAATCTACAACTAAACGCCACTTCTGTTTTCCAGATGCGTCGGTTTTCTTTGGAACCACCCAAATAGGCGAAATCCAGGCAGACTCTGAAGGTCGAATTATACCTTGTTGTTACATTTTTTCAATCTGTTCCTGAACCTCTTGTCTGTGTATGTAGGGATATCTATAGCTTTTAGTATGAATAGGAATTTCGTCAACAGTCCAAATACAATGCTTAACCTTGTTAGTGAAAGTTAGGGGTTCTCCCTCTATATAAAATACATCCGCGTATCTAGCACATAACGTCTATAAGTTAGCGCGTTCCTCAGGATTCAAATGATCGGTCCGCAAACGTGATAGCACTTCGCAAATCCGCGACGGCGATATGCGCTGTTCGGTGCGCGTGCACTCTGCGTTAAATAATTCCGCGCTCACAGGGCGATCCATTGAGAACACTAAGTCATTTTGGGTTGGATTTATAACTTCTAAATAACGTCGGCTGTACGAGCAAAACCCGTACATTTGCCATGTTTAGTTTTTAAGCTGACGCTTGCGCTGTATATTAATGTGACGCATTTACCTACTACCAATAAATCCGTGGAACAGTAATCATCGTTTCAATTTACTTCCCGAAACACGGGTCGCGGTCGCGGTACTCATAACAATAACAATCTCATAAGGTGTTAGGCAATCGCCATACAGGAGAATTCGATATAATCGATGCAATCGGTTAAATCTGAAAAATCGTTAAAATCTCATAACTCGGGAAAATCGATAATATCGCTAAAGTCGATAACGTCTTATAAATACTACCTATGAAATGGGAGAAATCGATATAATCTATGCAATCGGTTAAATCTGAAAAATCGGTAAAATCTCATATCTCGGGAATATCGATAATAACGCTTAAATCGATAACGTGTTATAAATACTACCTATGAAATGGGTGAAATTGATTTAAACGTTGCAATCGGTTAAATCTGAAAAATCGGTAAAATCTCATAACTCGGGAAAATCGATAATATCGCTAAAATCGATAACGTGCTATAAATACTACCTATGAAATGGGAGAAATCGATATAATCGATGCAATCGGTTAAATCTGAAAAATCGTTAAAATCTCATAACTTTGGAAAATCGATAATATCGCTAAAATCGATAACGTCTTATAAATTCTACCTATGAAATGGGTGAAATTGATTTAAACGTTGCAATCGGTTTGTTGAAGAACCAATCAAAATTGCAACGGCATCAGCGACGGCGCTCGATTGGTCCGTTGAGTGGAACAGATGGCGCCACCGTAGTGCAGTGCGCGAGCGCGGCCATATTCACTTTGTATAGAATCACGATCATCGCACGCAAAACACCTTTTGTAACTGTTTCTTTACTAATCAATAAATTCAACATATTTTTCACCGAAATAGTCTCCAAGTTATTTATTCTGCTGCCGACGATATCACCCCCGTGTCTGGGCATAGACATATTGGTCCATCGAACCGGATTGGAATATTCCGAGGAGCACGCGGTTGGTTGCAGAACTTGCAGAACAAAATCACGGAAAGCTGCAAGGAATCTACGCAGGAGAAGTCTTCGGTGAGACGTGCCAGCCAAATCCTAAACCCATTATCCTATTCAATTGTGTTAACACGGTGTTCAAATAAAATTTCAGTGCATAACGTCGCGAACATTCGTTGCCCGCCCGGTTCATCCACCACGCAGCATCAGATAAGTGACAGTTCCAGCTACAGCCAGTGCAACTGTAAGTACTCCGTTTATCATAACTCGCCGAAATGACTAATGTAGATATGAAAGTGGAAGATCTTAGGGAGCTCATTAGACTTCGCGGAATTATTAAGGGTAGACTCACAAATTTTAAAAAGTACATTAATACGTTAAGTACTCAGACGTTACCTAGTATTATTCACGGAGCATTAAAATTACGTATCGCGGGCATGGAAAACTTATTTAAGGAATTTTGTGACGTCCAAAATAAGATAGAAAAATTAAGTTCTGACAGTGATATAAACGTACAGTTGAAGAATAGGGAAGACTTTGAAATTGAATATTATAATATTTTAGCTGAAGCTCAATCCCTTGTTAAAATTTTGGACGATGGTACTTCTACATCCAGTGACAGTGCGTGTACGTCCCATATTAAGCAGTCTATAAAATTGCCGACCATTGCCTTACCTACCTTTAATGGTTCATGCGAAAACTGGTTAGAATTCCGCGATACATTTCTATCATTGATACACAATTCGAAGGAAATAACGAATATTCAAAAGTATCATTATTTAAAATCTTCCCTGTCAGGAAACGCATTATTAGTTATTGATTCGCTTGAATTTTCGGCCAGCAATTATCCAGTTGCATGGGAATTGCTAATAAATAGGTACAACAATCATAAATTATTAATCCATAACCATGTTAAGGCGTTATTTTCATTGCCGGCACTGACTAGTGAGTCAGCCAGTTCATTAAGAAAGATTATAGACTCTGTTCTTAAAAATATTCGCGCATTGAAATCTCTTGGTGAACCAGTAGACTATTGGCACACACTACTCATATATCTGACGGTTATTAAATTGGACCCAATCACCGAACGTGAATGGGAACAATACAAATTAACTTTACCCGATGAGACTGATGTAATAAACCCGGTGTCTCAAAGTCAGCGTTAACAGTGGATATATTACTAGATTTTTTAAGAAATAGGGCTCAAATGTTAGATACTTTGAAATTAACACACAGTAAGAACACTATGCATACACGGAACGAACCTGGATTCAAACGACAAGAACAGTTACACAAGTTACCTAAGACGCATTGCAATATTGCCACCAAGGGTAATAAAATTGAACATTCCTCTAAGTCTACCTTTCAAAAAAGGAACTGTCCTATGTGCAGCAAGAAACACCCATTATATTCATGCCAGTCATTTCTGAATTCTAACGTGCAGATTAGATTGAAATTAGTGCGTGATAAAGGGTTATGCGAAAATTGTTTTAACATAGGACATGCGTCTGAAGACTGTTGGTATGGCCCCTGTAGGAAATGTGATAAGAAACACAACTCACTAATTCATGAGGACGACGGTGTGCCTAATGATAATAATCAAAAAAATAATCACGCACTGAATGGTTTGTCATCAGTGGGTGGACAATCCAACGAAACCGGTTCTCCCGTAGGCACGGTCGCGTCCCATCTTAGCACTAATATAGCACACACACACTCCGTACTCAACGTAAACACGCACACAGATAACTCAAGCGATCAGCTGTTATCATCCACGCCAAACGTTTTATTGGCAACGGCGCTCGTTGAAATTCTTGACTATCTAGGTAATTATGTAAAAGCGCGCGCAATACTGGATAGCGGGAGCGAGCGTTGTTTTATTTCGCAGTCACTATGTGACAAATTAAACAAAAATATAATACAGTCCACTATGCTTATACGGGGTGTTGGTAACACAGTCACAAAAATCACGCAAAGTTGTGACATCGAAATTAATTCAATTCACAGTGAATTTAAAACACGCATACAGTGCTTAGTGTTGCCTACTATTACGTCAACACTACCACGCATTTCATTAAAAAACAATATTATGTTAAAAATTCCTGACCATATCCAACTTGCTGATCCTATATTTCATGAAAGCAAGCAAAATTGATTTACTTATTGGAGCAGATGTGTTTTGGGAATTAATCGAGGATGGTAGATTACGATTGTCAAACGGTCCCTACCTTCAAAATACAAAACTTGGATGGATATTGTCAGGGCCATTATATGGCACAGAACACACACAACAAACTAGATGTAATTTTACACAATCATTAGATAGTTTAATGCGTAGCTTCTGGGAACTAGAGGAAAAACCTATTAGTTCGTATTCGGAATCATTCTCAAATGAAGACCGGTTGTGTGAAGATCACTTTGTAAAAACAACAAAAAGGGAAGCGGATGGACGCTTTTGTGTCAAAATTCCTTTTAAAGAATCACCCGAGTCTTTAGGAGAAACGTTTCAACTAGCCGAGAAACGTTTTTACGTACTTGAGAAACGATTACAACGAAACTATCAGTATAAAAAATTATATTCAGAATTTATAAATGAGTACATTAAATTAGGTCACATGACACGCATTCAAAATTATAGTACACCACATTACTTTATGCCTCATCATGGTGTACTCCGCGAACATTCCACTACCACCAAACTTAGAGTAGTATTCGATGCCAGCGCACGGTCTAGTAATGGTGTATCTTTAAACAGTTTACAACTAGTAGGGCCACCAATACAGGGCGACCTGATTAGTATTTTGTTAAGATTTCGCGAACATCGTTACGTGGCGTGCGCCGACATCGAAAAGATGTATAGACAGGTCATAGTCGATGAACATCAGCGTCACCTTCAGCTCATTTTATGGCGTGAAAGCCCATCTGATCCCCTGGACGTATATCAGTTAAATACGGTTACATACGGGACTGCTTCCGCGCCATTCTTGAGCTGCAGGTGTTTAAAACAACTCGCGCACGAGTGTAGCAACGCTGACGTCGCCAGAACTATCCGCGAGGATTTCTATGTCGACGATCTAATATTTGGTGCTTCCGACGTTATGTCACTCACCCGTAATTGTAATGAAATTGATAAGGTTCTAAAATCAGGTTGTTTTCAATTACGGAAGTGGATTTTTAACTTTAACTTCCCGACTACAGAAGCAATATCTAAAGAATTATCATTAGGTGAATATACACACAGTAAAACTTTAGGTATAGGGTGGCATAATCGTGACGACCAATTTTATTTCCACACACAAGTCGATCACAAACCGGAAATTATTACAAAACGCGTAATATTTTCGCGTACTGCACAAATATTTGATCCTATAGGTTTGCTAAGTCCTATTATAACCACGGCTAAGATGTTAATCCAGAGACTATGGTTATTAAAACTAGACTGGGATGAGCCTGCCCCTAGTGACGTCACCCGAGCTTGGCTACATTTTGTTAATGACCTGACCCTGCTTAATACTATTCGCATTCCACGTTATGTGATGTGTAGCAACTATACACGTATAGAACTACATATATTTACTGACGCGTCACAAGCAGCCTACGGTGCATGCGCTTATGTGCGGACATGCAGCGGTGACTCACTTGTTACCGTGAAGCTGTTGTGCGCTAAGGGCAAGGTAGCACCAGTAGCAAGTCCTCTCACCATACCTAGATTGGAGTTATGTGGCGCGCTAATAGGGGCTAGATTATACGACAAAATAATTAAATCGTTACGGTGTCAATTTAATGAGGTCATGTTTTGGACTGACTCGACGATTGTTCTGGGTTGGCTCCGCATGCCTCCCTCTTGTCTTAAAACATATGTGCAAAATAGAATCACACAAATTCACAGCATAACAGGCCAGCACTCGTGGAATCATGTCAGTGGAAAAAATAACCCAGCTGATATGGTTTCACGAGGGTTGAGTTTACAAGCATTGCATGATTCCAGTCTATGGTGGGAGGGACCGCAATTCCTTCATAATGCTAACTTGCATTTAAATATAAAAACAGGGGAAGATAATATTTTATCTACAGAAAATTTACCTGAGATTAAAACTACAAATGTAAACACTTTATTAATAAATAATGGTACCACATTATATTTTCCATTTAATCGTTTCTCACAGTTCAACCGCATGAAGCGAGCTGGGGCGTATGTACTACGCTTTATATATAACACACGCAACAAAAATAATAAACGCAAAGGTGAGCTTGATGTGGACGAACTTGATGAATCACTTTTAATGCTAGCAAAATTTGCACAAATAGAATCTTTTCCTAATGAGGTTGAGTCATTGTTAGGAAACACATGTTTGAAGTTAAAAACATTAAGTAAATTGAACGTTTTTTTAGATCATCGTAAATTAATTAGAGTTGGCGGTCGAATTGAGAACTCATCAAATTTTAATTATAATAAAAAACATCCAATTTTATTATCTTCAAAACATTTATTTACTCAATTATTATTTCGTTATGAACATAACCAGTTACTCCATGCTCCACCGCAGTTGTTGCTATACACAATTCGCAATACCTGGTGGCCGGTCGGAGGTAGGAACCTGGCAAAGAAAATAGTACATAGCTGTGTCACATGTATACGAATGAGAGGGAAGATTTTAAGCCCAATGATGGGAAACTTACCTGAGGCGCGACTTGAACCGGGATTTCCATTTCTTCGTTGCGGGGTTGATTACGCAGGGCCAGTCTATGTGTTGAACCGTAAGGGCAGAGGAGCTAAGACGGTAAAGGCATACATATGTCTGTTTATATGTTTCGCGACACGCGCTGTCCATTTGGAGTTAGTCAGTGACCTAACATCAGACGCGTACCTGTTAGCCCTAAAGCGGTTTATCTCGCGTAAAGGAAAACCGTTGGAAATTTATTCCGACAATGGGAAAAATTTTGTCGGCGTTAAAAATGAATTCACAAAATTTCTAAGTTCTTGTTCAGGAGAAATTAAAAAATACGCCACTTCACAAAACATTAAATTTTCTATGATTCCACCTTACGCTAGTCATTTCGGTGGTTTGTGGGAAGCGGGGGTCAAAAGTTGTAAACACCACTTGATGCGCGTGGTGGGTAACGCTCATCTTACGTTCGAGGAGTTTAGTACCGTGTTAGCACAAATTGAGTCAGTCCTAAACTCCCGACCCCTAAATCCTATGTCTTCAGAACCCACAGATCTCCTTCCACTTACCCCAGCTCACTTCTTGGTTGGCCGTCCACTAACCTCACCTGCTAGTCCAGACTTCAGCAATGTTCCAGTTCATCGTCTCGACCGCTATCAGAGGATAGAACAGCTACGCCAGCACTTTTGGACCCGCTGGTCCAAAGAGTACATATCCGAGCTACAGATACGAAGTAAATGGACGGACAAGAATTATGATCTGACGGAAAACACAATGGTTCTGCTCAAGGATGACAACCTGCCACCTTTGAAATGGAGCTTGGGACGTATCAGCAAGACGTTTCCGGGCAAGGATGGGATCTCAAGAGTCGCTGACGTCAGAACAGCAAACGGAGTCGTTCGGCGGTCATTTTCAAAAATATGTCCGTTACTGAATGAAGAGTAGTAACGATTAGATCACATATAAGCACAGGATTTTTTATTTTATTTAACAATTGGAAGCTATACCAGCTTCCAAGGCCGGGAGCATGTTGAAGAACCAATCAAAATTGCAACGGCATCAGCGACGGCGCTCGATTGGTCCGTTGAGTGGAACAGATGGCGCCACCGTAGTGCAGTGCGCGAGCGCGGCCATATTCACTTTGTATAGAATCACGATCATCGCACGCAAAACACCTTTTGTAACTGTTTCTTTACTAATCAATAAATTCAACATATTTTTCACCGAAATAGTCTCCAAGTTATTTATTCTGCTGCCGACGATATCACCCCCGTGTCTGGGCATAGACACGGTTAAATCTGAAAAATCGGTAAAATCTCATAACTCGGGAAAATCGATAATATCGCTAAAATCGAAAACGTCTTATAAATACTACCTACGAAATGGGAGAAATCGATATAATCGATGCAATCGGTTAAATCTGAAAAATCAGTAAAATCTCATATCTCGGGAATATCGATAATAACGCTAAAATCGATAACGTGTTATAAATACTACCTATGAAATGGGTGAAATTGATATAAACGATGCAATCGGTTAAATCTGAAAAATCGGTAAAATCTCATAACTCGGGAAAATCGATAATATCGCTGAAATCGATAACGTGTTATAAATACTACCTATGAAATGGGAGAAATCGATATAATCAATGCAATCGGTTAAATCTGAAAAATCGGTGAAATCTCAAAACTCGGGAAAATCGATAATATCACTAAAATCGATAACGGGTTATAAATATTACCTATGAAATGGGAGAAATCGATATAATCGATGCAATCGGTTAAATCTGAAAAATCGTTAAAATCTCATAACTCGGGAAAATCGATAATATCGCTAAAATCGAAAACGTCTTATAAATACTACCTACGAAATGGGAGAAATCGATATAATCGATGCAATCGGTTAAATCTGAAAAATCAGTAAAATCTCATATCTCGGGAATATCGATAATAACGCTAAAATCGATAACGTGTTATAAATACTACCTATGAAATGGGTGAAATTGATTTAAACGTTGCAATCGATTAAATCTGAAAAATCGGTAAAATCTCATAACTCGGGAAAATCGATAATATCGCTAAAATCGATAACGTCTTATAAATTCTACCTATGAAATGGGTGAAATTGATATAAACGATGCAATCGGTTAAATCTGAAAAATCGGTAAAATCTCATAACTCGGGAAAATTAAGATTCGAAATAAATTAAGCAAATTATATCGCAACCTTAATTTAGTAGACATTATTAATTTTAATATTTCGCTTGAACACTTGATTCTAAAAAAAAAAATACGTAGGTAAATATAATAAGTAATGAATTCCATTAAAACTACTGTAATAGAAACTATTGTAATTGAGGAAGAGAGAGAGGAGAAAAAAAACATGTGGGCAGCGTGTGATAAGCGAGCATGTGATAAGCGAATAGTTCATGGGAATATTCGCTTATCCCACTTCTGAGTTGAAAGGGGTGGCACTGCTAATAAGACAGTAAAACATTTCAAGTGAAGGGTATCATAATGGAGGAAAAGAAAATCAATGGAACTCAAATATTATATTCACAAAGCAGCTCGATTTGTATTACTGATGATTATCCATATAATCCAATAATTAGCTATATTTGTACACATCTACATTCTATTACAATCTCGTATAAAAATGGCATTTAGATTACCTTAATAATGTCACGTATAACATTTATTTATCTATTTATGTATTATAACCAATAAATTTACTAACCTGTAATTGGTACAGAATATCTGTTGTATAATAACCACCGTTTGCACAACTTGTCACTTGGGCGCTATTGGCTATATTGATCTATTCTTGGGCGTCTCGTAACAGATTGGCCAGCCGAATGCTATCACGGCTTTATAAAAGTTCACTTTGACAATCGGACGTCAATTAACTGACAAGAGAAGGAGAATCTACCCACAACATTTGAAAATGATTCCCGCCACGGAGTGTGTTCAGGTTACACGTGTGTCGTGAATTTTGGCTTATTCTGTGTTATTTGTGTCTTGTTATTGTGTTTGTTTTAGTGTTTTCTTACTAATAACTTCATCCAAGGTTCGTATCGTAGGTTTTTATTATCACAGCGCCCAATATTATCCTGAAATATGGATAAAAACGAACCTCCTGACCCCCCTGACATTTCGTCTCTTCCCGCCATTCCCGGCTTATTACCAACAAACCCCTTGAGTCAATTTACCGATGTCGTTTGCAACCTAGATTCCCAAACCTCCTTATCCCAGTCCCGTAAGCGTCCCGTAAATGTAGATGGCATTTCAGACCGGCCTTCCAAACAACCCAGAAGTCATGTAGGACGTGTTAAATACTCAGCCTTAGATAAAGGCCCATATATAGTACATGTTTTTCGCCAGGAAACCCAACCCAACTCTGGCACCACTCTTCATCCAATATCTTTCGGTCTTTTCCTATTTAAAAATAAAATCAATAACATTGTCCGTGATGGTGTGAAAAGAGTTGGCAGAAATCGTGTTTCTGTTGAGTTTGCTTCCCCTCAGGATGTAAATTCTTTTATAGTTAACAGCCTTTTATGCAAACACTCTTTTGAAGCTGCTATCCCATCTTTTAACATACTTAACTTGTATGGGCGTTGTCAGTGGTATCCCTACTGACATGTCAGATGAGGATGCAATATCATATTTAACTGTACCAGCAGGTTGTGGTCCCATTTTAAAAATTAGACGGTTAAATAAAAGAGTTGTAAGGGATAATATTACTGAGTGGAAGCCAACAGAAACATGTGTTTTAACCTTTGATGGTCAAGTTCTGCCAAAACGGATTTTCTGTGCTTATACATCTCTTTCTGTGGAGAAGTACATTTACCCCACCATACAGTGCCGCAAGTGCTGCCGATTTGGTCATGTAGAATCACTTTGTCGTTCTAGACCTCGCTGCAGCAAGTGCAGCAATGATCACCCTGGTGATGGTTGTAGCATCGCTGAGAGTGAGGCTTTCTGTGTGTTGTGCTCAGGCAGACACTTTGCAAATAGCAAAGCATGCCCGGAGTATAGCAGACAGAAATCCATTAAAATTATCATGGCGATTTCACACTCTGAAGCTAGTACAATGGTCCCTAATTCTTTTCGCAGTTATGCTGATATCACCAAATCCCAACCTCAGTCTTACCGCAAAACCATTACACTGAAGCCTAAGACCCATGCCCCTCTTTCCCCTTCTTATGACAAAACAGCTCATCAGCTGTTAACTTCTACTCCCCAACCTTCACTAGGCAATGGTTGCGCCCTTGAAAACCAACAACTGGAACCTCCTGACAACTTGTCCTCTATTATCCAATTGCTTATTAAACTTTTATCTAATCTTCTTATTTCTTCATCTTCTAATAAATCTCAATCCCAATTACCGTCCAACGTTGCCAACTTACTTATTAATTATCTTTCTAACGATAACTATGGCTCGGTTGGTGTTCCTTCAATGGAATGTGAGGAGCGTGTGGCATAAGAAGCACGAACTCACATTTCTTCTTAACCAATATAAACCTCTAGCCTTTTCTCTTGCTGAGACTTGGTTAATTCCAAGTCTTAGCTTCCATATTCCCCACTTTAACACTCTTAGATGTGATCGTTCTGATGGCTATGGTGGGTCTGCTCTCTGCGTGAACAATCGGGTACCACTTGTGGCTGTATCTTTACCTCCTTTCGGTGGAGATATAAGTATTGTGGCAGGTAAAGTTGAGGGCATCACCCTATTATCTATTTATATTGCTCATCCTAATCAAAATTTTCTGTTGATTTTAAGAAATGTGCTGGAGAATATAGATGGCTCTATGCTTGTCATGGGTGACTTCAACTGCCATCATTTTAGATGGGGTTCCGAACAATTTGACTCCTTTGGGGAAGGTTTGGTGGAAATCTTCGACGATCTTAACCTTTGCGTCCTCAATAATGGGTGCTCTACTCGCAGAACACTTCCTGGTCAACACAAGAGTTGTGTAGACCTTACCTTTTGCTCTCTTGATATTGCGGCATCGTGTCATTGGGAATGTACAAGTTTGTCACATGGAAGTGATCATTATCCAATTATCATTTCAATGTCTGTGAAGACTTATTTAGAAAAAACGAGCCCTCCACTTTTGAGGTATAATTTGTCCAATCCTGACAGGGCAGGATACTCTTCATCATTGGAGGACAAAATTGATTCTCTCCTAAATGTAGGTCCTTACGATGACTCTTCTAGTCGCTTCCATGTGTCGAACTGTTACAATTCCTTTGTTTCTGCCATTGAATAAAGCGCTGATTCCTGTTTCCCAATTAAAAACTCTGCTCGTGGCAAGATGCCCTCACCACCATGGTGGGATCGGGAGTGCACTATGGCAATTAGGGAAAGGAATGACGCTGAAATTAAATACAATTCAGAAATGAATACCTCTAATCTAGTACTTTACATGCGAACCCTTGCCAGATCTCGGAGATTACTGCGAAAGAAAAAACGGGCTGGTTGGTCTCGCTTCTGTGAATCATTATCACCATCCACCCCCATCTCGGATGTTTGGAGGAGTATTAACAGATTTAGAAACGGTTGTAGTTCTTCTTTGTCCTCTCCAATTACCCGAGAAACCGCAGAATTATTCTTTGATAAAATATCTCCTCCTTACGTTCCATCAGAGGCGGAATGTCTGCTACCGCCGCCAGTCTCTTCTTCAGAGGACCCTTTTGATGCACCTTTCTCCTTTCAGGAACTTGATACGGTTCTAAATTATGTCCATGACTCCGCTCCTGGCATTGATGGCATAGTTTATTCCTTCATATCACATGCAGGTCCTAAGGCTAAAAACTATTTTCTAGACTTAGTAATTTTTTTTTATATTAATGGTTGGATTCCCTCTCAATGGAAAATTCAAGTGATTATTCCCCTTTTAAAGCCGGGTAAGCATGCTGATGGACCTAATTCATTTAGACCTGTGGCTTTATCACCTGTCTTTGCTAAGTTACTGGAACATTTAATTAAGAACCGGTTGGAGTGGATTAGAGACTTGCTGCCGAGCTCCCAATATGGTTTTAGGAAAGGCCTTGGTACAATGGATAGTTTTGGGGTATTGATTTCAGACATATGTTTGTCATTTTCCAAAAATGAGTCTGTAGTTGCTACCTTTCTCGACATTTCTTCTGCGTATGACAATGTCCTTCTTCCCATCCTCAGGCAAAAATTACAACAGCTAAGACTCCCGGCGAGGATGGTACAATCCATATGCAGTTTACTAATGGGTCGGTATTGGTTTTGAGGGTTCCAGGCGAAGAATTCGGCCATAGACTGTCATGGAGGGGCTTACCACAAGGTTTTGTTTTAAGCCCCTTGCTATACAATTTATACACAGCAGATTTAGGGACATGCCTCAACAACGATTGCCAAATTCTACAGTATGCAGATGATCTTGCTCTGTATGTCTCTAATAATTCCATTGATGATGCTGCTACGTCCCTTTGTGTCTCTCTGGACTCTCTGAATCAATGGCTTCTTCAACATGGTCTAAGCTTGTCCGCACCAAAGAGCTCGGTGGTGGTTTTCTCCCGTAGAAGACTAACCCCTCGGGTCTCGTTGACTAACCAAGGGCATAGTATTCCTGTTGTTTCTGTAGTAAATTTTTTAGGAGTTTTTTTAGATTCAAAATTAACAGGCTTACACCAAAATTAACAGGCTGTACTGGGGTTGCAGTATATTATCAAAACTCAAAAATAATTTTAAAATTTAGATGTCCTGCACAATCCTCTGTTTTCACGGGTGAGTGTGTTGCCATTTTAGAGGCTTGTCTTTACATCGAGTCTCATAACATACATTTTGGCGTCATTTTCACTGATTCCCTAAGTTGCTTGCAGGCCCTGAAACAGAACCCATATAAGAGCAAACTTTACAGTCCAACCTTGCTTCAAATTAGGAAATCTCTTCTCTCTTGTGCCGAGAACCATCAAATTGTTCATTTAGTTTGGATACCAAGCCACTGTGGCATAGTAGGAAATGAATGTGCTGACTCTCTTGCAAAACAGGCAGTTATCTCCCAGTCTGTTGACCACAAGCATTATAAATGTCAGGGATATGATCTGTTGAACTGTGAACCTTCCCAAAAGGAATTTACAGACCTCATGGCAGGTACAGTGGAATAATTCAAGTAAAAAAAAAAGGATCTTTTTATTATGCTATACAACCTTTTATTACTCCAAAGCCTTGGTATAAGAAGATATCAAAAAAAGTTGTTTCAACTCTGTGCAGACTCCGCATAGGTCATTGTTGTTCTCCAGTCTTTTTACATAAAATTCGGGTTCGGGATTCGTCTCTATGTGAGTGTGGGTTGGATATAGGCACCTTGGAACACATCTTCTTTAATTGTGCCAAGAATAATCCTTCTCTTGATTTATATAGCTACCTCCCAAAATTGAAGACCCTATCCCTATTAACTTTCATTCTTTATTAACATATTCCTCCTCAAAACTTTTCAGGGCGTTGATGAAGTTTATTAGTAGCAATAACATCAAATTGTAATCATCTCGGCTAACTTGTTTTGTGTGCAATACGGTGTTTTGCGTTTCTTACTTACAATATTATTATTTTATTTATTTTTTGTTTTCATTTCAGGGTTCTAATCCTGTCAACAATTCCTTAATCTAAATTACGTCGTTTCCATTATTTTAAATATTTCCTTTTCACCACCTCCTTTTGTTTTCCTTTCCCATACACACGTTTTTCCTAACCACTTTAACATTGGCAGAATTGTCGACATCGGCATCAATTGCCATAGATAAAGAGAAAGAAAAGAAACATTTGAAAATACATTCTCGGATAAGTTTTATTATAATAAATATAGAAGTACCCTAACAATAGCATAATCAGCCTTATGTTTGACAGCATTATTAAATTCTTTGTTCGACTTATAGCTCAAAAAATATGGTCACCGTCCGTTGCGACAGTCTACGTCATCCTTGCAAGGAAAAGAATAATTTTGAAAAGGTTAGATGAATGTTTATTGTTTGTAACATTCGACTTTTTATTATTAGTATAACAATTATCTGCAGGAATCTTTCAAAGTCAAATGGTTTATATAATTTGACCATTAAAATAGGTACCTAGGTACCTTAATAAAAGAAAAACTACTTGCACTTTTTAAATGGCATGTATTTAATGCGTCAACAATTTAATCTGAATTTGGGATTAAAAAATTATTAAAACCGGCAGCAAAAGTAGCTACAGCGAAGGATAACTTAAGTAGAAAGTAGCAGCTTAATAATCAGTTGATGCTTTTTGTGGTGTACACACTTACAAACTATAGCGCCGGGCAATATAGCGCTTGGACGTAGTACCGGACCAAGACTAGAAATAAAACCGCCCGATCACATTGTAAAGACAACACGCACCGCGCACCACCCCGGTCGACGTTGTTATTGAGACTAAACTTTTGTGATTGTGCATTGTGGAGAGTTGTTTTTTTATTTATTTATAATTAACAAACTTATGACATTCGTCTTATTCTCGCCAAACTGTTACGTTTACGTGGCGAGATGATTGTGCGTACCTAGTGCTTGTCTCTACTTATTAAAAACGTTATACAACCATTTAGCCTTTTATTTTCTATCTCAGTATTCTTTATCTTTTTCTAATTAAGACCAATAAGAATCAGGCTTTTTTGTTACCTTTTAAGGTATCGTGTTTAGGGAGCAGCGTGATGCATTCGTTAGGTACCTGTTATGGTAGGACAGGACAACGCCCCTACTATACATGTTATTATTTATGTCCCTAATTTCAATTAAAACAAACAATTTATTTATTTTAGATAATTTATTTAAAATAAAAACAAACAATTTATAATTTTTAGATATACTTAATCTATACTATTCTTAACAATAATAATTATTAATTTAAAAATGGGTTTCTTATATTTACAATTTTTCATTATAATTAGGTACATTTACTTATTACTAGATGTCGCGAACACTTTTTTTTTTAATTTAAACTTAGATCTACGACACACATGTACAATACCTAAACTCCTCTATATACGCACTCACTTGAAACTATAAATCCTGAAATGTTGTAATGCACTGCAGCGTGGCAACAGCCGCATTGTACAAAGGACCACCAATTACCAAAAGGGGGCTCACAGGCCCACCTAGTTTGGCGGTTGGTTACCTAATTTTTATGTACCCACAATCTATACCATAAATCATATCATAATCTATTCGTATTTTTGTGTCTTCATTGTTATTTTTTATGGTGAGAAATATTATTATTATCATATTATTCTTTGAATTTTCAGTATTCATTGGCTCTGGCAAGGACTGACGTCATATCAGCTGGCCAGCTTAATCAGAGGGAGGGTGAAGGGGGCTGCCAGAGTAGCCCTTCGGGGAGCACCAATACTCTCATACTCTTGGTACCGGTACTTATATAAAAATAAATGTAAATATATCAAATCATTGGTGTATTCCCGTTGTCCCCACTGACGCTGTCCCCACTGTTACCTGCTTTATTAGTCTAGTCAGGGACGTATTTAGGGCAGGGTTCGGCCGGGCGGGCTCTACCCCAGGGGATTCCACAAGGAAGGGGCGCGTCCACATACAATATATCCTTTGTTTTCATCAAACAGAAAAAAGTTCGCATACACTAGATACCTTTTTAATTTTCTTTACATATACTGCAACGACGGTCGACTTACTTTAACCCCAAAGCTCGAATTATTTAAATAAATAAAAAAATCCCTGGTCTCCAGTTGTTGGTTGCCCCAGTGCTTCCACACCTTTAAATCCGGCCCTGAGACTAGTAGTCGTAAGAACGACTGATACACCTCGTTCCCGGGTCGAACAGTGTTATTCAGTTTTTCTATGAAATTTTCAGTAGCGGCTCCGAGTTTGGATTTATACCCAGTTAGGTAATGGCAATAGGCCCCCTATTAAGGGCGACCTAAATATACCAATTCAAGAAGGAAATAAAATTCAAGAGAGATAGGGCATAGTGGGAGTAATTCCACTCTAATTGAAGCTGCCCGACTGGGGAACAGGTACAGACTAATAAAACAGGTAGGTATAACAGATTTTAATATAAATACTTTATTTAATAAAATGAAAAAATATTACATTTTACAAAAAGAACCATCAACTGTAACTAAAATCTAATTAAATGTAAATTTATAATAGGTACAGAGACGCCAGCAGGTCAACCTATTCAAATATGTCAAATTTACTCAATTGAATATGAACCTTATCGTTACGTCTTAAAGTTGAAAATCTATTAAAAAAAATTGACAGATTGGGGTAGCTTGATGTTTTGGCCTCTGTACATACTTAGGTAATGTTTATAACTAGCTTTTACAATTTCCAAAGTCGCACTCTATTATTTTTTCATTAATTGTATAGGCGTACGATAGGCAAGCCAAAAAACTGTTTTTCATTTGTTTACAATATTAGTATAACCTTGACACATAGTATATTATAATTATTATTTAACATTAGTTTATTGTAATCCTTCCTACTAATATTATAAATGTGAAAGTTTGTGAGGACGGATGGATGTTTGTTACTCATTCCTTATAGCTCAGCGCAGCGAGCGCCGGCGGGTCTATAATTCATAGAATACATATTTAAAATTGTAGCAACATTCAAATGTCTCGTAATTTTGCAACTAATTTCCCGAATTAACAATTAGGTGCTTTGATTGTCGGGATACAACGGTAGCCCAACCAAGGACCGACTAATTCCCATAACCAGAATCTTCACTAGAATCAGAACTAAACTCGGTCATCACGCGCTATAATTCAGTTAGCTCCAAGAAATGCTGCGTAAGAAAAAAATTGTCAATCGTCTCTCCCTGGGAGATTGGAAAGCTTTGGTAGAATAGCGACTGAAGTACCTGTATTCGAATCCAATACTGCATTAAAACTGATCAGGGATGTCTAGTTCTACAACAACGTAAAAGTAGCAACGAACACTGACTACATAATACATGATGTACTTTTTCCAATAGAACCTAATTGGTGACGCCTGGCCTGGCCGCGCCCCTCGCCTATGTTGTAGTAGGTGCGCACCCGACGGCAAGGACTCCTCGAGTGTGGCCCGCAGCTATACTATAATTTGGTGTTCGGGTGTAGGTATGACTAGCTGTACGTTGTGGTTGTTTTTTGTTTCCAGCTCGTCTGTCAGGCAGACGCTCATCTTTTGCAGTCGGCGCGCACACGTAGTAGATGGTCTCACTGTAGAGACGCATTGGTGATGTCCAGGTTCTCAACGGATTCTTTATTTTTGAAAGAGGCCCAATTGTTGAATACCTTGGAGGGGTACCTATAATACTTGCCGAACGCGGGCTCGGCGTACCTCATGAACCTGGGCCATTCAAACTCCTCTTTCTTCCACTCGTCTTTGTCTACAAAGAATAGAATAGTGCGCAGCCACTGTGGCACGAACTTGTCCATGTAGAAGTACCGCTTGCGCCACACCTTGTGCGTCTCCACGTACTTCTTATTTCCTTCGCCCAGCCACTCTGGAATACTAACAGAGTAATACTCGTCAACACGATAAGTCCGCACTACTGGTTCTTACTGAAAGACGCATCAAGAGGAAAACAGAAGCAGTCGATACAATCATGTTGATGTAGCAGTTCGTGGAGCTGTATGTATACAATATGTATCAATGTACTCACAGGCTTAAGTAGCGCAGCGCCCAGCGGTACGCGTTGGTGTAGTAGTAGGCAGAGCCAGGGTTGAGGTGCTTGAAGGGCTCCAGCACTTCGCGGTAGGCCGCGAGCGCCGCCACCGTCACCCCTATCTGATAGCCTTGGATCACCACCGCGAGGCCCTTTTCCACGTTCAGCGCTGTCGGTTTCTTCACTGTCCTGGGAAAATCTGAAAATATAAAGTATGGATATTTGAACTTACGACATAATAGTAAAAAGTATAGTAACCGCACTACACATCAATATGGTAAACAGTGAAGAAATACCTTATGTTAAAATTATACATGGGAGTGTATTTTTGGAACCATGCAACTAGGCAGATATGTTTCATAAATGCTTATAAAAGCATGCATGTTGCCTTCCTACTGCGGGCAAGTTATGCTTGAAAAGTGGCATAGGAGAGGGAGAGAATAATCATCCAAGTACTCCCTATCCGTACCTAATAGACGCACAGGATGCTCCGGAGCACGCTGTATAACCTCTAGCCTCGGCCGGGATTGGAACAAGCGTTATGTCTTCGGAGTCCATGGTGGTATCACCAGGCTTCACTGTTTTCAACAAAAGTACAAGCCAAGCCAACAAAAGCATAGGTAGCATAGATATAACCAAATTATTAAAAAAATACAAAGCAAATGGTTGTGTCACAATAAATTTCTTACTGGTGGGCACGGCGAGGTCGAGCCCCACGCGCGGCTTCCAGAAAAACGTGCCTGGCACCGCCGCCTGCAAACAACAAAATTACGCGTGAACAATCAAAATAAAAGGAATAAAATCTTTAGTAGATAGGTAGGTAGGTACTCCATAGGAACCACCACAGGAGAGGTGGCAAAGTGCACATGATTCTGGCGGTCATTGGTAATAGTGCCTCGTTAATCTAATTGGTGGGTCCGATAACGGTTAAGTAATGATATTATGTTGCTTTATGATATTACCAGTAGTAGCTCCGAGTTTGGATTTGTGCTCGCTGAAGGCGATAGGCTCTCCCCTCATTACATATACCTACATACCTGTGAACTGTGGGACGTGGGTGTAAATTAATACACGTCTGCCTAACGTTTCGGGGAATACAGGGGTGACGGTATGTTATGGTTATGTAAGTAATATTTCAGGGATAAAAACCGCTGACCTCAAGGCCGTAGCCTGAAAATAACCGCACAGTTACGATTGCCGCAGGACGCGTTTCAAAAACTAAAAACCAAGCTGAGAGCATGTTCATTTATCTATAATAAATTGGAGGGATAAATAATATTCAGTTCTGACATTTACGCGAATATTATACATTGCAATAAAATTACTTTTTACGGATTTTATCGCGTTATATTGGTATTATTAATCCCGACGTTTCGGACAGCGTTTGGTGATTTACCTACAGCGGCCATGGACACGGGTAAACTCCCTGTGACCATGTACGTAAGTCTACCCGTGACCTTGTACGTAAGTCTACCCATGACCATGACCCGCACGGATTTTTTCAAACGTAGATAAACTTCAAAACTTCAGTTAGTCGTAATTCTATAGAAACAAACTGTTCTCTTTAAGTACAAAGTCGAACATTTTATTTCAATTAGACCATTACGGCACTTTTTGTTTCATAGGGTTTTACTATAGCACCACCTTAATATTTTATACGGCAATAACTCATCAAGTACCTACCTACTGCCGTACACCAATCATGAAGTGAAATGCATTTGACGTCATAATATAGAAAGCAACAATAATGATCCCTTGTTTATATCGTCATTCTTACGAGTGAGAGGTCAAGCTGTACCCAAATATCTCTTGTTATATTCATCCGAATAAAATGAGACATAATATAGAAAGAAAGAAAAGAAAGAAATAATATATAAACCTACTTCAGTTTTTTAGTTGAACAGCAATCTTTCAAATAAAAATAATTTAATCAAAAACCTAGAGATGATAATATCTTCATTCTATGGGCCTGCATGCAACGGAGAGGTCAACCTGTATCTCAAGATCTGTTCATCTAATTGACATAAGACGTAGGTACAGCAGTTTTTAAGTTGGAGCATAAGGTTTAGAACAGTGAATACAAAATTAAAATCTAATAACTCGTTTTTGCGGCAACCCCTTTTTTTTATAGTACGGAAAATCCTCATGGATCCTACACGACCCGGGGGGGCGGCAGGGTATGTCGGACTCATACCGACTAAACACCGCACTTTCCTTTATCTCTTAAGCGAAACACTGCGAGACTTACCTGCGTGACGGGCATGGCTATGAACAACACGTAGACGAGCACGACATGACGGGCGGCCATGGTGACGGAGCAGCGGAGCAGTGTAACTGACTATGAGCACTGTAGTGATGCGGCGGAGATGATCTGCAGCGCGCCATGCATTCCGCACGAGGACGCAGATCGGCGCGCGCTCTGGTTTCCTGTTGTCGTGAACTTGCGGGGAATGTGTGAATCGTCGGAGACTCGCCATTGTCCCGAGAACGACACGATCGTTTCTATGCAGCCAATAACAACAGTTTACTTTATATTTTGTCGTGGTGTACTAAAAATATGAGTTTGTGTGTTTGGTTAATCGCGCTAATCTCAGGAACTACTTGATTTGTTTTTTTTTTATTTGCATTCCGACCCGTTAAATGTTAGGTAACCTTTTGACCGCCACAAATGTGTATAGACGTCAAATGAAAACTTGGTCACAACGTCAACGACGGCATGGCACGTCAAAAATACCACTTTTTTAGTTTAAAATAAATACCTTTAACAAAATCTGTTGTTTTTTTTACCTATTATTAGATACTAGAATTTGTCGCTTGGCGTAGAGAACACGGATTTTAGTTATTGACGTGGCGGTCAGGGTGACATGGCGGTCAGGGTGACATGGCGGTCAGGGTGACATGGCGGTCAGGGTGACATGGCACACATTAGGGGAGGCCTACGTCCAGCAGTGGACTAATATACTGATGAAGATAATATTACATAAACATGTTACTTTGATGGGTTGAAAAAATAATGTTACTTTTTGCCCATCAATAATCATGCTCAACATATTCTTTCAGCGGCCGGACTGTAAATTACATTAAATTTTGTATATAATATACATGTGGTGTTTACCTACGTAAGTTGTGGACTTAGATTAAGGATAATACCATGTTCTGCTTGTAATGAATATTTTAGTGTAATTACTGCTGGTAAACTAATAAATAAAAAGAGTACGTAAAGCTTACAAAAAAATAAACTGTATTTTGGTTATTTTGATTGTGTTGTTATCAGTAGGCCGACCTTGGGAGCTGTATTCAGTTATTTTTTAAATACCTATTTCGAGGAATATTTATTTATTTATCTGGGTAAACTTTCTTATTCTTGTCAGTTTTACGCTGGTGATACTCGTAGCATGTTATTAGTAAATGGCAGCCATGCGAAGCTAGGGCTTGTCACTAGCTTGAAATAAATTGAAGCACGTTGCTAGAACTAGACTGCACTGTGTCGGTGGCGGCGCATTCTAGTCTTTTCTATAGAATACAAACAGGATATAATATACATATAAAAGAAAAAAACAATCTCATAGTTTTGATCTGTTTATTTTCGTAATTACACTTGTGAGCCGGTAGAATGATGACGTGCACGAAAGGTAAGCTCGTCGTAAGGTAAATATGTGTAGGTAGGGGCTAGGCGGGGCGCGGCCAGGCGAGCTCGACGGAGGCGACGTCCAGCGCCAGGATGTCGGCGCGCGCGCGCAGGGCGTCGGCCAGGCGCGGCTGCGTGCGGCCCAGCTCGCCGTGCGCCCACTCCTTGACGTACGTGCCCGCCTCCGTGCGCACCCGCACCACGAACAGCTGCGCGTGACCTGCACGAGACATACGGGTGACGGGTGACGGGTGACGGGTGAGCTCCGCGCCGCCAGTGTTGGCAGCCGGCGGGGGCGGCGCGCCTCACCTGGCACGGCATGCGCGCTCAGCTGCAGGATGCGGCGCGTGCGCATGAGCAGCGGCCGGCGGTGCAGCACGCGGATGGGCGTGCGCTGCTGCAGCAGCACGCGTGCATCGCCACTAGTGTTGCTATAGCTGTTGATGTTCTCGATGTCGCGAGGGGTCACCACAATAGGCGTGTCACCGTTCGCCTACCAAAGAATATAATTACTATACGCAACGTGCAATGGAGAGGGCTATGCTCGGAATTTCTCTGCGTGATAGAATCAGAAATGAGGATATCCGCAGAAGAACCAAAGTAACCGACATAGCTCGCAGGATTGCACGGTTGAAGTGGCAATGGGCGGGCCATGTGGCCAGAAGAACGGATGGCCGCTGGGGAAATAAAGTCCTGGAGTGGCGACCACGCATAGGAAAGCGCAGCGTAGGACGGCCCCCAACTAGGTGGACGGACGACCTTGTGATGGTCGCAGGGAGTCGGTGGATGCGGTCTGCGCAAGATCGATTTTTGTGGCGATCATTAGGGGAGGCCTATGTTCAGCAGTGGACGTCCGTGGCTGATAGATAGATAGATAGAATAGTTATATAATAAAAGGGAACACGCCTGGAGCACTTTACAAGTATACAATTAACTGACACGAAGAACACGTAGACTCGAGACAAATATCTGCGGATCACACAGATAATTGCTCTGATGGGAGTCAAATCCACGACCCTCGACGCAATGGTAGTGGTGACTTAACCACCTTAAGGTGCAGTCCTAATAAGACCCGTATATGCAATGTTAAGGGACGCTTACGGTTAGCTGTTCGTCGCTGGAATGCGAGAGTTTGATGCAGAGCGCCTCGTACGTCTTGCACTTGGTCTCCTCGCCTTTCTTCAGCAGCGCCAGGTGTTCCCTGCAACAAGGCGCACAGTCGCACATCAGCCCGCCACTGACGCTTAGCGGCAGCACAGTGTTGCGCACCTAGTGATGGGCACGAGGCTCTTGACGACGACGTGTCCACTCTCTGAGATTTCCTCGCACAGCTGCTGCAGCTCCACCTCGCTAGGTTGCCGCGTGGGGTCCGTGATCTGCCAACATTCCAGTGCTGCGTTAGCTGTGCGTGTAAAGCTACAACCGTGCAGTGTACGTATGTGTGATGCTACAGCTGCTGTGCAGTGTGCATGTATGTAACGCTACAGCTGTGCAGTGTGCATGTGTGTGACGCTACAGCTGTGCAGTGTGCATGTGTGTGACGCTACAGCTGTGCAGTATGCATGTGTGTGACGCTACAGCTGTGCAGTGTGCATGTGTGTGACGCTACAGCTGTGCAGTGTGCATGTGTGTGACGCTACAGCTATGCAGTATGCATGTGTGTGACGCTACAGCTATGCAGTGTGCATGTGTGTGACGCTACAACTGTGCAGTGTGCATGTGTGTGACGCTACAGCTATGCAGTGTCCATGTGTGTGACGCTACAGCTGTGCAGTATGCATGTGTGCGACGCTACAGCTGTGCAGTGTGCATGTGTGTGACGCTACTGCTGTGCAATGTGCATCGCTACAGCTGTGCAGTGTGCATGTGTGTGACGCTACAGATGTGTAGTGTGCATGTGTGTGACGCCTGTGTGTTCAGTGTGTATGTGTGTGGCACCTCGATAGCGAAGGGCCGCCCATCGCCGAGGCAGCGGACGTCGACGTCCTCGCGGCCCGCCGACATGAACTTCAGCCTGTGCTCCGTCTCCTCCGTGCTCAGCCTGCACGCACACAAACGCGACACCGCTGTCATACTATAACATGTATAATTCTTCCATCGCACGAAGTACGTTTGGTTATGGTTTAAATAATGACGAGTACGTGCGTACGTTTCCTTTTATGATAGGAAAGCTTAGTTGGTCCCATATACCTGAAGGTTGGTGTCCAATTGTTGTCAGGTCAGGAGTAAGGCCGTTTGTCCATTCCCTAATACAAAGTTAATTATGTTTATTTTATGAAAAGGCAAGTGTTGAATCGCACTGACCTGTAGAGTGCAGCAATAGGCTCACAGATGATCTCCTGCACAGAGGAGTGCATCATGCGGCGGCCGTTCACCAACCAAGGAGTCTGCGGCAGCGTGCGGCTCAGCTTGATGTACCTGCGCGCACACACACACACACACACACACGTTAGAACCGCAGCACGGGAGAGGGGGAGAGGGGGAGCGGAGCAGCGCGGGCGCACCTTCCGCCGAGGTAGATAGGCGCATGCGCGGCCACCACGGAGACGGCGGCGGCGCGCGCGTTAGGCGCAGAGAGAGCGCGCGCGTGCTCGAGCAGCCCCGCGCGAGCCGCGCCCGCCAGCGCCTGCTCCACGGAGCGCCGCGTGAACTCCACGGTAAAGCGCCGTCGCTGCGCGCGCCGCGACTCGAACAGCGACGGCGCCAACGTCTTCAGCATCTCCAGCTCCTGAAACGAGCCGCGCCGGTGAGCGTCCGCGTGCTGTGCGTCGTCACATGATGTGGCGCGAGCGCACCTGCAGGTCGTCGGGGTACTCCATGTTGAGGGTGACGAGCAGCGGCGACACAGCGCCCGAGTCCAGCGCCTTGCCCACGTGCGATGCTAGCTGAACGCCGAACGTCCACTTCCACGCCTCTTTCAGCGGCGTCAGCGACGCTACAACAAAGCAGCTGAATGTATTCAACAGTGACCCGACTGACATGAATATCTCGTCAAATCTCGCACATCATTCCGTATTTCTAGCTAGCTATGAATGTAGAGCAAATTTTTAAAAATGAACATATTTGGTTAAATAGGAGCATATCAAACTGGTATGCTTTAGGTCTTATAGGTACAAGATAAGATTTTAATAGTGGGCATTATGATAAATTTCCTTACAATAACTATGTACTTAAGCTGTTGTAATTTATTGTGTGCCTCAATTGATATCAAAATATTTTTTCGATTTTCAAATTGAACAAGCTTTTATTGTAAACACATCTATGTATTAGTAATGTACTTTGTTAGGTAACTATGTAACTTTGACAATGTGTCTATGTGTCTGGTATCGTCGTTGATCGTGTCCAGTGTGGTAGAAGCTCACCGTGGTCGTAGTGGGCGAGCGTGTCCTGCAGGCGCAGCGTGACGTAGCGCTCGCGCACGAGCGTGGCGATGGGCGCGGATAGTGCGCAAGCGAACGTCTCGCACTCGTAGCTGCAACACAAACACAACGCACACATCACTGTTATTATTTATATAGTTATGAAGAACATTGGGCTTTAAGTGTTACTATAGTTTGATCCAAATCTAAATAACAGCCACATATACTATAATTATTTATGTAATTATAATGATTCTTTCAGCCATTTTTTGTATAAAATAATAATTATTTTACAAAATTAACATACATAATATAAGCCATGGTGGATGAATATTAATAGAATATGAACCTCTGCAGTTTGCCGGTGTATTTTTAGGTTAAGTATGATATAAACCAGACACAAATTCACTTTACTCTTTTACTCTTAGAATGAGAACTACATAAAAAAAAACCCAATGTGATAATGGGGTGTTCTATCATTTGTGCCATATTGTGGAACTCAAAAACTCCCACTCAGCAATTATGAAGCAGCTAATATAATTATTTGTTAAGTAAGTGTACATTATTTTATAACTACTCCATGTACAAAGATTTTATTACCCTTTCTTATCCAGCATCTCTTTGACCATGCTGTAGCATTGTGGCCAGTTCTCCTCCTGCAGCACTCCGATGCAGCTCACACAAACACCAGTGGTCTTCATCCTCTTAGTGGGTGGTGCATCACATGTGGTGTCATCTGTGAGTGGTGGGCTGTCTGTTGGGACAACCTTAACTGCTCCATCATTTTGTTCTGTCGTTGGATTAGCAATTATTTTATTTTCAGGCTGTAGTTTAACTTCAGGCTGGCCACATTTTTCTTCACACTTTAAAATAGAAATAAAAATGAGTTTTACTCAGAAAGTGTTAAATTACTGTTCTGATAAAAAAAACATTGCAAACTAAGGAAAAAAATTTTATTAAATGAATCCTGGTGAAATATTTGTTCTCACTTAAACATAATGTAACACATCAGGAAGGCATAACATAATATTATGGTTCTTCTGTCCTCTACTAACTGTACTTTTTTTTCTGTTTTTTTTCTGTCCTTGCTATGGACTACACTCCAAAGATATTATTTGGAATACGATTCCTGCAAATATGTTTCCCATTATGTGAGAAGATAGGAAACCTGCATGCCTTGAAGATTATTCTCGACAATGTGTGAAGTCTGCCAAACCGCACTAGGCCAGCATGGTGGACGATAGCCTAGTCTCTCTCAATCTGAGAGGAGATCCGTACCGAGCAGCAAGACAGTACCTATATGGTTTAATGATGATTAATTATTATAAAAGGCACAGAGCTACAAAATAATGTGTTAAGTATAAAATCTTGATTCAAGTTAGAGGTTATGATTTTCAAGTTGTTGGTTTCATTACTGTTATTATTGACAATAAAATCTCACTAAATTAAATACAACTTATGATTTGTTAGTAGCTTGCAAATAAAATTACAAAATTAAGTCTTACAAGTTTAGAAATAGTCTGATGAGCATTTTCGTAAGCTGGTGGATTCTTCAGTCCTACATACCGCAAGCAGCACAGGTCACAGCACCCCAACTCTTTGCAGCACTCAATGATAGCTCTTTGATTCATTTTTACACTTATTATTATTGATTATTGATAAGTTGAATTAAACCGTGGTTGCAGTTCACGTGCAAGCTTAAAACTTACAAACAAAACAAACTAAGAAAAGAAGAAAGAACACTGAACATTTTGTTTGACTTGACAGAACCGACACTGACAGAGTGACAGTTAAACAAACCAAAAGTAAAACGTTTTTGCACAGGTTATTTTTTTTTTTTAATTTATTTGGGCCTTGGCAACAGCCATCAGCCTAAATCGATACTAAGAAACATTATTAATTATAGTGAATTAGAGTACATACAATTTTTAGAAACAGATTATTTATTCTGTGACCATAGTGAATACACAGACACCGTAGACAGAGGAACTGAGGAATCTTTCCTCTGTCTACGACAGACACTGACAGTCTGACTCACAGACAAGGACAACCATAGACATTCAAGTCTATTTTACGGATTTTATCGCGATAAATTGATAATAATATTATTAATAATCCCGACGTTTCGGACCCTTTACAGCGTCCATGGTCACGGGTAGACTGAGGTGGTGAGCGTCTTGAAAAGCAGTTTTATTTATTTATTTATTTAATGGAAAACCAACAGCATTAACAAAACGTTTAGCAACTTACATAAATAACAGTTAGCCAATATATACAGGTCTTCACTTTTAAGTGGCAGTTTACAAATAAATGTGGTGAAAAGAATAATAAATATCTATTTATCTTAATAAATATTAACAGTTAACTATATCTAAGTACCTACGTATATCAAACTTGGTATTTAAGAAAGAAATCTTGGCTTAGCTACCTCCTCACATAAGCTAAACTAACGTTAAAAATATCAATTTCATGTGACTTACAAACATCATTTAGAGTCTGGCCAGTTCGCCAAAGAAAAGTATTTTGCCGGTAATTTGATAAAGCCAGGGGTAAATTGATAGGCATAAAATGTCGCATGGACTTGATGGGGGTATTAAAACCAATCTTACCAAGAAGTTCCGGGCAATCAATAGTATTAGAAATAATTTTCAATATAAAAATAACGTCCGCAATTTCTCGCCTTTTCTCCAGTGGAAGATGAAATTTTGAACATAATTTAAAAAAAAATTCGCTTCTATAATTGATTTTAGTTCTATAGCATAAATATCTTATAAACTTTTTCTGAATGTTTTCCAATCTGACTACGTATTTATCATATCTGGGATTCCAAATCTGTGACCCATATTCCAGAAAACTGCGAACAAATGAACAATATAGTATTTTAAAAGTTTTAGCCTCCTTAAAACAAGGCGACGTTCTCATTACAAACCCGAGAGATTGAGACGCCCTTTTAACAATACTGTCCACATGCTCATCAAAAAGTAACTTTGAATCATTCACTACACCCAGATCACGGATCTTATGACATTTGTGCAATTTATGTTCTTTTAATATGTAGTCTGAATTTCAATGTATAATATTCGCGTAAATGTCAGAAATCAATAAACTTCTTGTTTTTTTTTATTTGTCATAAATCAATAATCACGCCAGTGTTCCCTGATGGGTTAGGCAGAGGTCTATTATAAATGAACACCCATAGTTTGCCGGTATGTTTAGTAGCTTTAACTGATAGAAAATCCCAATAACACTGCTCGACCCGGGAATCGAAACCAGGACCTCTAGCGTAGTATAGGACACTTAGTGGCTAATGATTTTTTCTCTAATTTACCTTAAAAATTTGATTGCTTTTAACTTGGTAACTTGACACTTTACAAAATGTAAATCCATGGTTGTTGTTGGCTTTCATGTCTGGTATTAGACATGGCATGTTCTGGTACAGTTAACAAAAGAGTTTGGTATACAGGTAGCGAACGAAATCTGCATCTTTACACAGATTATGATTTTAAATAATTACCCGTCAAAGGGTTTGATGTATAGCAGCTTACAATACCTGCGTTATGACACATATTGCGTGTTAAATAATTACACAATCTTTAAAAAAACACGATGTTTAATTAGCTGCCAGTATACTTAACTCTTTTGTCGACCGTACCACCTTTGACGCAAAAATAGACTATGCAATACTATGTCATCCCACCGTACAACTAGTGTCGGTTCTCCCAGTAGATACTTACCATTGAAACCCCTGAATTATTTTTAGTAATGAGAATGTTATAGGAGGCAAGTTTCCTCGGATATTAGAAGCGAATAAATTAGTAATAAATAGTTGTTAACTATATTATTGATGATAGATTCTATAGATCGATCTAGTAGATAGGTCTAGTATCGTTATTGTATACTTACACGGGTCTAGAAGGATATGGCCCCAATCCAGCTGGTGCAGGTGGTGCACGCGCGCCTTTAGCATGAAGCTAGCCAAGGCCACGTGCTTTGATGGGTGATTGTAGCAGATCACAGCCTGTCATGGTCGTAGCTAATATTACGAATCTAATGGCCGTGACTGGTTATAAGGCAAATAAAAGCAAGTTTTTAGCTAGTAAGAGTCTGATATACCCTGCCTCCTCCCCAGAAGGCAGATGATAGAGATTATCTGTACTTTATAAAAAGGGTGAGCGGCGTGCGGTGTTCCACAGGGACTGGTCCCGACCCGCTCCTGGAGAACTTCGGTCACGAAGCACGGTTGTTCCCCAATAGGTCATCATAAATCAATAATTACATCTAAATATCTTACAAATGAAGTGTAACATATGAATTATAGACCGATAGAAAAACTATCTGAAACCTAAAAGTATAAATATGTCACAGGTTTTAGTTAATTTTCTTTTTTTGAACATATTTTTGACCTCGGAAGTGAACGCATTCACACTATTTGTTGTTATCGTTATCAGAGACAGATGAGTCTCTCGGTCGGTATTTCTGGATAGAAACAAACTGAAACAGTTCAAGGAATTATTTGTTTATGTTGTGTGTTTGGGACATGTATCCACGTCACAAACACACAAGAACAACGGTATGTACAGTCAGCAACGAAAGTCGTTGAACAAGTTGCTATCTTCAATATGATTTTTAATAAGTATGAAGATACTGACCTGTGCAGGTTATTCGAAATAATTGCATAGATGACCATTAAATATTAAGGTTACCTCAACAGAAAAAAACTCTTGACAAGTTTTAGAGCTGTGATGTTTTTAAAATTTAGCTGTGTTCAGCGACTTTCGTTGCTGACTGTACATGAATTTGTAAGAGAATATGTTACATAGTATTTTCATTATTTGGGTGCTACGCCCTATACCTATATGGAGAAAATTTAATTTGTTTCTTATCTTGAGCATACATTTGGATATCACTCCTTTCCCCCATTACGAGTATATATACAAAGTGTAAGTCTACATGTATAAATTCTTAAGAATATCAATTTTCTATTATTTCAGTCCGTTCCGCCGTTGTTCGCCTTGGCCCTCTACGCTTTCGTAGGCCGAATCGTAGCACTTCGTAGCACCGCCTACAAAGTAGTTATAAATATAATGTTATTATTTATTTGCAGGTAATTAGGTGGAAATTTATTTCTCCAGGAAGTATTTCACATTTTCTTATATTAAAAATGTTACCAAGATTAAGATAAATATTATGTTAAGTAATAAATTCTGTTTTGTATTCAGTCCAATACAGATATCAATTAATATAGCCTATTGAGTGTTGTGGACTCTTTGTAACTCTTAGGATAAAAAATCAAATCAATACAATTACTACATAAGCACACCATCACGCCTGTGTTCCACTAAGGATCCTCCGTCACCCACAGTGCGCCCGTAAGCTTAGTCCCATCTAATAAGGAACGCACCTATTGCTAATAACTGGGCATAAATCCAAACACAAAGCTACTGAGACCTGAGAATCGAACCCGCTTACGATTATTAAACAAATGAGGTAGGCACCAGGCAGGGCGTGGGATGGTCGTGGTGGTGGGGGACGCGTCGCTCCCTGACGATGACGTGGCGATCACACGTCTTCAAGTGTGTACACTGTGCATACCCCTACATAACAACTGTGCATACCCCTACATAACATAACAAAATGATGGGCCAACTACACCCAAAACAGCCTAACATTGTTTCAATCTTGATGCAACTTTTTGCTTACAACTTGGTTACAAGCGTTGCAGGTTGAAATACTATACTATATACCTACTTATTGAACTGCGAAGTTTGTAGAACTACCCTGCTTCATGCTACCAGACAACGTGTGATGATGAGATATTATCTCAAACGAAGTATTCATGATCACCGGCGGCGCGCGGCGGCTCACCTCACGTACTTACTACAAAATTATTAGCATAATGTACGTTTAACCAGCACTGTTAGCACCGTCGCCGAGGTTTTCACAGTGTTTGTCACTTTACATTGTGTGTCAAGGTGATGATGATTACACGTAATGTTGTTCGTTGTAGCCGCAGCCGTGCGAACTTTATCTATGGCCGTCAGTGCGACACTCGACAAGTCGACGGGTAATAAACCTGGGTTTCACGTGTTACACAACTGGTGTGTCATTTACTTAATGTGACTATTATTCTTGTTACTTACCCATTTCATGTTGTATTTATTACTAGATTAAGTAAGCGAGTACAATTCTGGTAGCAAGCTGTAACTCTGTATGAGTCACGCACCAGCCAGGCGCGCCAGATGGCTATGTATATTTTTATATATATGTATAAGTCACTTATAAATAATATTACCGCAGGTAGTTTGTGTTTACGCTGTAACGTTATGTGCTATGTTTAGTTAAACTTTAACCAAAGTCTTTGACTTAAGTCACCTCTTAGTAATGGATGAGGCTTGAAACGAAGCGGTTACAAGAATCCTAAGCCGAGTATTCCAGTAAACTAGATGAGAGTGGATTCTCCAAAATCAAAGTTTACGCGGCACGTAGGTCTGCAATCGGTAGTGCAGAACGTTAGCTATGCAAACGCTAATCTAACGAGAGGATTGTCGTTGGTGATGGATCCCCTGGTCCTGGAGAGGCAGTCCTGGGAGCAGGGCATGTCGGATCCTTACTCATTAAAAACTGCACTTGCCTTCCATTGATCTATAGTTACAGCCATGAGATTTGTGACATGCGCCACAAACATGACAGCCGGACCCGAGCGAGGATTAGTGGCTAACTGGCTATCACGTCAGGTATGTACTTACAACGCCCGTGAAGGTAATTTTTTTTCCCATTCATTACTAAGTAACTCAACATTGTTTGACGGCATGTCAAGGCCTCACCGAAGATGTCTAACACAGAATCGCACGTAGGTAGATCAATTAAAGTTCGCCATCAATTTACTACACAAACAGACTAAAACTATGTTTCTTGGTCCAAGAAGCATAATTATAGTTCATCGCCTTCGATATTGTTTGGGATGCATCTATCTGCAGTTGTATTGTGACAGTCGTACCAGTGCCCGCGTGCACCCTACTACACATAAGTACATACTGTGACGACTTTGGAGTGGACAACAGTCCACATGTCTATGTCCAATGTCTAACGTCAAAGTCTCCTTAATGCTGCTTGTACGGAGCACAAAGTTTTATTGAGGAAAGATATCTCATGCGGCAACGCATCCTATGACATGCTGCTAACAGTTGGCGTGAGTTATCTATAAATAAGTACATACTATTATAAGTGTATACATATAGGTATACCATATAATAAAGATAACTAAGTTTGCACTTAGTTAGAAAGCTTCATAAGCGTTCATTTACGTATACACATACGACAACATGTTTAGCATAAGCCGCCCGTTTCAGATTAAGTACCTACCTATTTACGAGTATATGTATGTTAAGTACCTATATATTATTACTAGCTGCCCCCTGTTGTGTTACCTTATTTCTTTTTTGCTCGGCTCCTATTGGTCGTAGCGTGATGTTATGTTGTAACTCTTCTCGACAAACACAAAAATATTTTTTTTCAATTTGACCCAGTAGATCCTGAGATTAGTGCGTTCAACCAAACAAATAAATTCTTCAGCTCTTATAGATTTTTGATTTGACGTAATTTTTCCAAGATTCGAATAGGTAAATTATATGTGCAATAGGTATTTAAATTTAAATGAAAATAGTTAACTGTAACTATTGTCAGCAGATGAGATGTCAGCCGTGCACGTGTCGCGTAACCGTTATCCGTTAATACATGTATTTTCAGGTAATATGAATCCAGATCGAAGCTGTAACGTTTTATGTAGTAAAGCACGCGAGCTATGTGGGTAACAGTTTCATCTCGTAGACACATGCAATGTGGATTGCATGTCTATAATAATTAAAAATAAAACGCCTTATATTTGGTTGCAGATTACAATTATTAGTAGGTATTATAACATTTTTGTTAGTAACTAACCTCTTAAGTGTAGTTGTTATGTTAGTTTAGATATAGGTAGATTTTACAAAAGAAATAATCGTGTGGTAATTTTGTTGTAGGTATTTTTAAGTTGTCAAGAACCCCGCTGTAGGTAAAGGCCTCCTCCAAAGATAGCCAGTTCTCTCTAGATTGGCTACTTGAATCCAGTTGGGGCCGGTTGTTTTTTTGAACTGATCTTCCCAACTAGCTACAGGTTTGCATCGTATCTATAACGAGAGGATAATGTTAATAGGTAGTTAGTGTCAGACTATGTTCAGATGGTCGCGCGTCTACGCGTGAACCAATCCCCTGGTGAGGCGCTGGCCGCTGCCTGGCCCTGCACGGCTCACCTGTAGCGTGGGACGACCACATGAATGACTGAATGGAGCCGTGACGTGACACGCACGCGCACGCGCCGACGTCGACAGCGATGGCCTTTGCTTACTCGCCCAATTAGATGATTCATCAATTCACCGATTTATATGAGTCAAACATTCACTCTTAAACATACGATCGTGGTAATAATTAAAACCGCTCCAAACACAATGTTTTTCGATGTTATTTTATTGTCTCGTCTCGTACCTAGTGGCTGGAAGCGATGTTGCACACCTCACTGCGGCGAGGATTGACACGTAGGACGATTGCGGTTTAATCGTCCTCGCTGGACACTGACAGCTCCTAGACAAACCTAATTAAATATTATACTTTTCTGAGCCAGTATTTCCAAGGTTTTATGTTAGGCACTATACCTGACCTACAAACTTTTATTTTAATTATTTTAATATGCGCACTTTATAAATATCTACGATATTTGTGTAACTGTGTATCTAACGCGTAACTGAGCACACGTCAAGAGGCACTCATCTGTTAAAATCATGTTGTCCTGTAACGACATCTATCCACCTGGTCATGGTCAGGATCAGGTAGCTATATGATGCAATCAAGGAGCAAATCCTGCATCGCGCTAGCATCAGTACCGAACCCTCTCCTGTTTATATTCTGAATGTCACACAAGTCGAATACAAACAGGAGAGGGACGGGTCTACGGCAACGATCCCATCTTTAGATGGCGCCTGAGTCTGGCTCGTCCCTCTTAGGCTAACTAGGAGTCAGCACAATCAGACAATATAATATGTTGCTGGACACGTGATGCTGGTCCCAGGACTTCCAGGACTTTTGTCAACTGCGACCCCAGTGGTCTCATCGTATGCTCATCTCTCCAGCGTTCTAAGTGTCACAGTAATTCGTCGCAACTACCTATTGCCTTGTAACCAATCCAGGCCACTGTTGCAGGCCCTACTCAGTGCGAGTTGTATGCGCGCACGCCGGCCGGCCGCCGCCGCCGCTGTATGCACTGGAATGTATTTCAGCTTCTGCCTGTTACAGATTGTATAGGTACTACAGAGATGTCGCTGTAGTACTATATATAGTTGTAATACTATACATATAGCTGTGTACACATAGCACCGCCGCCGCGCCAGCGCTACTCTGGCAACCGAAGTCGCAGATCAACGCCTGCCCCGTGACAATGGTACAATGTCGCCAGTTATGATGCGCCACCCGGTGCTGTGTGATGTGATTGTGACCGTACACAATAGATCCCCACTTGATGACCTAAGCGGGTGAGCCGCGGGGCGAAGGGGGCGGAGGGGGCCGTGCTGCGACCTTCGCTGGGCGCCGCGTGATGAGCTAAAGGTCGGCGGGCGTCAGTGAGATCACTGTGATATTGTGCTCCAACAATATCACAGTGCCACCCACGGTACAGCAACACTTGCTTATTTAGAATTCAATTATTATTATTCGATTAATTACCACTTACGTTTAACAATTAAATAATAATAATAAAATTCTTTATTTGACATAAAAATGTTAATGTTTTTACATGTTTTGCGCCACGACTGGGAAAAAGCTTCCTCTAACGTAGCCCAGGATCTAGCCTTGGTTTTTGAATTCCACTTTAAAAAAATATCTCGCCAAAGTCCACTCGGTGGCTAGCTGAGGTTAATACTTTGTAAAAGTCATTACGGTACCTTAGATGCTATACTCCACTTTTCATTTACTTATTAACAAAACGATAACGACAACAATTTGACAAACGATATTTAATTGATAGCATTACATTAATGAAGGCGGCGAGGCGACCACGTCCAGGCGCCAGCCGCGGAGCGCACCGGTGCGCGGTGCCGGCTCCCAGGAGTAGTCACACTCGTGCCGGCTCCCAGGAGTAGTCACACTCGTGCCGGCTCCCAGGAGTAGTCACACTCGTGCCGGCTCCCAGGAGTAGTCACACTCGTGCCGGCTCCCAGGAGTAGTCACACTCGTGCCGGCTCCCAGGAGTAGTCACACTCGTGACGGCTCCCAGGAGTAGTCACACCCGTGACTGCTCCCAGGAGTAGTCACACTCGTGCCGGCTCCCAGGAGTAGTCACACTCGTGCCGGCTCCCAGGAGTAGTCACACTCGTGACTGCTCCCAGTCCGTCCCAGTCAAAGTCAAATGTTTTATTTTAATTAGACCATTAAAATACTACTTTTGAAAAGTCAAAACTAGTTGCACGGTTCCAAAAAGTGGGTCTTATGGAGAAGAACCGGCAAGAAACTCCATTGACACTCCTTTTTAAAAAAAAAACATGATTACAATGTAAACCAATACAATTTTGTTCTGAATAGTTTATGAGAACAATGCAGTTGGATTTGTAATTATGAATTAATCCAGCGGTGTAGTCGGGGCTGACCGGAGCGGATGTCCGGATCTCTATCGTTGCACACGTTAGTGTAATCACACTAATCACAATAGTAAGAATGTATATTTAATGTTAGGATATTGTTAGCTAATTAGGTATATCACAATGCTCAGTGCAGTATATTATTAAAGTGTCGTAGTTTATTGTGTTTATTAATTGTTGTCTGTGAGGATGAAATGAAATAAATATGTTTCTTTCTTTCTTTCTTAGTTTTAATAGGGATCTTTGTTTTCGAGTTCCCTCCTGGCCTCGTTGCCACTTTTTATGAAACACAATATGATTGACGGGATCACGTCTACACTACAGGCCAGACATTTCATTGCTGGCCTCGCATTGTGTGGCTTTTCAATTTTCGTTTACTAAGAGGTCAGTCAGCTTATACTGGCAATGTATGTATGTATGGCACGTTGGATGATCATTTAAAATGTTTGGTTTCATAGCATGCATGTATAATATAATATAATAATAATATTTTTTGGGACATTTTTTACACAACACCATCTAGTCCCAAACTAAGCAGAGCTTGTACTATGGGTACTAGACAATGGATATAATACATAAATACTTTTTTTTTTGTAAATACACAGGAAACACCCAGGAAATACTCATGTTTTATCCACACAAATATTTGTATCCTGTGGGAATCGAACCCACGACCCCATGATCAGCAGTCCGGCACTCGAACCGCTAGACCGCTAGTATGAGCGTAAAACTAGTATCTACGTTCGTAGACTAAACCTAGGTAGGTATATAGAAGTACCCCCAGGGATGTGCCCTCACAGGCGTTGCACAGGGAGGTTCTGTGGTGGACTGTTGAGAGGACACAGTGCCCTCCTCCATGTGCTGATGGTGGGCACCCAGGTGTGTTTAGTGGGAAAGAATTCTACAAACGCTCCCCGCTCTAACGCCCATAGACCGGTAGCCTTTTGAAGGTTAAAAAAAAATATAGCGGACTATGAGTATTATTGTCACCTTCCGACGACGACTTGTGAAACAGTTTGGTATGTATTACAACATAATGTACTAGGTAGGTAGGTTGGTCAGGAATGTCAGCATTAACTGATTGCTCTAGTTAGGTAGATATGTGCGACGTTGTTATCCTAATTACAAGTACAACATGATAACCAACAAGATTAGTTCGATGTGTTTCACGTGCAAAGATAATTAATGGGCACTAGATGGTTCTACAAAATTTACAATTAATTAGGTATACGAAAGAGCCGGCAGAAACTTGACGTCGCCTTCACTACAACTACGAACAATAGTGTGGCCGAGCGACGTATTGTAGGATAGTTCCCACGGAGCGAGGCAGCTACTCGTAGCGGCCAGGCTCCGTACACCGAGCAGTGTGGTCGTGCACGTGGGACATGACGTGCGCGCGCAGGCAGCGGCCCCTGCTCAGGTGACGCGCCCAGGACCACTACACAGTCACACACCAGCGGGACTCGCGACCTTCATTATAGACCTGCTCTAAATAGTACTTACTACTGGGTTAACTTAGCAAGCTCAGTCCCACAGCTGGGCACAACAGATGAGGCCCCGCGGGGAGAAAAAGATAGAGAGTGCACCTAGACTCGACATTTCATAAGTGCCTGTATATGGTTTATATGAAAATAAAACTATTTTGATTGATGGTTTGAGAGATCCAGAGATATGCAGTTTTTTGGCATTTTCTCCACCGCACGTAATTGTGCAGGCTGAGCAACATAATCATTATTCATTAATTGGGTTTTTCTATGAAATTCTCAGAACTAGCTCGGAATTTCGATTCATACCCGGTTAATGGCAATAGGCTGGCGGCCTAAATATACCGGTGAACTGTGGGTGCACATTGGTACATAAAAGCTTAGCACGAAACGTGGACACAGGACATAGGACACAGGACAGTGATACCTGTGTGCTGATACACTCGCGGCTCGCGCACTGCAGCCTGCGCGACACACGTGTCACTGTCGCCAGAGAGGACTGATGGACTTCTCGTTTGACGTGATAAGAACAGGTGACATGATGCTAGTCGCGTCTCTTGCGACGACAACTGTTTAGACCTAGGCGATTATCTTTTACGCCTAGCTATATTTTATACATATGCCCCGTTAGTCTAGATAGTAGTCCAGAGCGCGACTGCTACTGCTGTGTTGTTTCTTACGGTGCGCATGGTTGCCAGTGCTCCACGAGGAAACGTTGTGTTGGCAGTGGAGGGACTTTGACCTTTATACTACCAACCCAACTATTCCTTTTTCGTTTTACAGGGTCGGCAACGCGCTAGTGATATCCTGGTGTTGCAAGCGTCTATAGGGTAACCGCTTACCATCAGGCGGACCGTATGCTCGTTTGCCACCTTAGTAGAAAAAACATAAATATTGTAAAGACTAGCCTTCTTTACAATATTTATGTTTTTTAAAGTAACAATGGAGTTTTCTGCCGGTTCTTCTCCATAGGGACCGACTAATTTGGAACCGTGCACCGATACTCCACTGATATATAAATTAAATTAAACAAATAACATTAAGAGTTATAACGCCTTAGTTATTTCGATGAAAGCGTCTAATTAATTAATTCATTTCATTCACAGCTGTTATCCACTCACACAGGACATGAGCCTCCTTCCTTCTACGTCATTCATCCCTGTTTTGTGCTAATCTTGTCCACGTGTTTCCAACACACTTCACTGAATCATCCCCACCTGAGCATCAGTCTCCCTGCACTCCGTGTGCCCTCTATCGGCGGCCATTACGTCAGGGATCTACTTACTCCACCTGACGTCACTAATTCTAACCAAGTACATTATCTAGATAAGCTCCGTATAATCTCTGATATGTAGTTATTTCAGCAATACAAAAAATGTCGTTATAGACTCGATATTTCATAAGTGCTTGTGTTTTATATGAAACTAAAACTATTTTGATTGTCTATTGGGAGTCAAAATAGTTTTAGTTATGTATCATAGGTAGGCAAAATACAACCCAACAATCAATAGATTGACCTGGGAACACGTGAACCTGGGACGCAGGTTCAAACCTTGTCCGAGATCTTTTTCCAAGATTGAATTAGGTATTAGGCAGCATCCACACCACACCACAGTGGTTGTTTGTACAATACTTATAGGTAGGTACGGTACCTAGCTGAAAAGGAAGGCGTACCTATCTAAGTCGCCTCGAGTCAAGGGGACCAACTGGGTATGGTATTGGGTACCTTATTCAGTTATTTAGGACTAGAAACGTGTACCGAGCTCATCTCTCCCTGGGGAACGTAGGTATCAGTAGGTACCTAAATAAATAGTTACTTGTTGGATTTTTAATATCGCGGGAACACGCATCACAAACTGAGTAAGGATTTGGTAATTTTTTTTTTATTGATAATAGAACCAAACAATAATCACACTCGAGTAGGTATGCGAGTCACTCTAAGCTAAACATTTAGATAGTAATCAATTATTAAAATCAATATAAACTGAATTCATAAAATAAATTACACACAGTGTTTCATTCCTATGTACTATAAACGTATGTATAGCGGCTAGGTACCTAGGCTAGGTAAATATATATACAACAACACATTATTCAATTCAATGGCAATTTCTATAGAACGCTATAAATTATATTACATAATTTACGTGGTAAAACAAAATTTACATTAATTGTACAACACGGGTAGTGGTCGATGCACGAACAACCTCCGCTTGTGCCGCCATCGATGTCATTGTTCCAATTCATGTGCGAGCGCACGCGGGCTGGCAACAGCGCGCAGCGGAGCGGCAGCCGCGCCTGCGCCCGCCAGCCCGGCCGCACTCCACTCTCGGCGCCAGCGCACCGCACCACAACACCGGCACGCACCTCACAAACACACTCATCACAGTTTCTTGACGATGTCAAACTTGGACTTGAGGTCCATGGGCACTTTCTTAGGGTCGAACTTCTTCTTGGCGGCGAGGTGCGCGCGCATCTCGGCCGCGGTCATGTGCAGGTTGAGCCGCGGTGGCTCCGCGGGCGGCGGGCTGTCCTGCGCTCGCGCATCGCTCGCGGGCGCGGGCACGTCTAGGTCGGGCACGGGCTCGCCGGGCGCCGGGGCCACCACCAGCAGCTCCGCGTCCTCCGCGCGCTCCTTGATGCGCGCCACCACCTGCTTGTGGCTCTCGCCCGCAATGCTGTGCCCGTTCACCTCAAGGATGCGGTCGCCGCGCTTCAGGCCTGCGCTCTCCGCCGGCGACCCGTCGTCCACCTTCCCAATGTATTGGCCCGGTTTGCCCTTCTCGGCGTGCAGGTTGAAGCCGTACCCATCGAAGTCGGGCGTCTTCCGCACGTGGCAGAGCCGCGGCTCCGTGGCCGCCGACCCGTTCGCGGACATGTTTCACAGTTCGAATGACGCGCGGTCCGCGTCGCGCTCAGTCAGAGACTGGTGGCCGCGCCCGCGCCCGCACGGTTCGCAGCCCCGCTCTGCCTCCACAAAGCCTCTCCCACCCGCGCTCCGCACCCCGCGCCCCGCGCACCTGTGCAAGGTTTGGTTCAGGTGTGACGGAAGGAGTGGGGGGCGGAGTGTCCGCGGCACTGCGATCTCCAGTACACATCGAAACGCCGTTGAGGCGCAAGGTATCGCCGCGAGTGAAACGTACGAGATTCACGTTCCTAGCTGTGGCTGTTCCCGAGTGACGGAGTCTGGGGTGAGTACAGTGACGCAATCAGTGTGGCCGTGCTAGGGCCGAGGGTCTGCACATCCACGCCGCGCTTCCCGGCGACACGTCACAGCCGGCGCCCGCGCACACCGCTCGGGATCGAGGCCGAGCCGCTTTCCCGCAGAGACATCAATGTGTGTGTCATATACTGACATACCTGCTACTAGTACGCATTCCAAAATGTAGGAAGTTTCAGTGATCTCCAGTTTAAAAGTTGTGCGTGTGGGCATCTTAGGTAGGAACAGAACAGAAGCATATTTTTACTCTACGTGTCTAATTACCTCCCTACGTGGTGTGAAGACCTATGCATAATATGGCGCTCATACATTTTAACACGATGGTAAGCCCTGTACATATAACACACAAAGCAACAAGAAGAAAGTAACACAAGGAAAAACAGTGCGAAGTACGAACGGTTGTTGTGCAAGCTGCGAGTGTGTCCGATAGATGGCGGTGCGCGGGAGCATCTGCCGGGGCCAGGTCGTTGCTCCGCGCTGATGGCGCGGGCCGCTGCGCAATTCACCCTGATAACACTGAAGACTTGCTGAAGCTCGCCACAGCCTCGCAGAGTGAGCACGAGCACGCCGCGCGCCGGAAGCGAGGACGACGTGCGCGACAGCTGAGCACTCGCAGCTCGCTGTACAAGGTGCGCCGACAGTTACCTGCTCGTAAGGAGTTCCGGTGCGTGTGCACACACACACACACAACATTATAGCAGGATAGTTTTATAACCGTCTTGTTTAACTGGAAGCAATAAAACTATGCCTACATATGTATGCACGCCTTCACTTATAAGTTATCTAATAATGCACTAAGAAACACTCGCATTATTTCCTCCAAAATACTCAAAATGGCTGTCTAAACAACGAAACTTAACATTCTTTAAAAAAGAGAGATTTGTAAATGTTATGATAAGTAGATAGGGTAGCTCTTACATCGGATCGTGCACTGTGAAATGTAAGCTTTTTCGATAGGAAGATAATACTTACTAGGTATAAGAGCTACCTGAGCGGAGTGCCACCGCTACCGGACAACTGAGACATAATGTAGTGTACGTATATGGACCTGATCAACATAAGTAGACCAGGTTGTGATTTGCCAATCTTGTTTCGGAAGCGAATCGAAACTTATGACAATTAGAACAGCTCCAGTAAAGCATTAAAGAAGTGAGACAACTCTGAGGAGACTGAAGTACAAGCTACCACACGGCAACCGCAACCCCTATTCTATTTTATTACCTATTTAAGAATCATTGAATGACTACTGAACTGTTCTGTACAGCAATATCTAGCAAATATGTCGGTTCTTGTATCATTTAGTGCCATCGTACGACCACTCTAATACAATAAATAGTAAGAGGCCTCGGGCAGAGGGCCACAGAGCCGCGAGTTGCTTGCTGCTGCAGCATCAAATAGATTACTTACAAATGCAGTGCAATGAAAAAAAAAGTATCTAACCAACAATACTAATTCTTACTTTATCTTTACCTAAATGACGATGACTGATAACTATTTGATTGACATAATTAGACCTGCAGTTTTCGCAGATAAAAAAAACAATATTTCAAAGCATGTAGTTTAGAATTTCAGGATTCTCAATCTCTATAAGAATCTCAATCGCTCATTCTCATTGGATGGCATCTGCCATATTTTGCGTTATATTAACAGCTCACCGTAGAATCGGCGCGTCCCTATCACCTCCGTCTCTAGACTTCATAAGCTAACTGCAAGCTTAATCAAAATACTTGACCTTCAGGTCTGTGAACCCGTTGTGTCATTATCGGTGTTATGGTACGTCTGACACATGACGTGTCTCACAATAATATTGGTCATCGGATACATCGTTATCACTGGTCGAGTGTGGAATGTCGTGTTAATCAAACGAAGCGAATCCGGTTGATATCAGACGCGAAGCTCAACAATGGAAGGTATAGTATAGAAACCAGCGTTATTTAAAAGCCGAAGAGAAGACGACACACATTACAGACAGGCTTTCTAGTTTCTACGTACATTGGCTACTCGGGGCACGCACACATAAGGAATTGTTATCACCAATTATTCAAGGACTCATTGCAAACGTCCGGTCAGTGCAGTGATCTGTGAAGACTCAGTCCAAGTCCGTGTGAGGTGAGCTCGCCTCAGAGTGGTCGCACGTGCTCAGCATACCGACGACGATCAACACCCGGTAATGTTATTATTGTATGGAATAGGTTCGTGTTTAGTGTTGTAGCAGCAGCACTCGGCCGGCGCGGCGCGTCGGTCCTATCGACATTAGCTTTCACTTTATAATTTGTTGGCACTCAATATTCAAGTGATGGTAGACGCGGCACGTGTAACACCGACGTGCGCACACGCCGCCGCCCGCAGCTGACTCCTGATCAGAATTGCGTGGCTTATGCACATTTGTCTAATCAGAACAGAACATCTTTTCACAGTTTCACAATCTCAGTAACTACGTGTATATACAAATGAACTGCGTCATACTTTACACGGCCTTCTTATATTAGTTGAACAATAATGTTACTTAACACTTTTCACTAAAATTGAAGCGTTATTTACCAAAGAACTGAGTATCTAGTATAAGACTTCCAACACAAGTGAGCGGTGCAGTATAGTCCACACGAGTTTTCAATGTTAAATATACTGTTAGCTAGTAATATAAGTGCTTCGCTATCCGCTTCTATCCTGCGTAGTACGCATTTAATACCCTGTCTGAGCACTAAGCTGTGAGTGACGATTGCGATGAGAAGTACTACAACAGAGAACACAAGTTTTTAACGTGCGACGAAACGTGGGTTAGCGTTAACTCCTGGTAAAGTAATGGAATACATTGTGGCATTGGTTAAATGAGGTTGGTAAAGCCGAAAGTCCACATATGATTCGTACTTATATCGTGTTATCACAGTTCATGCGGAACGTTTTTACCATAAAAAGTCCCTATTAATAAAGGAACAGATACAGATAAAGTATAAAATAATAGATACATATACCAGGTAGATTAATCTAAAGTGCTTACACATCTCATCAAGTATTAGTTCACTTCATAAGTAATTATGTCCCACTCGCTCAAACAAATTGGACTCATTGTGAGGATTTGCTTGAACCTACTGACTGAACTAGTGGTCTGGAACATTAACATTCCTCATTTGATATTGCATTCCCCCACACAGCCTCCGTCCGCGCTGTTTACACATGATGACGTATGGCGACAGGTGGCACATTGCTACAACTTACATCGGCCGCTAGGGCTGTTCGTCGGCACTCGCTCAAGGCGAGGCCGCGGTCCACCTTGTGGCGAGGAGGACACTTTCCGCTCCACAACCATACGCTTCCACATTCTTTACGAGGCAGGCTTGCTTACACAATCTATTAAAGGTGGATACTATAATAACCTTTTGACTTAATCACCTGGTATCTATTTCAGGACTTTTGTACCTACCATGACAGTTACTCAGTTAAACTGAGAATCAATCGGCAGTATGTTATGTTTGTCGGTACCGTGAGCAAAGTGTTTTCTAGCGAGCGTCGTCGCCGGTGAGTGCCGACTGGAGTAAAGTTCCTTATAACTAAACAACATGTGTGCAGTATATCTAGATAGGTAAAGCGATGTGCGTGTGTTGCTAATGTAGATGATGTGAATAACGCAGCGCGGTGTGGTGCGCGGGCGCACGCTGCGGCTTGGCGGCGAGTGTAGTGTAATAAGTGATTAGGCGACATTCCATCGTTGCCTGTGTGACGTCACCGTGATTAGCACACCTCACCAACATCGACCTCTCAGTGACTAAAAGTAAAAGTTTATTATTATACATTGTACTGAAGTGAACATATATTTTTGTAAGAAAGCATAGTGAATTTTTTTAATTTCAAAGGTGACAGTTACACAAAGTACAGACCGAGAGATCCGTCAAAAATAGAAATTCCATTTTGTAGGACAACATTAAATAAGTCAAATGTCTATCACATGTGTATATCACTGTTTAATAAATTGCCAAAGTCCTTAAGGGAACTCCCATTCAAATATTTTAAAAAAGATTTACGTAAATGGTTGATAGATAAATTAATGTTTCTATACTGTACAAGAGTTTTTACAGCATGTATGTCACTAAAAATCTAATGTAAAAACATCTGTCTCTGATTTGTATAAATGTGGTTCTATATTTTATTGTGTCTAGTGTTTTTTAAATAATAATAATACATATTAATAATAATTAACTCAATAATTATAATGAATATAATTATGTTAAATTAATTTGCATGCTTTATGTAGGCAGAATATGGTATTGTTCCAAAACCATCAATTTTGTATCTGGTACCACCTGTATTCTACGTAAATAAATTATTTTTCTTTTCTTTTCTTTTCATAACAATTAACATACCATCACTCCGGTATTCCCCGAAGGGTTAGGCAGAGGTGTCTAATGTACACCCACACTTCGCCGGTATGTTTAGATGGCATGTAATAAGGGTCGAATTTAATCCCACTAGGTAGGTAGGTACCCGGCCACAAACCCTAGCTCCGAGATGCTAGTAAGAATTACATATAAAAACCCAATAACACTGCTCGACTTGACACCTCTAGCGTAGTAGTCGCGCTTAGGACTACACTAACGAAACATAACAAAGTCTAAATATAAACATTCTTGGATAATTATACACAGCACCGTCTAGTCCCAAACTAAGCAGACCTTGTAGGTACCTAGTATGGTTAATAAAACAATGGATATAATAGGTAGGTACTTACTTAAATTCATTTTTCTTTGTAAATACATACTTAAAATACATAAGAAACACCCAGACATACACAAATAAGTACTTATTTTCATCACATAAATATTTGTATCCTCTGGGAATCGAACCCACGACCTCATGATCAGGAACTACTAGACCACAAACGTCGTCGTCGCCGATATGGGCGCCATAACAGTTATGTACAATTTAGCAATTGTGGACGGTGGTAAGACTGAGATTGATAGATCAGATATTCTATATGCGTCAGCCGCGGAGACAGCACCCGCCGGCTGTGATGCGCCCGCGCCGCACACTGCTCGCTAGCACCGACCGCGTTGGATCGGACAGTACTTAGCTACGGCGTCGCCGCGTCCCATGGAATATTTAATTAATTACTCTTGCAAATCATATTCATAACATACTACGACTCGAATATTTGATTACGTACAGAAAAACTCGGATTACGTAAAGCTTAAGGTATGCGAAGCCTGCGGCGGGGCGAGGCCGGGGGGGGGGTGACACCGTACGTAGGAGCAACACGATCCGTGTCGGAGTACTACGTGCTGCTCTGAGACGACACATCTAGCTAGCTACTACAAATATTTCACATCACAAGCGATCATAATCTCACATCTATCTACCTCATATCATGTCTACTCTTAGTAAATGGGAGAACTGTTTAGAACTTTATTTTATGTCTAGCTGTATTATTCATGTAAGTATCCAATCCAATTTATAATTATTACTGTATCGAACATCATTGTACAATACAAAACGATAATTTAAAAGAGTAACCATGGAGTTTCTTGCCTGTTCTTCTCCATAGGAAACGACTAATTTGGAACCGTGCACCTAGACTCGACATTTCATAAGTGCCTTTAAATGGTTTATATGAAATTAAAACTATAAAATAAACACGTTGTCTTTGCGATCCTGTAATTTCAGCGAAGACTTTTCAAGTAGATACCTCGGTATATCGAGCTCACTTACAGCGCCGAAGTCTGAAAAAGGAAACCGTACTGGGATAATGTAATAAGTATATCATTTATCTACCTGTTCAGTTCTGTGTCACAGCTGCAGCCAACGACGATGACTTGCGGGCACAGACAAGCCTCGCACGAACTATGTTAAAACGCGAGCAGTTGCAGAAAATGTTAATTAATGGTGCAAACATTTGACAGCTCAAGTGTAACTAATATGTATTCTCATGTACATACCAGCTGCAGGTCAAGCTATCCAAAACTGTTAAATTTTCCCAATTGAATATGAACCTTATGGTTTGCATTAAAGTTGAAATTCAATCAAAGAAATTTGACAGATTGTGGTAGCTTGATTTACTGGCCTCTGAACCGGTACCTAGGCTACCTTAAGCTTGCTTACTTTGACATTGGTATTCGTTATTTAACACTTGATGCGATAATTTGGTTACATACACAAATAGAAACCTTCATTATATTTATTATACACAATATGTAAGCACGACATTGGCTCTTTTTATTAATTGCTCATACTTATATTATAGATTATGTTTCTAAGTAGGTCTCAGAAAAAATAATAACTTGTAACATAAGCATGAATATTTTATATTATTATTATAAATTGCATAGAAATAGCAAGCAATCCCCATAACGTACGATGTACCTACCAGCCGCTCGCCTGGAGGCCTAACTTGTCATTTGTTGTCATGCTAAACGCCCTGCTGTAACGTATATGTATCTATTGGTGGTGCTGTGCAAGAGCTCGTTTTACTCCCTACAACATGGTGGTGGCTAACTACCGCAGTTAGCTATATCGTCGATGTTCTACTTGTGGGACCTATCGCATGGTGTTTTGGTTCGGTACACCACATCAAACGTCATGACGTCACGTCATGACGTCACACGACAGATTGTCTCAAAAATGAATGAATCAAATGTAGTGCTGACGTGTTTCCAGCGCGGTTGCAGTGTACGCCGTATCTCTGCGAAACACTCTCACACGGCATTCCTATTAGTTTCCAAACGAGTCGGCCTCCCCCCCTCCTCTCCTCCATGCCTCGCGGCCCTCGGTGGCCGCTCCGCCAGGCAGGGCAGACCTGGTCGTCAATAACTCAACATAGTTATTAATATATTCAGCGGAACATGTTTACATGAGCACGTCACGCTCACCGCTGCCGCCGCGTCGTCGTCGCGTCGTACCCACGTCGCGTCGTGACACTGTCAGTGCCAGTCTGTCACGACCTTTATTAACAAACTGTAAAGGTGTTATATTTAAATACTGCCCAAGTGCCCACTGCTTATTGCAAATATTCTTTATATCTGTATGTTAGGAGTACCTAAGAAGGACAAGTATTTGTTTGAGCTTGTTCTGATATGGCCATCACTACACACGACTCGATCAGTCAGTATTTTTCCTTCATTAGTACCTACTGACTATTATCAGCGATACCAATTCTCAGATATCAGGCGATTAGACATTTTAGTGTGAAATTCCACCCAACAATAACATTAATACTATATATAATATATTACTTTTATATAGAACTAGCTACTTACTCTAATTTTATTTTACTTTGCTGCACATATCCACTGCGCTTGGCATGGTTCTTAAAAACTCAGATTTATTATTTCTCTATTTCTACACTCAATATCCCTTATTCTGCTCATCCCTTATTGAAAAAGAATCCAAACATTCTAAAACAAATGCGTGCCCCGTGCCCCGTGCCCCGTACCCCGTGCCTCGTCCGCCGCGCGCCGCCGGCGAGTGTCGGAGTGTCGTGGGTTTCAATCCCACCAGAGACAATCACATAAATGTTAATCAAATCAAAATTCCTAGTTTTCAAGTTGACAAGAACCAAAAACTACGTGGTTACTCTTTTAAATTATCGTTCTGGACATGGATGTTCGATACAATAATTATTAATGGATACTTACATAAATATCACAGAACAGAGGAGCGCTTGCGAGGAAGTCAGATTGCAGTGTGATCCACAGATATATGTTTTCAGTGTGACTCTTCTTTGTGTCATACAATTGTAAAGTGGTCTACTTACTACTGTAGAAAAGAAAAAGAAAAAAATCTTCCTGATGCAAATTGCAAATTAATGCAAGAACAGCCTCAGCCTAGTGGTCGTTAGCGCGACTGCTATGTTTCAGGTCCTGGGTTCGATGCCCAGGTTGAGCCAGGTTTGTTCGGTTAATAGCAATAGGCTTGCCACCTATTACATGGGACCTACACATACGAGCGCACAGTGGGTGTGGTTACAGTAGTGCAACCCTTCGGAAATACAAGCGTGTTGTTATGTTATCTCATTGTAATGACGTGCGCTGTACATACTCGTAGGTATGTGGAGTCGACTGAAACATGAATGCGTGGAACATCTATCTGCACCTGTTGAGTCGCGGTCGTACGAGCACTCCGGGGTCAACCAGGTTACCGCAGTCAGTCACACGCTGCACCTCCCTCGCTTATACAAAAATACATACCGATACAAATAAAATATTTGTAACTAAATATCCATAATATAGGATTGTAGGTTCTTCTGAACAAATATAGAACCGATAATTCAACATTTATTAGTAGTCCAGGGGATACACGTAAACTTGATCTGTAGAAAAACGACAATAACGTGAGAGCAGGTAACATACTTACTTCATATAATAATTTGTATATGTTGTTTCTGATAGCAGGGATCATTGTACTGATCACTATGACCTATGCTTCGTTTCGCGAAAAAAAAACAGTTTTCCGTACATTTATGCTCATTCAACTCGGCAAAATGTAAAAATAACGCGGTGTATATACTCGTATAAACGTAAACATTTACAATAAAAATAGTTTGAAGTTAAAATATCCCGGTAAGTACCTAGCTACTAGGCCTTGACATAATATATCTGTAATAAGAGTTTGTAAGGTGTAGCCGACGTCACGCATTGTGAGTCATACGTTAGTGACTATTGCGCGCGCGCTTCTAATTAGTTTCACTAATGTAATGTTGGCGAGGCGTACGACGACGTGACGGCGACGCGACGGTCCCGTCGCGGTGCGGTGCACGAGGCGAGGCGCTGAGATTTCCATCTCAAGTGGACTCTCACGCCCGCACCTGCGTCGGAAATCTCGTCCTCGTAAACCCTCACTCACATCACGTTACGCATAGGTGTACTACAGAGCATCGGGTCGCTGACATCAGTGATTACGTCCCTACGTACGTGACGCAGGGTCAGACGCGGCGCGGGCGCCGGCGCCCCTCACCCGCTCGCTCCCGGCTCCTATTAAAGACATCAACGCGCGCACGCGCCCGCTCACGGTCGTCGTCGATACAAATTACAAGTTCAGAATTTATTGGCAGTGAGTTTATTTTTTAAAGGGTATACCCCTCCTGAGTAACTTAATATGGTATTCGGGCGCATATCCAAGCTATTTCTGAGACCACTTAAACCCCACGAAACTCCCATCTATTATTATACAATTATGGTCACTTTTTTGTTGGTGATTTATGTCTACGATATTTGTAGGAGTATGTAAGGACCGCGGCTGCGGGCACTGCGCCGCCGCTGTCGGTACTCGAGTCCCTTATCTTCGGTATCAGCCGCCGCTATTGTCCACAAAGCAGCGGCGATTACGATATCGAGCCACTCGTGTGCGCGCTCGCTTATGTGTGTGTACGTGTGCGTTAATACACACCACTACTTATTGATCAACAATGGCCGCACTAATTGCTCACCACTGAACGTTATCGCATCAATAATACTTAGTTGTAATCATTAATTACAGTACCTAGGTACTGGGATTGGAAATGATTAAGATACTCCGAGAATTTAGAATTGGAATGTTTATAGCGATATGATTCGCTTTAGTTAAATGTTCCCATTAAGTATGTTATCAACGCCATACAATTATCAATGTACTTAATCAGTAGATACTGTAAACTGAATGCTGAACTCGAGGATTCACCTGGCGCTGTGTGACGTGTCATGTGATATGGACGGAAGCATGTAATGTAGGCCGTGGAGCGAGTTCACCACCATCGCCAGTTCCGCCAGTTGACACGCGCTGGGGATGTGCGCGTCAGCCGGCGAGGCTGATGAGGGTTCAGCGGATGTCAGTGCTCGTGTTAGTGATGCGCGCCGCGTGCTCGAGCCCCGGCGCGGGCGCACTCTCTCTCGGAGAAATCGCCCGGCCGCGGCCCATTCACAATGACCTCGCACTGTGTATGTACTACCTGGCACATTACCTAAGTATACATTAAATCAAATTTATGAATTTGGCGACCACGAAGTAATAAGAAATGTGGAGGTATGAGGAAATTGACGTCAACACATACTGATTGAAAATTAGTAGAATGGATGGATTAGTAGAGTGATCATCTGCTGTAGAAGTATGAGCACTTGATTAACATCAGTTTATGGAGAATTATGGACATATAACCTAGTAAAGTACTACTCAAAATTCATAGGTCCGCTGGTCCACAACGAACTCTGTTTCGTCTGTTTCCGATGTATTCATTCCATTACTGTGTCATTACTGTGGTGTGAAGTGATTTGTCAATGTTAGCGGCTTGTCCTCGCGTGGGCTGCCCACACGCCCACACGCCCCACGCGTGGGCTGCGTGCTGTACTGACACATCACTCATTACTTTGTGTTTAATGCAGCGCCTACACGGTGCAGGTGACACGGTGACACGGCGACACGTGTCAAGGAAGCCTGGCGGATGAGATCAATGTAATAACATCTCGGTTCACGCTTTATTTATAAAATGACGTTTGATCGCTGATTCGCAAACGGTACCTACTTATGTATTAGGGCAGCGTAATGGGGCCCCTAATGTTTTTGTTATACATTTAATAAACGATCTCCCTAATATCACCCCTTACAAATGTTTGCTGATGACATATGTATAATTATTCCCAATAATAGCGGAGTAATAAATAATGACGAATTCGAAACAAATAAAACTCTAAGAAATACCATACAATGGCTTAAGCAAAATAACCTAAATATAAATCTGAACAAAACCAAATACTTACATACAATTTTCAAATTATAAGATGACAATAAATGCAATTACACTAAAATATGGAAACACAATTATTGAAAGAACTGAAACTATGAAATTCTTGGGCATCTCTGTTGATAATTTCTGCAATTGGAAATCGCACATCAACAACGTCTGTACCAAAATTAATAGATTCGTTTATGCACTCAGACAGTTACGATATACAGCTTCAGAGAGTACAGCAGTCACAGCTTACCATGGTTATGTCGACTCGGTTCTACGATATGGTTTAATAGTCAGTTTAGTCGAAGAGACCCAACAAAACTAACAATGCCTAGATGTAAAACTACTCTTTACCTTAAAAACAGTGTGTTCATGTGTATGAAGGTATACATTAAAATTCCACAGTCAACCTCTAAGATTATTTAAAATAAAATTGAAAAATTGGCTTACAGAAAAATGTTTCTACACGATACAAGAGTTCCTCGATTCTAAAAAAAAAAAAATTGTCTCATTATAAAGTTCCCTTATTCAGACTAAATATTATATTTTGTAACATTTCCTAGTTTGTATTCTATGTTGAATTATGTAATAAATTATTGTTTAATGACTTGTAGTGACATTTGTGTCAAATTTGTGTGCCAATACCTGGTTAGACATGTGAGACAAAACCTAATTATTATAAGACCACTTATGTACCATGTTTAATGCAAATAAATAAATTATTATTATTATTCCACCACAATTAAATTAAAATGAAGTTTTTGAACTGTTTGATGCTAAGAATAAATTAAAGGTCAGTAACACATCCTTTGTTGTTTGTAGGTGTTGAGCTGGTATACGGTGCTGAAAGCGGAGAGCGAGGAGTGCGCGCGAGTTGCGACGTGATGTGTCGTGCGAGCGTGTGGTAGCGGGTGCGCGGGCGCCGGGATGGGGTCGCGCGGGGTCGGGGGCGGAGGGGGCGGGGGCGGGGGTGGCGGCGGCACGGCGCGCTCGCGGGGCGAGGCGCAGCGCGCGCTCGACGAGTTCGACGAGCTGGCGGGGCTGCGCGGCGGCGGCGGCGGCGACACCGCGTCGCAGGGCGAGCGCAGCGTGTACGTGCTGGAGCACCTCGCCACGTTCACGGTGACGCGCGAGACGGGCATCGTGTACCCTGCCGACGGCATGCGACGACTGCTGCAGCTAGAGAAAACCAACGGTTCGTATTATTTCTGTCTGAATGTCGCGTAGGCAAGCATATTTATATCTGTCACATGAACGATTTCTTCGTCAAAATCCACTAAACAGACACTACACGACCTGTCTTGAAAGAAATATACTTACACCATCTTATCTTCACATACATGCATGTGAACCTGACAGCAGTAAGTGCATGATGCAGTGACGAAAGATTACATTGAACAGCTTCTCCTGCTCAAGCTGAGCTTTTGCCAATATACTGCTTTTATGTGTAGCTGCACTTGTTTAAGCACAAGGTACTTCTGTGGGCACAACTAACTAAAGTTCATCATTTTCAGGAATATGGAGCCAAAAGATGCAACTGTGCCTGGAGGGCCAGTGGGTGCTGGTTATGGACTACGAAACAGGGGTATGTACCAACACGCTGTTATGATACTCTGTCCGAATGAATGGTCTTTCTTTAGTATTAATATCGTTTAAATTGCTTCTTATCAGTAACTTCGCGTTTTTTTTCTAAGAATATAACGATGTACGAAAAAAACCAAGGTTTAGACGAAGAGACCAAATAAAGGTTACTTATAAACAAGATGCTTAAAAAATTAGTTATTATTTTACAAATAAATATATATGGACTATACTTAGCCTAATTCCTCTCAATATGAGAGGAGACCCGTGCCCAGCAGTGGGTCAAGATATGGGTTGATGATGAAATAAATATATCTTTATTTTTAAATACTAGCATATTAATACATACTAAGTACTGGTGAAATATTGAAATAAAACTACTTTTTACGGATTTTATCGCGTATATTGATATTGTTAATCCCGACGTTTCGGACCCTTTACAGCGTCCATGGTCACGGGTAGACTGAGGTGGTAGGCGTCTTGATGATATAATTACTGACAGCTACCCTAATTTTTTTTTATTGTTACATGATCAATGATATTTATTATTAATTAATACTAGATGGAGCCGGCATTTCCTAGCTGACGACCTCTGAGAAGAAACGCCGAAACAAACTCAGAGAATCATGGTCTCTTTTAAATTAACAATATATTTCTGGTGAAATATGTTAATTTTCTACCATCTTATGTAGGTACTATATTTCAAGCAAATAAATAAAAAATGAATAAAATACTGTGACGTAGGTCATGCTGGAAGAACGCACGCGTCTGACAGTTTCCTTACCCTTGTGATCAGAGCAGAGGCGCGCAGGAGGCTGTGTGACTCGCATACTGTATGTGTTAGTGATTCTGGTGTTTCGTTGGTTCTAGTCAATAATGGAGCGTTTCCCCGCGACGTGGGTGCACTCGCCGACGGCGTTCACGTCGCCGGAGCCGGCGGAGCTGTACAACAACGTGCTGGCGTTCGTGGTGGGCGCGGCGGGGGAGGGTGGGGGCCCCGCGGGGGGCGCGGGGGGTGCGGCGCCGCCTCGGAGGGAGCTGCACATCTTCCAGTGCCACGACGTCAGCGCGCAGGCGCTGGTCGAGGAGCTCAACGCTCTAAAGTGAGTCATACGTTCAGGTCTTCCCCCGGGCCCCGGAGCCTTTCAAATGTAAATAAGTACTGGGCATAATACGTAGAACTAGTAGATTACCAGACTATAATTAAATCCCGACGTGTTGTAAACAACTAGTGATTCATTAACTTATTATAAAGTTATATTAGCGAAGGAAAAATTCGATTGCGGGAAGGATTCGAACCTGCGTCTTCTTGCTCAATACACCAGATGCTATAACCACTAAGCCACCGCGACTCCCACGCAGGTTTGAATCCTGCCCGCAGTCGAATATTTTCTTCGCTAAAATAACTTTATTATCTTAGCCCGGAAAAATGCAAAAAAGTATACATTATACATACAAAAGATCAGAATTTCTTATATAGGTACCTAAGTTATTAAAATTAGTTATTTTAAAAATAATTATAAATCATATTACGACGATCTCTGTGGTGCAGCAGTCCGACACTCGAACTGAGTCCCGGACTGCTGATCATGGGGTCGTGGGTTCGGTTCCCACAGGACACAAATATTTGTGTGGATAAAACATGAGTATTTGTGTTTGTCTGGGTGTTTCTTATGTATTATAAGTATGTATTTACAAAAAAAAGTATATAAGTATTATATCCATTGTCTAGTACCCATAGTACAAGCTCTGCTTAGTTTGGGACTATATGGTGTTGTGTAAAATGTCCCAAAAATATTATATTATGGCTGCCGATTGCCTAGTTCAGCCTGTCATATTCTCTATGTTCCCAAGTCTTGCGACACAACCGCCCACTCGACGGCTCCGACACACACGTCATGTTCGTGAACAGGTGCCGTTTGTCGGCCTGTTCGGCTCGCACAGCACTGCTCACAAAGCGATTTATTTCGGTTAGAAGGTAACTCATCATAGTCTATGGAATTGATCTTTCACATCGCGATGTATAGTTCTCACATTATTGTAAACATAATGGAATACTTTGTTAAGACCATTAATTAAAATAGATCTATGGAGTTTCTTGTCCATAAGACCCACTATTTGGAACCGTACACATCGTTTTTGACTAGTTTTTGACATTTCAATAGTATCTGTCGTTTGGTCTCATTGATTGGTGATATTTAATTTTCAATTTTCTCAATACTTGTCGGAGCCGGGCCGGTCGAACATACCTAATCTGCCTGCTGTGCTGGACCCACGCCACACACGCGGAGCATAACTCCGTATAACTCCGTAATAATTCCGTCATTTGACGGAATTATTTTGGTTATTATTATAATTATTACGGCAGAGGTGTAAACCAGTACACCTCTGCCTAACCCTTCGGGGATACAAGCTTAATAGTACGTCATATGATGTAAGTCAGTGCATCGCTACATCGCGTCCATCTTCCGAATTCAGTGTACTCCAACCATCTTAAGATGCACTTTACTTTTATATAAAATGGTTGTTTAGCTAAATTAAAATAGCTGAGGAAATTGCAGTTATTTTATATCGTATCGCTCTAGTGTCATAGTTGTATACTTTGCCTGAGGACCTAGGTGAACACATGATCTCGTTTTGCCACCAACATGGTCGGCAGTCGTCACCTTGGCGACGCTGGTTCCGTTACAAAAACAAACGAGTGATGTGCAGTGGCGTGATAACGCGACCTTTATCTGAAGCACCTCAGTATCTTGGAGTGTGCCGCATGTTATCTGGGGATTATCTGGCGCGAGTGAGCCGAGAGCGCCGAGAGCGCCGAGACGCGCTCAGTGAGCAGCGGCCCTCCGATGATCTACATCAAGCACAAGATCGCGCTGCCCGTATCTGCATACTCCTGGTGCGAATACTTCATAGTTCTCATTATTCACTTGTGACGGTTGCGTTTGTTTGTTAGCGGAGGCTTTGCTCAGTAGCGGTGGGTGCGCGGTGTGCGGGGGAGATAAGATCAAGACCAAGGTTCACTGTATCGATACGTGTTCAGTAGTCGTCGGCCATCATCTCAAGGTTATTTCGGTCCATATACACAAGAACACAAGGGTTACATTATATCCTCTAACCTTTTTTTTAATAACTTATCGTCAAGTGCTATAGTTTCTCCGGCAAGTTTTCAAGTCCAGGCGGTCGGGAGAATAGTGTTTACTACTATAACGACACAATGCTCGTTTATGGTTATTACTCACGCTCGTGTTTCGGCCTGCTGTTCGCTCAGAGCAAGACTGAGGCTTCGAGGGAACATGAACGTGTGTCATAACTGTAAGTAAATATTCATAAATAAGATGTAGCTCATTAAGGTGTGTATGTGTGTGCAGGGGAGTGAGCGGGGGCGGCGCGGGGGACGGCGGCCGCGACTTCGTCATAGAGAGGGAACGAGAACGGGAACGAGAGAATGAAGCCGAGCGACCGCGCAGACAGGTGAGCAGAGCACTACCAGTCTAGCACTTACAAACGTCAGTTTGACATCTTCTATCGGGGCGGAATAGCTAGTAGCTACACAATATTATTTCACACCGTTGTGAGCGAATTAGCTAATCTGTAGGTAATAGTGAGGCTAACTGCCCACGGTTATGATAAGTATACTTTATAGTTCTTTGCCGTAAGATTCGTAGTACCTAATTATTAATTAATTTAGTAATCTTACAAGCTAACAGATGTCACATCCAAAACACTTACAAGATAAGTTACTAACAATTGAATTAAAACTGAATATACTACACGTGCTCTTTGAATTGCAATATATTTTTATAAAATAACAATAATGGCAGTCTATAAATAGTAAGAACAATAAATTACAATAATTCATTGAATGACAGTTTAGTGTCAATTTTAGACAAAATATACAAAAATAATAAAATAATTCGTATAGTAATTAAGTTTAGTGTCAATTTGGTATTTACTATGTCTGGCATCCCAGATATCTGAGTTGACACGTTTGTATACAGATAGTATACATAAGGTTGAATTCCTAGGCCCGTACTTAGACCTACCTATCAGCTGTACTCAATGTCGTAGTCAATGGGCGCTCGCTGGCGCTGTACCTGTTCCAGTCGGAACTGTACAAAATATAAGACAAAGACCAAACATAGAACATGTAAGAGATCAGATAGAGAAGTAAGGGGTCATGGTTGCTGTTGTCGTCGATCTGCTCGGTCTCACTTAGGTTCCTCACTATGTAAGTGCTTTTGTTCGTAGTATGCATATGTACTTGCATTTACAAAAGAATTGCACAATACCTACAAACACAATGGTAAATTAATTTAGTACTGACAAAGTCATCAAGTAATTATAACTAGGTACGTTTATTGTAAACCGCTATCGGTCTAGTTCGTAGAACTTAATGTAATTTATTGCAACTCATTAACATAATGACATACTATTAAGTAGTGATACGCAATACTAAACAAAAGAAAGTCATATGCAATAAAATGACCTACACTGGTTCTGTGTGTTCTGATAGGAGACAGTGTGGCGGCGCGAGGCCCGCGCGGTCCACCGGGTATATAAATAAATACATACTTATAGTACATAAGAAACACCCAGACAAACAAAAACTGAAATAATTATGTTGATCAACTAAATATTTATGTCATGTGGGAATCGAACCCATGGCCTCGTGATCAGCAGTCCTCACTCTCACTGTCATTGTGACATGTAAATTATACTAACAGAGCTGTTTGGAGCATTCAAGAGCAACCGACGTGAAGACCACAGGAACTGAAAAAATCACGGAAATAGCAACATAATAAGTGATTGTTAAATGAAGTCACTTGTGCATCTCAACGCTTGGACCATTGAACTTGTTAGTTGACGTTATAGCCGTTTATTATAAGTACGGGCAGAATGGTGTCCTCTCGCGTCTTCTTCAGCGGGACATCTCTGCTTCAGAGGACTGACTGAGTGACTCTGTTGAAGTCCACGCCACGCTACTCGTGTGTGCTATTAATAGACGATGTGTCACCGTTAAACAATGCGCGTTCTAGAAATATGCGCGATTACAACAGTGACGCATATCGCGGCGGAATCGATCGGAGATACCGATAGCCTCGCTCCACCGGGCAGCCCAGCGAGCTGTTTACGTGTTACATATGCCAGCCTCGTAATGTAACACACACATACACTCACACACACACGTAATGCAATTCAACAGGAGTTCCTCGCTCAGCAGTCATTGCATGGAATAGAATTTTATGTTTATAAATTGTTGTTTTGGCATCTGGTGATGATCCAAACTTATGAAAATTGTAAATTACTATACATTTTGCAATAATAATATCCAGAATTCTAGGCCTTAAATTTGCAGTGATCTCGAGCGCGGCAGCTGAGGCCTGAGGATGAGGAAATAAGTTTGATTCCCAGGTCGAGCGGTGTTATTAGATGATATTATACTTATTCTGACTGAAATTCTCAGTGGCAGCTTGAAGCTTGATGCAGCTGCGCGCTGTCTTGTTTTATCTTAATTAAGAAGTGTTTACACATCATGATGATTCCTAACGTGGGACTAGTAACGTAAGGGTGTTCACTTGTTCATAAAGACACAATCCTATCTGATCGCCTTATTAATAAACATGGTGTAGACGCGGGTGTAGAGGTAATTAATAGTTTGTCTCTTTTGTTGTTTCTGTGACTAAAATTATTTGACAAAGCAGATACACTATAACTTAATTTCAGGCCATTAAAATCAACAACCACTTTTTGGACGATTCCAAAAAGTCGCGTCACGTCTGACCCTCGTGCCGCGGAACTATGAGATGGCCTTCCATCAGTGGTTTCCCAGATCACTTACGACATAGATACTTTTAAGAAATAAGCCTAAACCTACCTAAAAGGTCGGTAACTAGGACACCTGCAACATCGGAGGAGTTGTGCATGGTGGAGGTGATCACTTTCCATCAGGTGGGTTTGAAAGGCCATAGCCTCGTTGACTAGACGAAGCCACCTTTGATGGGGTCAAGACATTCCACTCAATAATTTAGAACCCATCGCAGTTCATTAGACATTTTCTAATGTGAATCAACAAAATAAAAGTCATCATAAGCGATTGTTTAATGTTTATCGCTTATCGCGCGGTAAACACACAGATCTGGAGCGAACCTGTTAAGATATTCAACATCCTTGTTATAATTCCGCTCAGGGTGCTCTATAAGAGTGTAGTGGTTGGGATAACGAAGTTCAGACGGCCGCAGCTATCGCTTGGCGGCGATCCTCACTTTTGACACCCTCATGATGGCAAAGGATCGAGACCCCGACCGACGCCAGAATGATGTTATCATATCATACTAATATTATAAATGTGAAAAAGTTTGGATGTTTGTTTGTTTCTTTATTTGTTACTCAATCACGCAAAAACGGCTGAACCGATTTGCATGAAATTTGGTACCCTAATAGTATGTGACCGGGAATAAAGTATAGGCTACTTTTTATCCCAGAAAAATGTGGGAATATCCCGGAAATCCCGAAAAACGGATATAGGAGAACTACTTACGGGATTTGAATGAAATTTCATACACACATAGTATGTGACCGGGAATAACACATAGGATATATTTTACCCCAGAAAAATGTGCGAATATCCCGGAAATCCCGAAAAACTAATAGCTTACGGGATTTGAATGAAATTTCATACACACATAGTAAGTGACCGGAAATAACAAATAGGATATATTTTACCCCAGAAAAATTTGGGAATATCCCGGAAACCCCGAAAAACGAATAGCTTACGGGATTTGAATGAAATTTCATACACACATAGTAAGTGACCGGGAATAACAAATAGGATATATTTTACCCCAGAAAAATGTGGGAATATCCCGGAAATCCCGAAAAACGAATAGCTTACGGGATTCGAATGAAATTTCATACACACATAGTAAGTGACCGGGAATAACAAATAGGATATATTTTACCCCAGAAAAATGTGGGAATATCCCGGAAATCCTGGAAAAACTAATATCTTACGGGATTTGAATGAAATTTCATACACACATAGTATATGACCGGGAATAACAAATAGTATAGTAACAAATATTTTACCCCAAAATTATGTAGGAATTCCCAGAAAACTTATGTAGGAGACCTACTTACGTGATTTAAATGAAATGTTGGTTCACTAATAGTTTGTGATTGGCGCTGGCATATTGAATACTTCTTTTCTCGGAACAAAGCGGGAATTTCCCTAACATTGAGTACTTGTTATGTCATGAAATACAATCCCACAACAATTGTGTTACTAAGTCTAGGCGTACGAAGTCGCGGGTAAAAGCTAGTGGAAGAATATAGTCGGCACGTCGCCGTGCGTCATTCATACGAGTACCTAAATATAGTTATGCAGTGAATCATACGTTTAATTAACATACTTATCTTATCTCAGCGAATTGATTGATAGATATAAAATATATTTTTTAAAACATTCAAAGTACTTAGAATTATAAATATGCGACTATTTGCTAAGTACCTACCATAGATGAAGTATTACCTAAGTAAGTACTTATAGGGTGGTATAAAAGGCAGTTATGAACTTATGACATTAAAACGAATGTGGATGTGGTGATGTGAAAGGTCGCGGGTGTACGTAGGTACCTACGTTGTGAATGACACAAGTAGTTCGGTGTCGGTGAGACCTCGCCGCGGATTACGTGCCGTGTCAGCGCGTTATCTGCGCGATAAGCGCGCGTCGCGTGCGCCGCACTCACCGCGCAGCGCTGGTCGGCGGCGGCGGCACCATGGCGCGCCTCTACCACACGTACACGCGCCAGCAGTGGGAGGCTGTGCTCTCTGTGAGTCACGCCCGCGCGCGCGCGCTCGGCGGTACTGGCCTGCCAACTGCTGACGCTTTGTGACCCGCGCCTAATCGAACTTAATGAGCTCGAGGTGACCGGTAGACGCGCGTCACGAAGTGGAAGCACTTATTCCGACTACAATGGTAACTCTTTCATGCCCTTGCAGCAAATGTCAGCGCAGCTGGGCCGCATCGAGCGCACCGAGCGGCCCGAGCGGGCGGAGCGCGGCGGCTCGGGCGGCGAGCGCGACGACGCCTCGTCCACCGGCTCGGAGCGGCTGTACGAGCAGGACATAGCCATCCTGAACCGCTGCTTCGACGACATCGAAAAGTTCATCGCGCGGCTGCAGCACGCGGCCGCGGCACAGCGCGAGCTCGAGCGGCGCCGGAGGTCGCGCGGCGGCCGGAGAGGTACAGGTACGACGGATACCTTGCTTGAAACATAATGCTGGTTATGCAACCACGGGACTTGCTGCCTTGTGCAATTTGAAATGAATATATAATTTGTGCGCAGGCAGCGGTGGCGCGAATGCCGGCGAGGGTATGCTGGCACTGCGCACGCGGCCGCCGCCCGAGCGGGACTTCGTGGACGTGCTGCAGAAGTTCAAGCTGTCGTTCAACCTGCTGGCGCGGCTGCGCGCGCACATCCACGATCCCAACGCGCCGGAGCTGGTGCACTTCCTGTTCACTCCGCTGGCGCTGATCGTGGACGCGGCGCAGGACGCGGCGGACGGGCGCCTGCCCGCGCGCGTGGTGCAGCCGCTGCTCACCAGGGACGCGCTCAACCTGCTCGCCAACTGCGTCACCAGCAAGGAGACCGAGCTGTGGCACTCACTCGGCGACGCCTGGCTTATACCCAGGTATGTAACGCTGGCGACGGCAAATTCGAATCTGTCTGTTATCCAGATAGTTCCAAGTAACACCTGAGCTGAGTGTCCTCAAGTCCTGCACCGCCGCTTTTATTTTATTTAATGATTCCCACTATTATATAAAAGTATATAGTACATCCCATGTTATGTTGGGTTTATCGCCTAGTTATCGATCCGTATCTGTTTACCGAGAAAAACTTGTATTTAATCCTTAGCCGTGATGTATTAACAGCGCGCTTGATAATCCGCACATTATAACACTCTGTGAATGGCTGATCTATTGGCAGCTGATAACCTTATCAGCTTTATTTAAATTACGAGATATCTGATAACAATACGCGTTTAAGGGCCCGACAGCTGCGGCAAAACAATGATATATTATGATAATGAAGGTCTGTTGCAGGTTGGCAGTTCCTTTAATGTTAGAATAGGTATCCATGAACGTTAAAGTTAGGTAACAACATGTGTTCGTTGTCAGGGAGCAATGGAAGACGACAATTCCGCCGTATCAGCCGGTGTTCATGGATGGCTGGAGCCCGGACTACCAGGTCGACGACCAGCCACTGCGCAGGTGACAATTCGTTTCATGTACTATTTACTTAACATTGCTTTGTTAGTAGTTTGTTTTTGTTGAAAATGGGGAATATGCATGTTTTTTTATATTTTTTTATTCGATTATTTACATCACTACATAATGGAAAAAAAATATTATTATTATATTATATATATAGAATATTTTAAAAATAATGATTAAAAATAGTCAACTGAAACGGGCACTTTAAACGCCCGCCATTTGTCGCGCTTAGTGTGACGTCATAATCTATCACAAAATCGATATCTAAACTCCTACTGCTACGAATACTTGTACAACAGTTTGTTTTATTTATTTTTTTTCCTTGATGGAACAGTTTGTTGTAGGCAAACACTTCGCAATCAGTGATATTGACGTTTGGTGACTTTTAACCTCATATTCGCTTTGGGAAAGGGTGTTGCGTTTCAAATAAGTAATTATTTGAAATTCCTTCGGCAATATCGCATTTAAAAAATTAAATCTTTAGTTAGAAAATAAATTTTAATCAAAAATATTGATTAAGGCACAATTCTGAAGTAGGTAATAAAGTTACTAAAAAATATATATTTTACTCTTATTTGAATCACATGCATATATCATAATTCATATGCATATTGTGTAATGTTTACTCGTAATGTTACACCTCTCACTCTTCTTGTCATTTCAAGCCACGTAAAACTACGGGTGTCTGTGTTCTGTGTCTCTGTGTCGCATAGTGTATGTGTAGCTTGTATGTGTGGTTGTGTGCGTACGTGTAGGTCGTCGCCGCGGCGCAGCTCGGTGGGGCGCGCCGAGCTGGCGGCCGCCGAGCCCGCCGGCTACGAGCGCTACGAGCGCGACGAGACAGACCTCTACGCGGAACAGTACGCCCCGTACCCCAGGTAACTAGCCACCGTTGAAACCAAACTAACTATTGCCAGCTATGAGCGCTACGAGACGGAGATCTATGTGGAACATTACTAAGACTTGCAACACACGGTAACTAACAAAATCAATACGTCGATACGGTCGTTGCTAGCGCTGCGAGCGCTACGACACAGTCTCCTACGCGTCCCAGCTACGCGGGCTACGAGCGCTACGAGATGGACCGCCCGCACTCAGACATCTCCAGATAAACTGATCGTGTCTCTCTCTCTTGAGAATTCGCAGCACCCTCGCCAGGGAGAGCGCGATTCGTGCCGCGGGGCACTCGTAAGTTCTTATGTATCCCTTACGTATATTACGTATGGCCAATTAATTTGAGTATCTGTAGCTATGGTGTACTGTGAGGGCGCCGCGGAAAACGTTTCGCTATTTTCACGCCACTTCGGTGATCGGGCCCCACCAGGTGAGACTCCCGGTTACCCGGGAGAAGCCCGGCGAGGGACGACCAACGACAGAGGGGCGCTCCTTATCGTGTCAAAGTATGTATTATAGCCAGCTACGAGCGTTACGACGTAAGCTATTTCGTGGTCAATGTAACGTTATAGGCCTCATCATTATTATGTCATCATTTATGTATGTTTCATGCTTGTGTTTTGGAAATGAGCAATTTAAAAGGGAATACCCTGACAGTTAAAGCAACGGGTTTGCGATCGAGGAGGAAGGTCATCGGTTTGAACTCCACGCATTTGCTAGTAGGTCCTTTACTGATAATTTAATAAACTCATACTGAGTTCATTAATGAGTGTAATGTTGAAGAATGCAGGCTTGAATAAGCATGTTTATATGTGTGTTTCAGCCGGAACATGCGCGCGATGGGGCGCGAGGACTCGGGCAGCGCGGCCTCGTCGCCCGACCGCGAGCAGTACCGTGCCGACAGGGACGACGGTCAGTACACACTGCACACTGTACCACACACACATGCACACACACATGCACACACACGTACACACACACACACACGGGCACACCATTATTACATCTTTTTATCTTTACCAGTATGTTTGTGAAATGCAGTTTACAAGGGAAAATGCACATGACTGGAAACCGAAGAGAACTTTTTGCTATTGCATTAATCAAAACACACAATATTCTGTAGTGCTACAAAATAGTATCGTCTCAAGAACAATTTTAAAACGAAGATTCAGGTCAGTCTGTGTCCGTACAGCGGCACGTGTGCAGAGGTAGTGAGTGGTGTGTTGTGTTGTGTTGTTGCAGACGAGCTGGGCGAGGCGTGGGCGCGCGGCGTGATGGCGCGCGGCGGCCGTGTCGTGCGCGTCACGTACCCGCGCACCGCCAACAACGACAAGGAGCTCACCGTCGTGCGCGGAGAGTACCTCGAGGTATCACCATTATTCACTTCTGCATAGGGTTGCCAAAATTTCTTCAGTGAAATATAGTATTTTTCAGACGAAGATATAAAAAAATATAGTACACTTCAAAATAAAATAGTATTTTACGGATAACGCCAAAAGTAAACGAAGTTATTATATTTGATACTTATATTTTTATTCTTGCAGTTTTAAGAATATTTTGCCTAAAATAAATGTGTCATAGTATTGGATATAATATAGGTACCTATAGATTTGGATACGCTACACGCGCTATTGCATCAGTCAAAAGTATGTTAGATTTATTTTTGCGTACTATGCATTTCTTCAACAGTATAGTACGCAGACTCGAAATACAGTACAATACTATATATTATAGTATGGTTGGCAACCCTACTTCTGCATTACCCCGACCCTGAATATACTAAACAGACCGATGGCAGTCCCGTGTAGTGATCAATTTAGAACATAGTACCTACAAAGCGTGTTACCGTGGTGTGACAGGTGCTGGACGACTCACGCAAGTGGTGGAAGGCGCGCAACCGTCGCGGCGTGACGGCGCACGTGCCGCACACCATCGTGGCGCCGGCGCTGTCGCCGCCCTCCTCGCCGCACCTCTACCCCAACCCTATCTACACGCACTACCAGGTCTGTGACTATCATCACATTTTTTCTGTCGGCGTAGAAGAAAACAGCTACAGTTGCTAGGTTTCCCATTGACATTTGACATATTCAGAGTGTGGAGGACACTCAACTCCACACAAGCACACCTTATATTCACATCGTCTTCGTATTCTAAGCTCTGCTCCTCCTCCTTACAACAGTGTTATGGCCTGGTAAAGAGATTATACAGTCAATCTTCTTCGTGTTGGTTGTACGAATTTTAAACACTGTTCGCCTAGAACTTGGAGAACAGTGAGCTTCGCTTTCAGCCCCGGTCAGGGAGCCGAGCGTACGTATATTGTTACATGCACAAGTTCTTTTAATTTGTGTTACGAGTGAAGAATACATACATATTTTATTTATTTATATATACAAGCACAAGATAAATATATCTTGCAATCCTAGAATGAATTAAGCAGAACATTGTCTGACTGTTTTGTGTTTGTATTGCAGGAGGGTGGCACCGGTGGTCGCGGCTCCGGCGGCAGCAGTCCGACAGGCCCGGCGGGTAGGGGCGCGGGGGGCGCGGGGGGCGCGGGAGGAGCGGCGCCGGGGGCCGCGGGGGGCGCGGGCGCGGCTGACTGGGTTCGCCGCGAGCGACTCGGCAAGAAGGGCGAGTTCCGATACTTCTAGCTCACAGAACATACGCAGGCGCGTGACGCCTTTCGTCCGCCGCCCGGCGCACGCACACACAATGCACTGTGAACTTCACATCTCAAGACTTGCTGAATGTCCCCGTACTTCCCTTGAGTCCTGTGCGAGTGAGCGCCGTGCATGTGTGTGCGTGTGTCGATCGATGGAGATAGGTAGTAGTGTCTGTAGGGCTAGTATGTAATGTGCATGTTGAGGAGTGGCGCCCCCAGGAGCCGCGCGTGCGTATGTGTGTGTGTGCGTATGTGTGTGCACCGCTTGACTCGTGTTTGTATGTTTACCAGACGCCCCAGACAAGCTCTCTTCCATTGCTGTTAGCGCGTAACAAAGTCAGTGAATGTATGAGATTAATGTAGTTAAATCACGTGTTATATAGCCATCAGTGTCGATCCCATACAGAAGTGGTCTTGTCTGGAGGCGGTACCGCCATCGCGCCAGTCTAGCGTACTGTAATAGTTCACCTTGGTCGGGCGAGTCCATCGTAAACGCGGTGACGTCACGCGTCGTAGTGGTGTGTCGTCATTAGCCGCCGCGTTACGTCAGCAAGTCTGAATTAAATTATTTACTTTGTAATGTATACGTACAACAGTTGGCACTGTCACTTTGTATCGAGTGTGTGACGCGCTAGTATCCATTTTATGTATATCTTTTAAATTATTAGAGTGTGAGTAATCGCGCAATATATTGAAATAAAGTAATATATCTAAAGCTAGATATGATGTAAATGAAACAAATTATATGGGTATATTTTCATACTTTTATTATATTGTGAGCGGAGTGGGCGATCTGCGCGCACGCATGTTTAGCGATGGAACAGTCTGTAGCCTCGTAGAAGAGCTGCTGCTCAGCGGCCCTAGCCATGCGCACAACAAGTGCGGCCGGTGTGCGCGGGCGCACAGAGCGACCACCCCGTCTAGATAATGCTCCGTATCTGTACCTACTTTACGATTAAATTCATTTTTATTATAATCGGTGTTGGTCTGTTAGTAACCCTTCCTGTCCTTGGATTTAAATTAATCAACAAATATATCAAATTAAATGATAACTATCACAACCAGCACCGTTGTTATCTTTATAATCATTTTAATGATAGCATCTTCCCGATGTGCGTCGCGACTTCACCTCATCTGTGCACACAGCTGTGCGGTGCCCTGTGTGTACATGCTCGCATACGATGCGTCTGTGTGTGTGTGTGCTTCGCTTACATAAATGTTGTGTTAATGTGCGTGTGTAACAATGTCATGGTAAGTGTGCTTATTGTTGTGTTTTATATTTTATATTTGGTATAAATACAATTGTATTTTGAATTTATTTTCATATACATATAAAACTTAATATACGTAAACACAGAACTGAATAATGATATAGCTAATATAATCACATTTTTAAAAACATTGTTTGACGTAAAATTACTACTATGTACCTGTAAAAAGAAGCTGTAACTTTAACAATGATGCTGAGATAACTAGACTGAATAAATTATCCCTGCATGAGTTATCGTACCTATATTTACAAATTGAGGAAAGTTTTATTAAAAACTAACTTTGAAATAATTATAAGTAAAATGTCACGAGGTGTGAGAGCGCGAGTGTCGTCGGTACAACAGTGCAATGTTTCAGAGCGGTCGGCGATCCCGCCCCCTCCCCCGCCGCCGCCGCCGCCCCCGCCGGCCCCCGTAGCGCCTCTCAAGACTGACACCATGAAGTGTGAGTATTGTTGTAGTATACATCTGTAGTGTGTGGATTTTTGGAGCACGGCTGCTTTACTCGGTTTGTATCCTGATGCATCGGTTTGCTGGCATGTCGGTACCAACTCTTGGAGGGAATCATAACCTTTCTTAATAGCATCCCTCCGCTTCTGTTCTGCCTGTGTATGAGCTTCTCTTCTTCTTTCCTTGAAACTTAGTGCAGATGCTTTGTTGTCACCGCTGTCATCTTCATCTTCTGTGTTCTGGTTTGAAGACGAAGGTGTCTGATGTATATTTTGAATTGAGCCATTACTTCCACATCGCGCATACATTTTTAACAATAATAAATTGAACAATAGATAAAGTAATAAAATCCTACCTAAATCTAAAATTAAACTAGGTTATCTATGCATGTATGGAACGTAAAATAAACATGACACTGTTTAACTAAAAAAATTGCATATTCATTAGACCTAAAAAGCACTGCTTGTAAACAATTGCGCACTTTACTATTTTACCAGTACCTCGATATCCATTTTCATTTCCATTCTAACAATTCCATTTCCAATGTCAATTTGTTGACATGATGAAATGAAAATATGAAAATCACGATGTACATACTCACCTTGCCGACTCCAACAGCCAAAGGTCATATTTATTTTATCATTAACGAGAAGAGCCAAGTATGAATATACTATAATATGCTGAACAATACCATGATAATTAAATCTAAAAATATTCGTATTAGCGTATTATGAGGACGTATTTGTGTGTAGCGACGAAGTCGGTAGCGAGCACGGGCGGCAGCCTGCAGGACGAGCTGAAGCTGGTACTGCCGGCCATCCAGCAGCGCAAGAACAAGCTCGACATCAAGAAGACGCCCGACATCTTCATAGACCAGGTGCGAACCACTCTACAGACATACCTATACGACGTTACTCTACTAAATATAAGGACACCACACAACCTGCGGTCACGTCATGCTATGTTTGTCGGGATGAGAAACTATATTGAACCTTCCGCAGAAATATTATTATCTTAGCGAACCGACGATAAATCGTACCCAGAATTAAACAATATGGATAGAGTAATGTTTGAATAGTAAAATATTAATAAAATCTGATCAGTGATTATTGTGTCACTCGCAGAAATCAAACCCGGACGAGGTAGCGGAGTGGCTGGAGGCGAAAGGGTTCAGTGCGGCGACGCAGCGAGCGCTGCGCATGCCCGGCCACCAGCTGTTCGCACTGACGCGGGCGCAGTTGGAGCGCGCGCTGGGCGCGGACGAGGGCAAGCGCCTGTACAGCCAGATCCTCGTGCAGCGGAACGTGTCCGGGGTGAGTCGGCGGCTCGGCGCGCTAGCCCGGCGCGCGCACGGTGAGACTGAGCCACACACACCCGGGCCTCCCTCATGTCTCGCATCTCATACCTACCTAACATTTTGAACTTATTATTTTTAAACTGCATTGTTTAATTTTAAAATAGAATAGTTGCATTATTATTGCCTTATGACACCATTTTAGTGAACCGTATGATGACAGTAAGTCAGTTAGGTATTTCAGTTAATGATGATGGTCCCTGTAGGTGTACCGCAAGGATCAGTTTTGTGTCCTGTTCTTTTCTCAGACAGTAATTCTGCTGTTTTATATTTCTATACTTATTAACAAAGCGGTATCCTACCAGTTGTGTGGTTCCATTTGCACCTCTAATTTGTCTCTGGTCATTAATCCAGTAGTTGTAAGCGCGACTGCTCCTCTTGAAGTCCTGGGTTCGTTTCTCAGCTCGAACAAAGTGTTATTGTGTTATGACATAAAGTACTCAGTAGCAGTTCGGAATTTGGATTTTTCCCCGGTTAATGGCAATAGGCTCCCTCCTTTAAATGGGACTGTGAGTGGGTGTACATTAGGACACTTTTGCCTAACCCTTCGGGGAAAACAAGCATGTATTTCTTTTTTTGTAATCTTTTAGAACAAGGTGCTAAGTGTCTCTTGCTGCTTGTAAGTCCTCCCGCGCCTCGCATTCTCTGTCCAATTGAATCCAAACTACAACACTGACGAATACGTATGACAATGTTCCAGTACAAGACGACATCGGCGTCAGAGCTACAGAGCATCCTGCGCAAGGCGCGCGAGAAGGTGGAGGTGTCGTGAACACGGCGCATGCGCGTGGCAGCGCACTGCCACCTACACTACACCTGCACCCGCCGCCGCCGGCGCCGCCTCACGCGCACATGGACCACGACGCGGACGACGACTCCTCGTGTTGCTGACTCTCTCAACATAACATAACATAACATAACATAACATAACATAACATAACATAACATAACATAACATAACATAACATAACATAACATAACATAACATAACATAACATAACATAACATGACACACGTGTGGCGGGTGCAGTGTCCTCACGTCACTGGGTACACCGACCTCCGTCTGTAGTACACTGTCGTGATAGTGATTTAGACTAGGCGGGCTTCCAGACATACTGGTTAAGTCCAATACATCATTGCAATTATTATTATTTAGTAACATGTAAGATATGTCGTAAGATTTAGTTTTATATAATGTATAGGTCCCAACGCAAAGACTACGGGGTGCATATTTTTTATATGTGTTATAATTGTAAGCTATAATTTATTGTTATTCATAAATTAAGTGCCTACTTTTTAAAAATTATATGTAAATTATAATATTATTTTGCTATCACTTTGCCTTTTATTTAGTAGAAAACTGCTGATAGTAGAGAATCAGTCTTAGTGACCTTCGTGACCTGATTTACACTATTTTGCGCGAAAAACTTCGCTTCGTCAATTTATGCACCCTCAAGATCGGCGCCCACCTCAATCGCCGCTGGGCACACGCTTGTCTTCTGTTGATCCTCTCTCTGCGCTCAGTTTCATCTACACCGTGTTTTTTTTTGTCGTCTTACAGCCAAAACGGTATATCTACTTCTACTCATCATTATCAACAATTTCTTGTATGGGATCAACCAAGATGTGCAAAAAAACCATCCTACATTTTGTGGAGAGACCTGAACTTTTTTCTAAGAAACAGCTCTTTTTGTTTTCAAGATTTCAGACTTTGTCCTAGTAGAAATAATATTTAAATAATGGTTTCCTTTCGGCTGTAAGACGAGTAGGTATTGTCGGTGATTTGATCTAAGTTAATAATAATTGTTAACTACCGTTCATGAAATAAATCAGTCGTTATCTAGCTTCACATCAGTATCAGCATCACTTTGTGTTTCACTTCAATTAGTACACTTCTGGCGAACCCTTCGAGGAATATAGGTGTGATAATATAATTTATCTTAAGAGAAGCATTAAAACCATTTACTTTAAAAAAATATTCATATTTATTTAAAAAATTAAAATCTACTAACAATAACATAATTATTGATAACTAGTTACCTACGTCTATATAGTATTTACCTACTATTAATATATAACAAATAATCAGCGGCACTTCACGAAGTTCAGGAATATAATTATTTATATAAATAAAATCAATAAAGATAATATTAAGAACTCGCAGCTTCACTTAAATACTCGTATAATATATTTCATGATGAGAATCATTAGCGGCGAGACTACCGCTCGGAGTGATTATTGCACGAACCCCATATTATGTTCACATAACATATATAATATACATGCAAGTAATATATACGATGTATGTATAATATACATGTAAGTATATATCGTAACCAATACGTACACTTGCCATACAAACAGGGAATTACAGCCCAACACACCGGAATGAACATTAAGTTAACTTAAATTGAACAAATGTCGTGAATGGTTTCCATATAACAAGACTACGAGTACCTACGTCACAATAATAATATAGTAGTAGACGCGCGAGCGAGTATGGCACGATATGTTCACACTGGCTACCAGAGGCGACATCAATCACTAACACTAGGCTAAATACATATTGTTTTAGTTCGGAACTCTACCTAACTGTAACAAGGATTGGGAATATAAAATAATTGTATGAAGTGCCTTGAAACTACCCAACAAGCAATACAAATGTAAAGTAGTGTAATCGTACCTTGAGCGTCCTAGCCAACGAGTATCGAGTAGTAATCGAGTACATAATGATTTAACGAATACATATCATTGTAGCTACAACAAAACATATAAACCCAACACATAATATCGACGGGCAAGTTTGTGATCTAAGGATAGGCCTCTGGTTCCCTACAACACTTACACATTAATATCTTTCAGTCATAATTACACTATCGTACAGCTAATAGAAATGTACCTGTATCTACACGCACACAACGTGTGTGTCCGCGCACTAAACTAAGTTTTATACTAAAACTAGGTATTGTAACATTTGAAAAACAAATGCAAACTACACAACGACCTCGACCAGCGAGCGTTACATACATACTTGTTCACATTGAGTTATAATAAATATATTCTGTTTATTACCGCATATTTGTGACGGTAAGTAATTTTACCAAACAATACATACTTACATAACTAAATGTGACCCCTCACTAGCGATCGCTCGCTTTGTGTTCCACACGGAACGTACACATACACACACACTCAATGCCTATGTCTAATCTGTAAACTGAGCGTAACAACATCACATACGGTTATCAATATCATTGGCCATGACGTCACTCAGAGAGGAGAGGGTGACGTCTTGTTTGAGTATATTGATGGCGTTAGCAAACTCACAAACAGAGTCGGGAAGAAGGACGTCGACGGAACAATATCTCACTGTTTCAGTGACAGCCTGCTGCAGCCCACTACAGTTGGTGCTCGAGTTCATAAGTTCATTATCATCCGTTATCAAGTATTCTTGGTGTCTAACTATTGAGCGTTGCTGCGATATCCGTGGAAATGAAATGCATAACGTATAGTAGCGCGACGTGACGTGGTGCGGCGCTACGAGGAGTCGCGAGCCGCGAGGCGCGCCGCGATGGCGGCCGTGAGCGCCGAGCCTTTACCGCTGCCATCCTCCGCACCCATCAACGAGAACTGGAGAACATCATGTAACACCAATCAGTAAATAATAATAAAATAGCGGCTCCTACTTACATAAATTCACGATTAAATGCACTTTATTAAGACAGCTCCCGCACAAAGAACTAGCCCTGAGTCGTGGGGAATTTCACAACCATACAATTAATGGGCACAAAGTTTTGAGGGACCTGTTTTTAAGTAAGGTAGTGTATAATTTAGTCCTCTCATTCTGAGTGGCTGTGAGAGCCGTGGGCAGCAGTGTGCCGGTAGGTTGTCGCGGTGTGTACTGACCGGGTGTAGCGGCGCGAGCAGCGCGATGTACTTGTCCATGAGGCGCGCGATGCGCGGGTGGTGCTTGAACACGGAGCCGTCCACCGCCACCGCCACGTACGAGCGGTCCATGCGCCGCAGCAGCGTCGATATACCTGACGATATACAAACACATCACGTCAGCCTCACGCAGACACAACAACTTGCTATATCATTACTATAAGGTGATGGATGGCGTCGTTGTCAAATTTTTTGCGTTGGGGGACGTACCAGTAGTGTTAGGCGACTATCTTCATTAACTTGGGCAAGCTTCACTATGAACCTGCACTGGAGCCACTAGCCAGTCATCTTTTTATCTCGTAAAATCTCAAAAATAAACTTACAGACAGAGACGAGTTGCGCAGCGCGATTGGAGATTAGTTGCGCGACGTGTTGCGCGACCAGAGCGTCCTGCGGTGAGAACGTGGCGCCTGCGCACACCTCGCGCAACGTCACTAAAGTCTGGGACACTTCCCCCGCACAGTTCTCCCTGGTACATTACATAAACAATTCGTATTAACCATATAACACCATGACCATTTCAATGGTTACACATAAAGCAAGTTTATAACCTAATGTCTTCATGGAACTACATGGAAAGGGTTGAAATTTTAAGAAAAAATAAGTATTTATCAACAGAAAATTAAGCATAAGCACATCATATGTGACTCACTCTTCGAAAAGGCTGAGGTGAGCGGTCTGCAGCGCGTCGAGCGCAGGCGCAGCGGGGAACAGGCCCGCGCGCGCCAGGCCTGACAGCGCCGATGACAACACTGACCCCAGATACTTGCCACCGATGTATTTTTCAAATCTAAAACAAAGATACCCAGCCATAAACATTTAAATTTTACTACTGGTGACACCTTATGCCGTGGTTCATTCTATTTTCAGGCCCTTATCCTATGATAAGGGTCCCTATCGTCATTAACCAGACACAAATCCGAATTACGAGCTGCTACTGAGGAGTCTACCCAAAAACACTAATCGATCTAGGATACTCTCGATGAAATTCCTAGCAACCGCACTTGAGATCACTTATTAGGTATTTATTTAGGCCCCGTAATCTTAACAATGTACAGAGATTAATACTTACGTGAAAGAGGTAGCGAGCAGTGAGGCAGCGTCGACCTCCCTGTCGAACTCTGACTTAATGAAGTCGAGGCAGCCATTGTCCCCGAAGGCGCCCCACTCGACGTCGACGCACACGTCCTGCACGCGCTCGTGCGCCGCCTCCCAGTGCTGCACGCGCGAGGCGCGCTCCATGTAGCATCCGTTCGAGCCCGTGCCCAGGATCACACCGATCTGTGGGGAAACGGAATGTTACTGGCTACTCCACTTAATCATGTACACGTGATTCTGCAAAACCAGTGATGTATACTGACTCCAACTTGCTGGTCGATGTGTGCGCCGGCGACGAGCGTGCCGGTGGTGTCGTTGAGCAGCACCCGCACGGTGACGTCGAGGTGGCGCGCGCGCATGCAGCGCTCCAGCAGCGCTGCTACGTCCACGCCCTCCAGCCCCGAGCACTTGAAGCTCTTCGTCCACGTTACAAGCTCGCCCGAAGAGATCGAGTGCTGCTTCATGGGGAACGAGAACGTGAAACCTGACAACAATAAATAACAAGGTAGGTCACAAAGAAAGGCCAGTGCTGGTTTTAGTCGGTAAGAGTCCGAGATACCGTCACCTCACCAGGTGGCAGAAGATCCATAAGGATGTTCGGCTAGATGACACAGTTCCAGCTCACCAGGTGGTTCTGACTTTAAAAAGGTGACTGAACTCATTTGGCGTCCCGAGATATAAACTATTTACTAAACTTCTTGTATTCTCTTAGTACTATGTAATCACCTAAGGAGAAGGCTTGGTCCTGCATGCCCAGCTGCTGCAGGAAGTCTTGCACGCAATCCGCCAGGAAGTTGAACAGCGCCTCGCCCGTGCCCAATCGCAACGCATTGCTGCAACATTACACACACTTGTCTAACTACTATGTCTACATATCTGACAGATTATGTAATAAGTGATCTATGTAGTATGTTAAGCTCCTGCCGTCACGATGAAGGACTGACCGACTCAGTCAAGGTTCCACCTAGTTAAGCAAGCACACCACACATGTGTCAGATTTAACAGAATATCTACATGAAGAACTTCATTTTCTATTGAATTTACCTGATGTGATACTGTTTGACGTGCTGCCTAACCAGCTGGCCAGCGGAGAGCTCCAGGAACAGCACGCGGAAGTTGGTGCCACCCAGATCCAACGCCAGGAACACGCCTTCCTCTGTTCATGTAAGTTCAAAAAATGATTATTTCCTAATCTTCGAAAACCGCCAGCTAGTGTGACGACAGGTAGCAACGAACTATATCTGCGACGTGATTGCAAGCGGTACTGTGCTATTGTATAACAAGTATATTTTGAAACAGCGCTCCACGGACCCGTTCCGTCGGGCAGCTCGGGCACGTAGGTGTTCGCCATCTGCAGCGAGGAGGGCTGCTCGCGGAGGCCGCGCTCGATCTCCTGTTCGAACACGTCCACTATGCGCTTGAGCACGCCACCGCATAGCACCAGGTCCTTCAAACGAGCTTCCACCTGGAATACAACAAGGTAAAATTAATATTGAGAAGCTCCAGCAAATAATTAGGATAGACTTATAGTACGGAATATCGTTATGGGTAGTCTGCCACCTAGTGGCATGATATGACCGACTCGGACCTGTATTTAATGTTATTGTTTTTAACAACCAGGGACAAATCATTGATATACATAATTATATAAGTAGCGTAGAAGCTACACAGATCTTTTTAATTTGAATTGAATGGTGTGTACGACTACAGTATTACTTCCGGGAACGAATGCTGTAAAATATTTAAAAACTTCCTCAACGTTCACCAATCGTTCTGTCGGATACCGAGGTACTACCAGTTTCTTCCGCACGCTAAGTAGGTAACATTCCTTATATGTTTGTGTTTAGAGCGGGCGCGGCGCGGGCAGGGTCATTGGGTGCGCGGGACGAACACCGCGGCGCTTATCGAATACACTCGTACTCGTAATGTCACACAAGATTACACATAAGCCCCGCAATGAGTCGGCACTTACTACTGTAATCACCATCGCATCGTATCAGCGCGCGGATGGCTCGGTGTCGCGTAGTGTCGCGACACTGATAGCGGTCTCTGAGATAACGGAGTTGACACATGGTAAAAGGCCTAGTACCGCTAGACACATTCCTATAATACCACTTATGTAGAAACGGGCGCAGTCCTTGGTACTGCCGTCTACTCAGGAATTAACCGAGAAGTAATTAGCGCGGACTTATAAGAGGATACTAGCAATAATTGTACTTCCTTAAGATATATAAGATTAAGTTTTTCTTTGAGTGTGTAAGTAAGTTGTGGCTAGTCTAAGTTGTAGTCAAAATCTTCTGATTAAGTTTTAGTGAAAGTACATAATTATGCCCTCATATGGTGAAAGTACATATGCTCTCTTCGGTGTAATAATATTTCAATTAAATAAATTAAGTTTATATTATTATAAAATTATAAAGGTTCTGTCTCTGAACATTGTAGATATAAACGGCCTCGGGGCCGCAAAATGCAAAAAGTGATTTTTGGAATTTTGTTTGTTCATCTGTTTATTAGTTGTTCGCGCAAAAAACTATTGAACTAGGTAGATTTTAACTTTGTTTTCATTGTTGGATATATGCTCCAACTTAAAAACTGCTGTACATCTTAACTCTATTAGTTGATAACACTGAGATAAAACTGTTATATGCAGAACCTTAGGAAGAAAAGATCATCAAACTTGATTTCTAATTATATGTGAGCGAAGTTGCGGTCAAAAGCTAATATTTGTATCTAAGTATTATAAACATGCTGTAATAAGACGCGAAACAAAAAATCTAATAGGTAATTTGAACAAATAAACAATATTGAAAACGCGGACACATCGCTAACGTGAGATATAAAATAATAGATAACTTTGTGCTTTTATTTAAATAGCGTACAATAAAGTGTATTGCTCCATCGCTACTGCACATTGAGGTATAATTCAATGGATTATCTGATACTAGAGGCTGCCTCACATTTACAGCCGCAGCTATTGTTTTACGACATTTGTGAAATCACTCATAATAAACATTATAGCACTATGGACGAGTCGCGACCAACGCTAGTGATACACAAATCCCCCTGTTTTGATGGAAAGTACGTCAATGTTGCGTTTAAGTACTAAAGCAGTATAAGTGTTCATAAATAAATAAACGTTTATTTAGTTGCTACTTATATAACGCAATCAACATATTAGCAACGCTAACGTTCAGAACTGTGACTGATTGATAACATCTCGCATTTTTTTCAGTGAGACAAGATTTTTCATGCATAGTACAGACTGTACAGGAATTTCTATTAATCATTCAACTCGGTACCATAGTTTAAGCGCGGTGGATAGCCAACACACGTTACAGCTGCTAAATAATAACAGATAGTTTGTTGGAGACAAACTATAATTAAGTATAATAATATTTTTGGGACATTTTACTCAACACCATTTAGTCCCAAACTATGCAGAGCTTGTACTATGGGTACTAGACAATGGATACTTATATACTTTTTTTTGTAAATACATACTTATAATACATAAGAAACACCCAGACAAACACAAATACCTTGTTTTATCCACGCAAATATTTGTGACCTGTGGGAATCGAACCCACGACCCCATGATCAGCAGTCGAACCGCTAGACCACAGAGGTCGTCTAAACTACCTACTGTGTTATAATCATATTGTTAAGGGTTCCAAAAGGTATTAGACTTCAATTTAAATACTCTACTTAGATCCTATGTATTTACAGACGCCACAGGTCAAGCTATCCAAAACTGTCAAGTTTTCCCAATTGAATACGAACCTTATAATTTTGTGTTAAAGTTGAAAATCAATCAAAGAAACGAAAGAAAAAATTGTCTGCGGGCAAAATTCGAACTTGCGTCTTCTGGTGGATGAAACATCAGCCTAAATAATAAGGTGATTGTATCATTGTGTTTATATAAGTGAATATGTATCTTGTTTATATGCAAATAAATCATCATCATTATTACTAAGTAAGTAGGTGTTCCTGACGTCACATCGCGCCCGGCCGCGTCCAGGCCGCCTCGACCGTCTCGACTGGGAGCCACTCCTTCATTCAACAGCGAGCTACCTCAGCTGTAACACTCACTCGCCGTTACCGTACCGCGCGCACGCATCGGCTTCCCTTTCTCTATACTAAGCGAATATCGAAATGTTGTTTATACTGAGGTCTAGCAGTTTCAATAAATAGTCGAGGCCAGTAACACAGCTGGACAATTAAACAGTATGCTCTTCATCAAGCAGAACTAGGCTACAGAGTAAGTATCAACTGCATCCTTCAATCATGGAGTGCGGCGACCACCCGTGGCGCCACGTGCGGCGCGCGCGCAGGGTGGGCTCCACCAGGCGCACCACATTGTTAAAACGGACTAAGTACTATATTGTTATATTGCACCACCAATAAAGTGTTTGCGCGCAGTTTGGCGGGGTTTAGTGTTTATTGTCGCCGCGATACCGTATCTAACTGAAATGTTCCATGTGTACGGAAACAAACTGCAGGCGGCACATGCTCGCACACACATCTCTTTGTTATAAACATTTACATTTCAGTTATTAAGATAATATTGATGTTTCATTTATCTTCTACTTTATTGCTTAGATAAAAACACATGCATATATGTCAACGTGAAAGTAATCTGTCAGTTTAAACATGGTACTGCATGGACAACATAGCGTTGTGAGTTGTGCGGCACACCAACTATTTGTATGTGTACGTATTGTTAATGTTGAATGCACGCGCGTGCAATATTGATGACGTTGCATCGCGCCATACACTAAATTGCCACTGATTGCTTTAATTAGTTGTGAGTCGCCGGGACTCACTGCCTACTGACAAGCTTCTGCTTGGTTGGACGATCAGAAAAGTGATGCAATTGATATTATTAGTCACGACGTTTCGGACCCTTTACAGCGTCCATGGTCACGGGTAGACTGAGGCGGTAGGCGTCTTGATGATATAATTAAAAATATTATTATGATTTAAATAATAGTTTATAGTCTGTAAAAAGTAGTTTTATTTCAATGTCTAATAATATTGTCAGAAAACAATAGGAAGCCAGTTACTTTATATTGTGGCTTTGTACAGACGCCAGCACATCAAGCTACCCCAATCTGTCAAACTTTGATAGATTTTCAACTTTCTGTACATCGAAAATTAAACAACTAATTTAATTGATAATCGATACTACATATCGATTAAAGATTAAATATATAATCGAATCGATAATTGAAACGTTGCTGCAATCACTAGTTCCATTTATCAAAAAGTGAATAAACGAGTGGACAGAGTAGGTACGTGACCTGTAGGCGTGAGCACCTATTGTACAGGAACCACTCTTCTAGTGTTGAAATGTAACCTGTATGCTATACGACCAGTCGGCCTACCGTTCAGTACGCTTTAGTCCGATGTGTAGATATCTTAAATACTAATCAATGTATTCTACGCAGTAATCTTGTTGATCGTTAATTAAAGCGTCGCTACTGAGAATGGCCGTACACTTTGAACTGGTCGCGCTGATAGCCGATAATAGCTCAATATCTCCGAAACCTCGCAGATAAAGTCCGCGTATTACTGTACAAACACTGTCAAGTACCAATCACGATCACACTGATAAACTGCTAAGAACCGCAGACTTCATTATACTAATACTTTATAGACTTCCAACAGTCCTAGACATAGTTCAACTACACAAACATACACATACATACAGCAGGAGTATGGATGTGTAGTGTATGTGTAGTGTACATACATTATTACAGTTTCTCCAAGTCGCATGATTACAGATACCAAGTAATTGATTTGAAACTAACTACGAGTAGGTGTCCGTAAGCGCCGTCAACTGAACAGCACATTATGCATAGTTAGGCTAACAGTTGTGGGACGCTTGTAATGTTTTTACCTTCGTATAAAAGTAACGATAAAAAAAAATTAAAGTAACGCGGTATACACCCCTACAAGAGGAAGACAAGTAAGATGTAGACCGTTACATAGTTTGACACACGTTTGCACATTACAACAATCACCGGATAATAGAAGCGTGGCCTCATAACTGCTTTTACTCGACTACTACTTATTGGTAGTCAAGTGTTTGTGAAATTAACATGATCATGACCTGCGGTTTGGACGCCGAAACGGCACACACACACACTCACACACACACACATATATATACACACTATGCACACAAATGGTGTGGGAACACAATACAGCTCTTACAATGTCGCAGTGTTTGTCATTCACGCGATCACTCTCAGGCGTTATGTGACTTACGTTCATAATTTTACTGACCACATGTATTCGACTATAACTCACTGATTTCACTTAGTGCAAACTTCAAGCAACGGAGTATCGTCTGAACATGTAAATATGTCGACAGTTAAGTACAATACAGTACATAGTGGAAAGGGTCGCCGTCTCTTAAAGACAGACAAGCTTTAAAACAAAACTGCTGTATGTATATTGTCCTACCTTCTGTGCACGTAACTTGTCATCGAGGCGCAGGGGGGTGGGCAGGAACTGTTCCTCCCAGGGTCGCGCGTCGTGGTGCCCGTTGGCGCCGGCCGGCCCCAGTCCGTGCCCATTCACGTGCCCGTTCAGCGCCGGCCGCGCCTGGCTCTCCACCGCCGCTGACATGCTGTACTGTTTACTTTCGTGTGGGGGGTCTGCGGACAAGCGGACCGCGACTTTAATATCTGATCGAGATACATGCAGAGGTGATAAGGCTAAGGGACGCTTAGATCTTATTGTGTTGCGTTTGAAACTGTTCCTGCTGTTGAGCAGTCAGTTATATAACAAACAAAATTATAATTGTTCATTATTTTATCTCACTCATGATAACCTGTAACTCGTAATCAGACTATGATACAAAATATTAATTATTATACTCTGCTGACCCCAGAGTCGCGAATTTTTCCATTTCCAGTATTAAATATAATAATTATCTACATACATACTGGGGCTATACCGCGACAGGTAATATAATATTACCTATCGCGTGTTTAAATCATTATTTAAAATGATTTAAAATCATTATTATCTAAGTGTTTGGGTAATGTTGACAAGAAAGGATACCTTATTTGTACCAGAGAGATTTATTGAAATGGAATTAAGAAGAAAAAGTAAAGATAACGTATAATGATCAGATGTGGTGTTAGAAATAGAAAAGATTTTACAAAATGTATAACAAGATAGAGGTTGTATAAGCTTCATTAGGTATAGATGATCGCGTGGCGCTAACTTAGTACGGCGTACACGTGTAGTCGCAGCGTAATATGTTGCCTCTATAGAATGTCTACGCAGCGTTTACGCGCTGTCAACGAGCGGGCTACGAGTGGCCTACGCGCTGCCTACGCGATGTCTACGCATAGACTACGCGGTTGCTAAGCGGATTCTACGCGCTGTCTACGAGCTGCCTACGCGCTGCCTACGCGATGTCTACGCATAGACTACGCGGTTGCTAAGCGGATTCTACGCGCTGTCTACGAGCTGCCTACGAGTAGCCTACGAATGGCCTACGCGGTGTCTACGCAGCGTCTACGCGGTTGCTACGCGGATTCTACGCGCTCTCTACGAGCTGCCTAAGCGGTGTATAATTATGCCCAGAGCGCAGAGTATTATGTAGTGCTGAGCATTAAGTGTGCACAGATGAGTATCAGACAGACTAATGAGTGCTAGAGTGAGTGTTAGACATTCTTTATTGAAAATATAATTACCTACAAAACCTACCTATTACAAATATTATAAATGTGAAAGTTTGTGAGGAAATATTATTAATCCCGACGTTTCGGACCCTTTACAGCGTCCATGGTCACGGTAGATAGGTTAATAATATCAATATAACGCGATAAAATCCGTAAAAAGTTTTATTTCAAAGTATGAACTATTTATGTTTATTGTTAAGTAACTAAATATTAATGAAGTGTATCGCGACGCGTCGGCCGCCGGCGTCGCTATCGAGCGACCAATATCTGGTGACAACCGGTTGGGATTAGTGCGGCGATACCACTAATAATACGTAAACATTCTTATAATTTGCACACTTTTCGTCAATTAAGTAATCTTTCGCACGATTATAGGCCTTCATCTGATGACATAAGGGTTATTAAAGGTATGTTAAGTAGAAAATTAAGGATTGTCGTGGTTTAGTAAAATTCCAACTACCGCAATCAGTCTACACGCCTGAGCGATTTTATAATTATAAGGACATACTACGGAGCTTATACACTCATAATTTGAATAGACTGTAGACGGCAAGCTTCAGACCCACCACGGGCTGAAGGTGACTGATGCACCCATTCTTTGATCAAATACATGTACGTTGTGTAGCCCAAGGGAATTAGTTTTTATCCACTCCTGAGACTATATAGTTTGGTCCCCCTCAGAGGTTTAAACAAACAACGAAGAGCTATCTAAAGTGGGTTGTATATACGCTATGATAAAGTGAGCTAAACTGTTCTAAGTTAGTACTGCAACAATAAGTTTGATGATATTGCAAATAGAAAATCATCTTCTAGGTTAACATTATTTTTCCCGTGGCTAGACTGAATTATGAATTGTAGGGTATCTCGTCGTAGGTCCACTGACTGAGAAGCTCCTGCGTGCAGCTCCACTATCAAAAACAATGTTATTTATACGCGGAGAGCGCGCGCGGCGGCGCGGCCGTGACGTGGCGGCGCGCCCACCGCCCCCGGCAAGCGCCGCGGCCACACACCACACTGGCGCCAATGTTTGCCGCCAGTGCTACACATACAGATACTACGAAAACAACTAAACGTTTGTGATAAGTACCAACATTGGAAGCCAACATTCCACATGAGAAGTTTATTATGTAAACTTACACACAACTGTCTGATGCGACCGAATATCGTGTTAAATTGTATGGCGCCGGCGCAGCGTTATCAAAATATTTACAAAATATATACAGAAGGTGTGCATACCATATTTTTAGGAACTTAATAAATAACTAAGTGCATGGCTAAGCGATTGGCTCTATGCCAAATTTTGATTGAAATTTTATAAACCCCTAACATAATATGTAGCGTACTGTTCTACAGTTGTCATGTTAGTACATTAACAGTCATGTTTTCAAATGCACAAAACACTAATGAGGATCATGTAGTACGTAAGTTAAGATTTTGGTAAAAAACTAGCCAAATTTAAAAAAAAACCTTGACCTTTAGCCCAGAATGTTTACTGGGCAGCTTGTGACAGAGACACGATAAATATCAGAAAATTTATGTTTATAGCTCGCCCCCATTAGTTGCAGTTAAGATGATACGAGGAAAAACAAGACGTACAAATTTGTGTTAATATTCCAGCGCTCGCGCCTGTCGAGCTCGAGCCAGCGCGTGGCACTCGGCGGTGCTCGTGAACTTGGTCCACATGCCACAGTTATGTACAGATTATATTGGCAACACACACACATCGTATATTTTGGAGATTTTTGGAGACAGCGGTCGAAATATTTAAACCAAACATATTACGTCCGAAACGATACTCCATTAGTTATAACGTTACAAACGACAACACAACAATTAACACCAACGTTAAATACAAAGGTAAGTATCTAATATATTTACCATTTATACATTTATTCTTTAAAATCCAGTAGATTAAACTACTCGTATGTAACACAACAGTATGTGTAAGTGTGGAAAAAAGTTGTGTGATTGTAGTCCCGCTTACGTAGCTGATGTAAAAATATTGTTTAGTTAACGATCACGCAGAACAAGAACACAGACAGACTGATACACAACGGTTGGTACAGATCCGTACAACAGCATCCCGAATAAATAAATGAGGAGTCGCGAAACTCTCGAAATAGCAAATCAAGAGTAACAAACTTGTTCACGACAAACCTATGAGCAGTTCACGACTTATTTAAATAACATTAACATTAAATATGTGTAAATAAATATCACAATGTGTATGTATTCGTAAGTACATACCACACAGTTATGTAAGCGACAACGTTCGAGGCACTATTAGATCTGTATCGCTTCAACCTGACTACAACAATAAAGTAGGCTTTTTTAATTCATAAATAAGTTACGATCATTAATAAATTAGTGATGGAAATGTACTTAGACGACAAACTGACAAACATTAAGTATCTACGAGTAGTCAAACATTATCGTTCATTTACGAATAAATTAAAGTTAACTGATTTACAAAAAAAAACGTGTTTATCAGTGTCACACATCACAAGACAAGGTCCTCTACATATTTTATCGAAAATATAGTTCCATATGAAATCATAATAATTAATATGTACTTAAGGCCTTAATGAAAGGCATGCGTCTCCCTGGGGCGGAACGCGCCGCGATATTACACGATGTTACCAACAGAAAAGTTATCAACAGATACAAGTTAATAGCGCGGCGCCGCGCCGCCCGCGTCCGCGTCCGCGGCAGGTTATCGCGGAGGTTCGCCGCGACATGGACATTGACGCCTGCGCCGGATCGCTCCAGATTGGCGGCCTCGCGCCTCTGCGATCGTTCTGAACCGTTCCTCTTAACTGTAGTACCAGACAACCCCTTATCACAGTATTTTATGTTTTAGAAGATAACATATAATAATTACTTATTCTAAACCTAAACTATTTATTACTGTGTTATTCTTTGATTACAACATTTCGGCGTAATTTGGAAGTGCCGCGTGTGACCTTCTAGATTTTTTATTGTACTGATGACATCCAATTATTACTGTAGCAATTTACGCAAAACTAATTAGGCAAGTAAACAAGATAGATAACTCCCACTGAATCGGTTCACACATTCGCATACCGAGTTAGTACCATATAGATGTCGACGGCCGGAGAAAGAAGGCGTTCGCACAGCTAAAACCAGTCCTGCATTCGAGTTTTCTCTCTCGAAAAAAAAAAAACTCTCTCTCTCTCTTCGACACGACATTAAGTTTAATATTGTTGTATCGCAGAGGCAAGAAATAACGAACAAGCAACGTTCAGAGAATTAGAAATTGAAGGGCACCGAACCAAAGTCAATAACAACACAAAGTAGCGGAAAGAAAGAGAGCCTAGCAAAATTAGTGTAATAAGTAGGTATCAGATTACCTGATTCACCATGTTTAGAATGTTAATTTGATAAGGGCCGCCGTCCTTCGCGTCTATCTTTCGCAGCGCGATATACGATAAGTAAGAAGGAAACCAAATGTTGACTTCTTTGGAGGAGACAAAATAAATTCCTTCACTAGGCGTAGTAGTAGGCCAAATAATAGTAAGTGAGACGACAGACACGTAGAGATGGGAGCACAATTAGTATTGGTTGTATATTTATGTACTACGATAAATAAACTAATCGTGTCGTTCGTAATCCATTGTGTTTAATAGGTTCTGTTGTATTACATTTATTTTAGTAAACATACCTAAACTTTTTTGTTTCTAAGAGGCGGACCAATTTTACAAAGACATGCAAAAGAATAATTAAATAGGTAAGTACTACAATGCCAATCTACCACTCGATTGAATGAAGTAAGTATTTTCGTTTCTTTTTCATTCAATCAGACTTCGTTTAATCACAGACCACTAATGATATCGATCAACTTTTTGTATCCTAAGTACAATCATTACAATCGTAGTTAAATAGCTACTGTTTGGTCTCGTTGATGTCGTGTCAAATAAAACGACCAGGACAAAAAAACGTAGCGAACACTAGTCATCGTTGATAATAAGCCGTGCTCAAACCACGAACACACACAATTACACTTTATGATGGAGATACAAATTATCAATGATAACTACAATGATCATAAAATATTATTCAAAAACAACATGATGTGCATTAAGAGGTAGGTACCTAAACTAACTTTATATAAAAGCTTTTTGGTAAATAATACCTAATGATGCAATGCTGATAAAAATAAAATAAAATTGTGGTTCAGAATTTAATAATATTTACGAGTATGTTAATGTATGATACAAGAGGTGTGTACCTAATTATAAAAATAATTATACCTAGTATACCTACGTACTTTAGTAAACATCAGTCTGCTATCACAGAATATAAAACATTTCGAGTCTCGCAACTGATTGCAGTTAATTAAAAATGTATACCTACCTACAGTAGGCACCTACACACTTCTGAGAAGATTGTTTCAATCATGTATTGCGAGGCCATAAATGCCTTCATAATCGTAACATATAACGGCACAAATATAACTTATTTATAGAAGAGATGACAAGATAAAATCGGTCTTACAATACAGCTGTCATTGTTAATTAATTAGTGGCGCGAGGATGCACAGGCACACGGCAGCCGGCACACCACGCGCCGCCGCCGCCGCCGCCGCAGGGAGCCACACAGTACAAGTTTGCATTGTGTGGTACCGAGCTGAGATTAAGTTAATTCTATCAAAGAAACATTCATTTACACCGTAACTATTTACCCAATTATTATTATATATAATAGACTACCACATGTAGTCGAAACTGACACTATAATGCACTACAAGTCACAATGTGAACAAACATCTGCTGCCTAATGAAAATATTAATGAAACTACAATTGCTTACGATACAAGTTATGAATGAAAGAAGCATCCATTCAAACTAATTCCGATATGATATGCATTATACATGGTTAATTATGTAGTGGTTGGGATTACAATCCACCGAAGCGTAACAACGGTTTCACACGCATGCGACCAATTGAGCGTTAACATACGTAAGCGCTGTAATTGATCGAGTGTAGTAGTATTATGTTACGCGTCAGTGGTCGGTGACGTTTACGGCGAATGTTACGGCGATGCTGACGAGCGAGAAGTTGCACACATGTTAATGCAGTTAATGACAGTTTCTGAATAATAATAATTAGCGCGCGATTTTCACCTCGTTTTTACACGAACGAAACTATCTGCAATAATAAGCTGCGTCCTGCGACAGTTTTTGTAAATAGTATCTATTGTTTGTACTTAGTGTTTGGAAAACGTCATAGAACTTTTTTGTCTTGTGTTCATTTATCTATGGCATATCAATAATGCATGGGTAAATAATGATAAATAACCATAAATTATTTTGTTAAAAATAAATGAGTCGTTATCTACCTGATCATCATAATCATGTACATTAGGTTGCCGCGCCCGAACATTCGTCTCTGTGTACGTTGCTACTCGAATGATTCCATTTAATGTCACGGGTACACTTCACATGGTAACGAAGGTCGACTGTAGTGTACCTAATTATAAGACCTTACAAACCATTAACAACCAAGGTCAGTACGAAAGTCGCACAGAATAGAAGTCTTCCAGCAGCTAACGAAATGAACCCAATATTGCGAATACGAAGCCAGTATTTGTATACCTAAGTAATCACAACTTGATGTGGCTTCGCACCGGTCTAATGTGTCGTGTACTCGTAGGTACTAGTGCACATAACTAGAACCTCGTGTGTCACTATAAAATAACTTATCTAATTAATGTTCATTGTTGGGGTAACTTGTTGATGGAGGCTCGCATTCTTAAGTGTATGGAGCGACGGTCACCACTTGAGTGACGATGTACTCGTATGTGATGACAGAGTCAAATTTGCCTCAATTCGTGGGTTCGATTCCCACAGGACACAAATATTTATGTGATAAACATGAGTGTTTGAGTTTGGCTGTGTGTTTACTATGTATAATAAGTATGTATTTACAAAAAAGTATGTAAGTATTACATTCATTGTCTAGTACCGTTGACGTTTGGCTCTAGATCGTGCTGTGTAAAATGACCCAAAACTAAAAAAAATGGTATCGATAGATATAGCTGCTTGACTGGATTAGCTATAATGTATTTTTATTGCTGATCTTATAAGAATGTCGCCAAAAGTAGGTACGAGTATGTTTTTCGCTAAATGATCATTTTAGAAATAGCTTTACAGCAAATATTGATCACGCGGTGGGCAAATATAGTCCGCGTGTACGACCTGTGACTCCGCAGCAATTGGGCGGGTGGACGTTGGACGACGCTAACTGGACGAAATTTCATTGAATATGATGCTGAGCCGCCACAAAGTAATAAATTGCTCCCAATATAGACATCACGAGATAAATGTGTACCGCACGGTACCCACCAGCTAAACTAGATGTAAATGCTCAGTGAAGTGGCGATATTCGACATCACGTCAAAGGATATTTATTTGCAGTCATGAGGGTTGGGTTGCGGCAGTTACACACTATTTTGTATTTTAATTCAGATGCGATCATTATACTTAGCAAGGAAAAGCTTAAAGCTGAAACAGTCAATAGACGAGAGGTTCATCGATGTCTACCTATTGCACGATACAACTGGTCCTATCAGTGTATCAGGTATTTCTAAGAGCATACAAAATCACGAAATCAAACAAATTACAAAAGTATGATTAATCATACTTTTGTAATTTGTTTGATTTCGTAAAAGTACATACTTAAGTATGTACTTTTGTTGCAGCGGTTACGGTGATCAAGCCTCCTCATCCTCGCCACTGACGTTGCGCTGGATATTATGCTGATGGAATGGTTACCCATCAAGAATTCCTGTAAGCCGCAATCATTTTAAATTTGTTTCAAATCTAGGTGTACTTTATGCACCTTTGCACCTGTTCACTGTATGCTTGTAAAGTCATTACAGCAAGAATCAATTTTTTAAAGAACTCTTAAATAAAAATTGCTCAATTGAATTGGAATGAGTTGCAAATGGCGAGTAATTTAGTCAAGGGCGGTGCCCTTGACATACGTCGCGTTGGTCCTGAGTGTGATGTGTCGGTAAGTAAGTAACATTTGATGAGGCACACCCAGCGCCGCCTCCCCCAGCGTCACGCTGACACCCTCACCCCTCCCGTCTCACCCCTCAGTCGCCCACACAACGACGCCGATAACATTGCGATTACATGCCGATAGCGAGCTGTCAAAAATTATTTATCATCACTAATGACGACGCATTCCAAACGCAATCCGGCGCGGCGGGGAACTTGTACTAATCGATTTGTGTTTATATCCATATTAATGATAACCAGATTGTAATCTCGGAAACGATAAACATTAACAGTTACGATCACATCTCGAGCCTATTAATATTTGAACCATCGTAAGTTCTAGAGGATGCCAAGTTGGAATGCAGCATTCATTCCAACAAGTTACCAGTTAAGCGTCGTCGGTCGGTGGCCCTCAATAAAATCTATGAGCACAAGAGTAGCTCGAGCGCCGTATTGATTTATTGGCTTAAATGGCTAATTTGCGATGTCGGGGAGGTCTGGGAACAATCGCGAACGTGACCGGAGTAGTTGAGCAGCTACCGATTGCATCAATCGTGAGCGTCTTTTTGCAAGTGGGGCGGCGCGGGTGCGCAGCGATGTGGACAATGATAATACGAGTGATGGGACAATCATAGTCATTACAGTTGAGTGTTGGACACAGCAGGTGCACACAGAAGGTCATGCGATGCACTTATAATACAACACCTGTCGTCAGAAGCGTAATTACTGAACTGCTTTTTGATTTGATTGTGAACTGATTTTCAGCTTACCAATTTTTTAATGACTTTTTATAAGAATATTGTATACATATACAAGAAATTGTCTCTAATTAATACAAATAACTATATTTTGGGTAAACATCGTTGATGAAGCGACCAGCGCAACACACGCGCAACCGACTAGTTAATGAACTTTTGGTACGCGACCTTGCTGTGTAATGAGCTAACACTGCCACGTTACTGTATCAACACGCCGCCGTCGCCGTGATTACTACGAGCGGACTTCAATTGTCTTCTTGATTAAAAGTCGCGATCTATAAAAATGTAATTGAGAACTAATTTCCGTAACGAATCTTGTTTCGAAACGATGAGGTTGAAGTTCCCGATATAAGTAAATGATACAGGTTCCACGCGGTACCTACCATGCAAACAATAGGTCAAATCCTCTAATCGATCCATATCCTTGTGTTTTGTTTATTATATCATCCACAAGAGGTTCACCGCTGAACAAAGGCCTTCAAGCTGCCTCTTATTATATTGCTATTAAATTCGATATTCGTCGAAGATAGATGGACAGCAGCCTCCTCCAGTCCGAACATACCTCACATACCTACAACAGGTGGGAATGGGGTTTTTCCTTCAGACCATTGGATATAATGGTCGTTCCTACATAAAACATGTATAATAGTAATTATCATAGCAGTGATGGATGTTGGGGTTTGACATAATTATGTAAAAATATAATTATATGGCTAATCTAAAAGAATTCAAACCTTTGTCTTGCAATCCAAAAGTTTATTATTACGTAACAGAAGTTTCATATAAAGTAAATAATAAATAATTCAAGGAGTGCAGCAAGAGGGTCTCTAATTAGTGGAGTGGATGATTACTGTTGCACTACTTAGTGGACGTACGGAGCAGGCGCGGCGCGGCATGCCTCGCTAGTGTTGTGATACAACTGAAGCACTACGTCATCAACCTCGCAGTAACTACTTACAGTTCTATCGATGCGAACTTAGACATAAACACTCTTTAAATATAATTTAACGAATACAAAAGAATAATGAGTAGGTACCTACGTACCTGGATATTTTCATTTTTAATTTGGCAAATAGGCAAGTTTTAAGTATAGGTACACTAATAAATTTCACATTATATTATTGTATTTACTGTGTATAAACTATGTTAGTTTGTAATGTATACCTATCGACCATAGATGCCTGAAAATAAATGAATTAAATAAAAAATAAATAAACCGAATTCAAAGTCACGATTAATTCGTTTGGAAATAATGTTTAATTTACTACGGCTAGGTCGTAATGGTCGCCAATTAGACTCGCATATTGACATAAGTACACTTGAATCTCGAATAATTCACAACTCAACTTCCGACTCGACTACGGCCTAACTTTGTCAATCAATAAAATGGCATTAAATAAGATGCCTGTCTGTGATGAAACTAATGAATAATAAATTGCTTAAATTTTGTTATCATAAAAGTTAGATTAAGTACCTAATTAAGACAATTATAACTGTGAATAATTGTGAATTCTTGAAGGTAAGGTAAACATAATAAAATTACTCGGTTGATAACATACACCGTGCGACACGTGCCAGATATCCAGCACAGAGAATAACTAACAGTTGTCAGTGCCATCCAAGGTGGCGCCGCGTCACTGTAGCAAATGTTATTATGATATCACTGTACATAACTACTAGGTACGAATATTTAGTTCCGCTTGGTGCGACGGAGGGCTGTCAACTGTCACATATTGTATATTGCCTATTTCTTGCATCTTCTATCGCCGGCAGATCCGGGTTAGATGCAGTCGAGTCGATTACAATATTTGTGTAGATAATTAAGTACTCGATACGCCTTTCATCAACAACAATAACTTCTGTATTTAACATTCTCTTAATAGACAAATGTTACCTATTTGACTTCTTATTAATAATTTTCTGGCTATTTCATTGTAATTGTCACCAGTACACCAAAAAGCAATTTACACGACGCTGGCACCAAAATTATCATGTTAGTCCCTGCTGCGACTATACACGTTATTATTTATGATTTGACGATGAATTACAAATAGTAGGGTGGTTACTAGCCCCTGGCTGCCTGTCTATCCTGTTTAAAATGGCCAATGTGCAAGGGTCCGTCCACGATGTGCGGACCGGCCTCGCCTGCGCGTCGCGTCGTCGTCGGCTGTTCAATGGATATTTAGTGCAGGACGCGCTGTCATCGTGCGACTTCCGAGCGGTCCCTCTTCATGCTGCAGCTATCAACTTCGGCTATTTATACAATGTTATTGTTACCCAATCACACCTCCCTATTGTGCACGACAGATGAAATGTTATATTTGACCGTCACTTATTATTCAATTCAATCGTCTGATCCTGAATGTTATCCACGTATTCGCTACTAGACATGAAGCTGCTTCGTGGTGAAGGATCACTGTAGTTTCATATTTAGTAGAAACTTTTTTTGAGGCTTGTACCTACATGTTTTGTATGTACCTTATAAAATAGAAGCAGAATCAACGAAGCAGATCTAACTATGTCCATCCTAAGGTTGCCTGATAAATAAATAGATCGACTTTAAGTAAGTTATCGTCATCGATCAGTAAAAGAAACCGCGCAACCTTTCCAGCCACAAAGTGAAAACGAATAAAACTGATATTGATAGCCGAAAATAAGTCCAGACCCAAAAATAAATTGAAAAACAAGTGTGTGCCAATCTAGCGATGTTCAAATTACATTGGAGATTACTAAAAAGTTAGCGTCTAGTTCATCTGTGAGTATGAATGATTTAGGTAAACAAAGGCGTTGTCCGCGCGACGTCGGTGATTCGCTAATATTATCTCCATTAATTTATAAGTATCTATTTACGTAAGTAATTTGGTGAGCTCGCGCGTATGGCATAAAGTTCCTATAGATACTGATTGTAGAACACACTTCGCAAATAGCCCTTATTCTGTGTATGCAAAAGTCGTGTGCACTGTGTAGTGCCCGCGAAGGACTCGTAAGCATTGCCGCTTGTGTCTCCCAAGGGCCATACATACCACACAGATGTAGCTTCACCCACCATTTTTGGACCGTACGTTTGGTACAAATGTTTGGTGTAGTGGTTGGGGTGGTGACCTGTCCACTACCGTTCCAGTGAGTGTCGCGGTTCGAGCCTCACATGATACCAATATTTTTGTGTGTGCCACCGATTTTTATTTCGACTCTGGGCTCAGGGTGTACGTACTTGTATCTGTTAATTTTACAGGGCAGGTTTCATAGTGCAGGATCTGTCTATTAAAAAAAAATAGCTACCTTTACACAATACAGGCTATGTCTTGGTTATTAATATGTCTTTTAGGTAATAGCTGCAGGCGCCCGACGAAGTGTTCGAAGAAGTTCCGGTTGGTAGCTAAATATATCTAATAGAGTTAATGCGCAAAATAATAACAGAGGTAACGTTTCAGCGCTTGTGTTATAGTTTAGATAACGCTATCGTGTTTACGACAAGCGGGTTCTTTCTCCACGGAGGTCACAGGGGGTCAGTGGGGGTCAGTACTGGGGCTCGGCACGTTGCAGTACCTACCTACTGATTAAGTTAAGACGTACGCAGATATATGTTGATAAAGAAATAGTTAATATGGTGCGATCTTTGTACAAAAACATTTACTTATATAGAAGATATTTTATTTATTTTTTAGCACCCTATAACAGAGGACTCAAAAATATGTGGGTGTACATAAGTGCACCACTATCTAACCCTTCGGGGAAAACAGGGGTGATGTTTAGTTTTTTTAAGTTTTACTGTAAGTATATGGATATTAGCACATTTTTGTTTGTTCTTTGCTGATCTCATAAATATTAATTAATGACTTTAGCATTAGAAGCGCTGTGAATGGCTCTGATTCGCCAACAGACTGATGAATATCAATCAAATGTTGATCGCATTTGATTGGTATGCTTTCACACATTTTGAACGTCAAACGTTAAGAATTCCTGTTGTTTGTTACGTGAAAGTGGTCCGTTTTATCCAAATCCTAAAACATTTTAAACAAAACCATACAGTTTATACCAAATACTTATTTTGATAGAGTCGCCGAAGTTGGTACCTAATTATATTACAATTTTCTAGTTTATGCTACTACTGATTGGAATATTTTAAAGTTTAAAAGATAAAGCTGCGTTCACATAAAGTTGATCTTATTTAGAGATCATAAATTATAGATAAGATATATAGTTTTAGTTGTTAATATTAAAATTCAGATAAATAGAAAAAAAAAGATTTATCTATGAATAAAATAGTAAAACGGGAGATACTCACATTGTGTGGGTCCGGCGAATGGACGTGCGAACACCGGCTTCGAAATAGCGCCAAGGTCGCCAGATATTGTTGTAGAAAAATACGTCGCGGTGCGTGCGGCTGCGGCCACGGACGATCTGCTACTGTCGGCTACCGGTGGATGGCGTGTAATGTACACCGCGCGCGAACGCTCACTGCCGACCACCACGCACTCCTCGCAAACAACGCTGGTCAGCACAACACTACCAAAGTGCGAAGCTTACGAACTCCTCTCAGCTCTCTGATAATAGTGACATTTCTCTGTGGTCGGGTTGCAGAAGCGTCACATAACCTGACGGACCGGCCCCCGGAGTCAAGTAATTAATAATTATTGCTTACAATATTTTTCTTGGACAAGTGCCATCGATGCAATGGATAATCGTGTTTTGTAAAATTACTTCATCATAAACAAGCATCGGTAGGTAGTTATCGGCAGGAACCGGCACCGACGAAAGAAGAGTGATAAACGTGCAAGACCTCCACAATCCACATCAATCTACCTAATTAGTAGACTAAACAATATTTAAATTACCTACCTAATGATTTCACATAAACCTAAAATTTAATGTCAATTGTTCATTATAATGTCAGCTGATAAGGAAGTCTACTGCTCAGTAACAGACTCCATCGTGATTTACACAAGGACCGATCACATTTCGCCTGCTTCCAACCACTCCTAGCGCATTTTACCAACGCGTTTGTCCAACTCGTTGGAGATCGTTGTAGCCTGCGATTTCCGATACGAATCTTTCTGCTGCCGCCCCGGTTATCAGTTTCACGAGCTATGTGCCCCGTTCTCTGCTACTTACTTACTACTACTGTCAGGTATGTCAACAATTCTACAAATCTACCGATTTCTGACCCCGTAGAGAAGATACCAAGCAATACACCAGTGGCGGATTTACCAGTAGGCTGAGTAGGCTGGAGCCTAGGGCGGCAGATTTTAGGGGGCGGCAAATTTGGAAAAAAAAATTGTCTACCTACCTAAATGATAACAGATCCACTCACAATTTAATCAACATGTGTTTCACCCCATTTTAGTTTAAATGAAATCACACTTACCTTATACTTGAAATTACTGTATGATTTAGGAATTGTTAGTGGAATACGATTTTTTTTATCCAATCAAATTGAAAGATTTAGGAATTAAGGATTAGGGTGTACCAGTTACTATTTGCGAAAACAAAAAAACTTTTGGTTTTTTAAGTGTCTTATTCTGACCATTCTTTGAATTCAGTGGCAACTGCGGCTGCTGAATGCTACATGAAATTCCCGTTTTTTTGTGACTAAAGTGTGTAAAGTTCTAAGAACTTCGTTCCAAGAATATGACAGATTTTGTTTTTACGGGATTATTCGGCAAACGAGCAGCAGAGCTATCTGATGGTAGTCATTGCCGCTTATGGACATCTGCAATACAAAAGGGTTTGCAGATGCGTTGCCGAGCCGGAGAAGGGAAGGGAAGGAGAAAGGAGAAGGAAGGGGGACTGAGGGAGGAATTGGTTCTTCGGCGCTCCACACTCACAGTACGAAACGCAGCAGATACATACTGCTACTTGACGTCCATGTTCTGTGGAAGGGCAGTACTTCCCCGGTCTTGCCGAGCCATTCATGCTGGCATGTAAGCATGCCAGCAGGAACTACTAGGTACTACAATACACGTACTCTCTTCAGGGTTTTACCTTTCCCGATGTCAGATAATTTTTCCAGCATAGTGTCGAGCTCCCAGAAAAAACGAGATATTGCCGTCCACTGCTGAACGTAGGCCTCCCCCAAAGAGCGCCAACCATCCTAGTTTTGGGCAGCTCGCATCTATCCCCTGCCGCAGAGCGTACCACACTACGCTTACCCAAGCTCGGTCTCCACTCTAGCACTTGTCTGCTGTCACTAATGCCCAGAAGAATACGCTACGATATCCCTGATCTTTAGGAATTGTGAGATCGACGATTCAGAGATATCATAGCGTATTCTTCTGGTCCCCTACTTCTCGAAGTTGTGCCGCCCCAGCTTTATATTTGGTATATGTATTCTTGCACAACCTCGAAGGTAGCGCCATTCATACAGGTCTCAGGGTGACATGGCTTTGATTTTATCCAGGCTCATCCCGAGACCCCTATGCCGTAAGAATTGCCAAGGCTGTTCAGCATCACTTCCAGCTCATGCAGAGATTCTGCCTTGATGACAATGTCATCCGCCAATCGAAGGTGCGAGATGTACTGACCGTTAATATATTTTATGTCTCGTTCTCTCCAGTTAAGCGTCTTGAAATCGTTCTCCAACGCGTTCGTAAACAGTTTTGGAAAGATGACGTCTCCCTTTCTTAACCGCGACGCAGTTGGAATTTCTTGTAGAATATTAAAAAGCGACAAGCTTCTGTACAGGATTCAGCAGCCGTACTTGCCACTGAATTCAAGAATGGTCAGAATAAGACACTTAAAAAAGCGAAAGGTTTTGTTGGTTTCGCAAACGGTCTTTAATAAGTAACTGGTACACCCTAATCCTTGATTCATAAATCTTTCAATTTGACTGTATAAGAAAAGAAACGAATTCCGCTAACAGTTCCAAAATCATCTTTTTGTATTTTTTTTGGCATTTTCCATGCTAAGATTTTAAAGTTATTAAGCAAAGAAAAATACGACCGCGGGTAGGTATCGCGGTGGCTTAGTGGTCATAGCGTCTGGTGTATCTAACCAGACGACGCAGGTTCGAATCCTGCAGTCGAATTTTTCCTTCACTAATGTGAGATTCGATTTTTAAAAATATTTATGTGGTGAAACACATTAAAAGTTGATTAAATTACGAGTGGATCTAATAACATTAGGTGTACTTATACTTTCTTTTAATTCTGTAAGACAAAAAAATATATGCAATATCTATTCTTTTGGTCTAATGAGACTGTTACGGACGTCACTGGCATACCTTACCCCATAATATAAGTAGTACTTAGCTTTTCTTAACTCAGAATTAGACCCAAAACCTATTTCTTGTGTCAAAAATTGTGGAACAATAAAAAAAATTGTGATTGTGAACTAAAATATCAAAATACAGAGAACAGTAGGGGCGGCAATATTTGAAGAGCCTACTGGCGGCAAATGTCTAAATCCGCCACTGCAATACACATTACCTAATAACACATATGAGGGGCTTCGTCTTCGGTATCTAAAATTACATACACCGGTGCAGTGCAGTGGCCCTGCAGTGCTGTGCTTCGCCTATGGCACATAACGTCTCCGTAAATAGGTACCCTTATTCCAAAATGCTCAGGGAGGGACAACTAAAGTTACCTATCTCTACATACCATGTCTTTACTGACGTTGAAATTGACAACACGTTTGGCGTAATGGCTGACTGCTGAGCGATCGGTTTTCCATGGCAAAAATCTGTGTAGCCTGCTGGTAGTTGTTCCAGGTGTGATTGTTTGTGTATCCAGGTATGTGAAAATTTGTAAATACACCCAAGATACAAAAGAAAATCCTAAGTACAGTCAACATTTTTTTAAACATATAAGAATGTTTTTTGTTTATTTTAAAGTGTTATTACGGCTTTCCTAAGCGTTTTGGAATTAGATCCTTTTATACAGTAAATCCTCATGGATCGTGTAATCGTTAAATTTACATAAATATGGTTATTTTCCTATAATCATAACATGTCTAACTCAGACCGGTACACCTGGAACCCAGGTCTTGGAATCTACACCTAAGTAAACGTCTGCACAAATTTGTGTTGTACGATACCTAGACGTTATTGTTCCATAGCGATACGATGGTATCAGTGCGATAATTACTTGTAAATGCAATAAAATATAATGATGTATCGCGTCTAGCCGCTGCGACAGTTCACACGAGCCATCAAATTAATGGTAGATGCAATCACCGACATAATGTGTTTAACCTTTAGAAGATTGAAGACAGGAGCATTATGACTCCCTGTTCCGGAGGACGGGTCCAGGAGATGAAGGGATTCTGTCAAGATAGAGGGAGGCACTGTTCTTCTAAGACGTACTGCATGCCAACCGTATTACAATCATCTAACAAGGATAACAGGCAAGGCACAGCCTCCGGTGGGTCTAAATCCAATATTGTGCAAGTTATTTATTATATAACGGAGGAGCACTAAGACGTGATTTTTAGAAATTCCTCCAGGATAGAGAAGATACCTACTCGTATCAATTATTCTGATATTATACGCTGCGCGCTGGTGTAGGTATTAAACTACCGTCGAACTGTGGGTGTAAGTACATTAGTACACCTCTGCCTAACTTCATACAGTCGTGATGGTATGTTATGTTATCTGATGCAAAAAGGTAAGTAAACTTCACAGTAACCTCTGTTCACGCCTGTTACCAAGAGCTGGGTTGTGTACCAACCAAATACACGTGTATAACGCGAAATCTATCAACATAATAGTTGATCGACACATGCAATACGAGAGAAATAATATTGTATACCTACTTAGTTATAGGTACTAGCTAAATAGGTACTATAGCTCAACACAACACATTTAAATATATTTATTCGCTAGTAGGTAACAGTAGGCTCGTAGTATCCAAAATAATAATTACCTACCTATGCGGTATCACCTCCGCGCCTCCGGCTATCTCAACCAGATAATTAATCCACTGATTATGAGGTCTACTTGTGGATAAGTTCAAACTCAGTCTCGTCCAGCCAACTAATAGTCTAATTTGAGTCGCACAGTAACAGCCATGTGGACGGCTCTTGTAAGATACAATGTCATTCATAATCGGGTTGGGTGAACCATGTCGCATCAGCTATTCATATCGTAAATCCCCTGAATATATTTCGTATTATAAACTTTATTTATTACAAAGAGTACAGTACATTGAATTTGCACAGTTATCTTATCTCCATTAGATCTGCTATCATCAACAAGGGGTTTTAAATGAAAATCTCATTAGTTAATAACTTCATGTTTCTGTCATCAAAATATTATCAGCGCACATTGTTCAGCATCCCCGGGTGCTGGTGATGATGCCGGCGGGCTGTGCAGCACGGCGGCACGTTACGTGACAAGCAGTAGAATTTTAATTAAAACACTATTGTATGAGACAAACGTTTCCATTCATTGATGAACTTAATTAGACATTAAAAGATAACAAGTTCGACAAGATATGATGAGTCTGATGTATTACAAACAACAAATCAAATGAATGTGTACCAACGGCAAAATAAATGTGTATGCAGGCAAGTAAAGACACGAGACACCCTGCAGCCGCGGAGCAGCTGTGAAGCACTGCAGGGCGAGGCATTACCTCTGCAACAAATACAACTAAAGATACGACAAAAAAAATAACATTTTATCAAATTTTGGTGTGTCAACTTTTAGTCGACCCAGTGTCGACTGAAAGTGACTTGAAACCTCAGCGGTTATGATAAAAAAAATGTTTTTTAGCTGCCTGCTTACTTAATTACTTTGTTGTGTGTAAACACAATTGCAAAATTAAAAAAATACCAATACCACAAAACTTAAATTAATTAAATATATATTTACAACACCATGTTGATCAATTAATGAACTAATTAAATGCATTTTATAGTCAATACAAAAATATGACACCGTGTATACCTAAATTACTATGTATTATTATTTATTAATTATAGATAGCAGTATTATGTGGAGACACGTTTATGTTTATCTTAATTAATATTATAATATAATAACTTAACCATCGTCATACATATATTAAATTTGAAACATACACAAGATAGAAAGAAACAGTGGTTCCCTCTCCTTATTCTATTTTTATTAATCAAACTTGAGTAAGATCTCCCCTTTGCCACATGCTGTGAACAAATCTTTAGTAACATACATGCACAAATTCCGCGGTCACTCTGTGGATGGGTGGCCATGCTATCACATCGAGACGCCTCCGTACGAGAGCACGTAAAGCCGTTGGTCCTGTTGCCAAACGAACACCTTTGACAGTCATTAGTGCTACTCTGAAGTCCCAAAAGCCTGACAACTGGTTACAGAGGTCTGATGGTAGTCGATTCGTGTAAAATACTGGTATTCAGCCGCATTAGGTGACACTGAATGCCGACCCCAACATAGTTAGGACAAGCCTCAGAGAATGAGAATGAATACATGCACAAGGTACACAGTATATCGTCAAGGTATGATGGAATGAATTTAGTGAATATGTATATTATACTATTATATGTATATATACTAATACAGAGACTTATAGATACTTTTATTACTCATTATGACTAGGGGTTTCTCAAACGATACACGTTTTAGTACTGTAAGTGGTAATATCACACTAGCATGGTGGAGGGGAGAACTGCCCCATCATACACTCATACAGCCGTCGCATCGTCCTAGCGCACTTCATATTATTACTACACATACACACACATATATTATCACATGGTGAGGCACTTGTCGCTACGTACTAGGTTTGTACCTATAATATTACTTAAGGAAAAGAATTACTCTAATATTACAATTATTATTTTAACTTAAGTAATTTTACACGATACGAATTTAAAGAAATTACCTACATGTATCTTTAGTACTAAGATGGACAAATTCATTCATGGTATTATACATAAACACTAATAAATATTACTTATTTGGTAATTTTTTCTTTACAATATAGCAATCTGAAACATGAGCGCGGCGTTCACTCGCCGCTGTTTTGCTCGGGTTTGTCAACTTTATTCAGGATAGCTCAACCGTAAACATTCACCAATCTAGTTTCATGTTTGCTTCTTTTGCTGGAGACATTCACTACACATTTTTTTTTTAAGTGTGGTGTTCAATAAATGATAAAGCATTACCTACTTAGTGGGGACTATCTTCTTTATTTCACCTTACCTACACATACACGAAAACACACCAATTTCCTCAAAACCACACCTATTTTGTCGACGTGTCTATATTCCCATAAGAGTAATTGACGGTAAAATTGTGAACAACATTAAGTTCTATATCTGCTGTTATTATTTTGGTTCTAACATTTTCAGTAAGAGTACCTACTAAGGTAATGGAAATGATGATAACAAAGCGTAGTGAAGTTGAGTTCTCTCTATAGGCACTACACAACACAAGTGAGATTTCCGTTAGCCATCACTACCCCTACTTACCCAAAACAGATAGAAGGATATAAAAATAAAATCACATTTTTTTTTTATAAAATTGTTACGTCTTCAAATGTTGTTTGATTATATGTATACGTGTATCATTACCGTCAAAAACAATAACAAAGAATTAATGATTTAATTAATGTGTTTATTTGTAGAGTAGGATGCGCTTGCGCATGCAATGCTACACGCCTTTATCAAAGTTATGTGAATATGCTAGAGATTGTGTGAGTATATTCTTGAACATTCAGCGGTTTTGTTTAGTTTTAATGTATATTTATATTTAATTAACAATGATATTGATATAGTTGTTTATGAGACAGTGTGGAAGTGCAGTGCAAGTGTCGGCGTGTCGTGACCCGCGGGCGGGCGCTATTGACGTTCGATAACGACATGCAGTCTCTTATTATAGTTCGAGGTGAACACTAAGTATTACTGATCTAGCTACAGTAACTTAATATTGACAGTTATGCGCACACGCCAGCTGGCCTAATATGCTATCAACAGTCTTAATTCGTCCAGGAGCCCTGGGCATAATAGAGTAAGAAGCCTTTTTAGAAAGTAAAAAAAAAAAAGAAATATAATTTTATGGCCTGGGCCCGTGTGTTAAGGAATAGATGGAATTGACTACCATATACTTGCGATTGCTAAAGAACCACGAACCAAATTCGCTACAATCACTAAAGCCACTGTCCACAGGGCGGTCTATCGCGGCGGTAAACTGCGGACTTGTTGCGATTCCCTCGTCTCGAGGAGATGGCGCTTATCGGTTCGAAATACATACACTCACGCCTTTTTCCCATGGGGGTAGGCAGAAACTAAAGAACGCCACTTGCTATTCTTGCATACTTCTTTTGCTTCGACCACATTCATACATCTTCTCATACATAAACTTGTTATCCCTCCTAACATTCTTAATGTGAAAGTAACTCTGTGTTTGTCTGTTACGCTATCACGCCGCTGCATAAACCGCTGAACTGATTTTGATGAAATTTGGAACAAAAATAGACTTTGGAGAAGGACATAGGCTACCTTTTGCCCTTTGGAATGCGGGTGAAACCGCGGGCCTGTTGCCGGCTCGTAAATAAATTCCAAATTGACACGTCAGATAAGACACTACACAATAATAGATGAAGTACCTTTAGGTGATACCTAGAGAAAATATTGTTTATATTGTTACCGCCGCGCGCCTCCGGGGCCCCGGGGGGGTCACACTGAAGATTTATTACTCTATTTAAGATTTATTGCTCAATGTACAGGGCAAAAAACGGTAGTGACACAATTGTAGCGACCAAAGACCATTAAATGTTGTTTTCATCTTCTCCTACGGAAGTGCTACAATCTGTAAAACCGATGTTGATTTATCATAATAATAAACATCCTAATTTATTTTTAACAAACTTATGCAAAGTCTACCTTATAACATGTCTCTCTTGTCATTAGTCAATGTATCTACTGGATGCTGATTAGATACTATAGAACTTTTAAAGACACTTTTACAAGCTCTATAGATTTCAGCCCCAGCATTCGCTGGAAGGTTCTCGTTCAATGAATGACAGAATCACAGAATTCAAAAGCTGACTTTATCAAACACAACAGACGCGACGGGTTACTGATAACGCGTCGAAATCACTCGGGACCATTTCTGGAACTTACGTAACAAGGAACTTGAATGAACAAAATGGTAAATATTTATTTATGGTAAGCAGATAAATAATTATTTTCCTTCTGTTGTTATTATTTCGGCTTACTTATGATTATATTGATTTATTGAAAACTGATTTACTTTATTAGTTGGTACGTGCGCATAGAGCGTAAGTTCTAAATATAAATATATGGTGATATTGTGCAGTACTACAATAGGCTAGTTGACTGATTGTTTTTATGGCCTAAAAAGTTGACCCCTCTACAAAAACAAATTAAAAATCGGTTCAAATATGTTAGACAGAGAGCGTACTATACGAAGCTGTGACGTCAAATGTTCCGTGCGCTATTCAAACTATACTCATTTTGAAAAAAAGGATAGAGCATCCCCATAAACAATTTTAATCGTTTATATCTTCATATTTTATTAGACATTTTGTTTTTTTTACTATACAATTATATTTTTCACTAGTACGCCTGTTATTTTGAATCAAGTCAAACACCAGTCAACTACTGTATTGTGATAGAATAAACTATAGAAATGTATTATATATTTTTATAATAACATAAAATTGGTAAGTAGGTTTTCACTAATTTATACATTTTCTGAACCACGTATTTTATCAAAATCTTATGAAAACTGCAGAATAACTAATAAATGTAATGCAGAAACTGGAAATACTGGCCATGATATAAATTAATTATATGTCTACAATAAGGATGTAGTAGGTATCCTAAGTTCTGACATACATTTAGTGCAGAATTTATAGGCTCGTTTGTTCATTAATTAAATTATTTTTCGATTTTTTTTTACATTTTACAAAACAGTTTTAAATAAAAGCATATTTGTGCGTGTTATTTTAGTACTTTTTTATTACAACGCATCTAGTATCACTGAACTGATCCGTGTAAGATAAACTTAACTATAATTATATCACATAGCGCACAGTTATGATTGAACTGTGTATTGTATAAACTGATTGTATTGTAGTTATTCACTGTATAATAATATATCTACATTATACGCAAGTCTACTTATCGTACGTATCAGTCTCGCTCGCGTTGTTTCCCGCGGGCGTAGAAATACCTGGAAATATAAGATTAACACTAGTAGATGTGGAGTTGGTAGTACAAGTGCGTCATACACAGCGTGACACGACTTGGCAAGACAATGCACTCAAGTGCTTCTCTGTAGCGCATTATAAAAAGCTATAGTCAGTTCTTCTTTCAAAACCAATATTAAGGCTTAAGGCTATCAAGAATCAATTAGCAGATTCAATTAGTGGTGTTGTTATTCAATTCAAAACATTTATTTCAGACTTTTTGGTCCATATGGTGTTAGTATTACATCGGGATAACTTAAAATAGATATAAATCAATAACATGTTTAATGCTATATGCTTTAAGCATGCGATTTTATGTGCTTTATTGTAGCATGCTTAATTTATATGCCTACTTTGTTATGTTACGGCAAAACGAGCGGGCCGCGCCCGACGGATCTTTGTTTGATAGAGAGAGTGTTATGCGATATAAAGCAAAATAGCTTTATAGCATAAAGTGCGAACCGCGATATCATTTGCTTTATGCTATATTTATTAAGCATGCTACTTTATAATGCTATATGCTATATTACCCACCAGTAGATTCAATAGATCAATAATTGTTTCGACCCTATAGCAAGTGTTTATTTAATGAATTTATCTAGGACCAGTAAACATCCATACTTAATTTGTGAGTATTCAGAGTAAACGGTGAGTGTTCCACAAACGTCACGTGTTATTGAGGACGTGACGACTTGACGAGCCCTTATTACTAGTCCAATAGATAATGTGTATTTGTAATGTGACGTCTCAATAATACACCATTACGAACGATAACAAATTTCAAGTAAGTTTGTCCATGTGTTTCCACGATTTATTTATTATACTATTTAACTAGGACGGTCATAGACCAATAACACTAACGGACGATACGTTTCTGGCAAATATAGGTATAATTTTATTATATGAATTGAATTCGATTTTGGTAAAATGAAGCGAAACGCTTTTCGTACGCGGAGTGTTTTTTATGATTTAAAGACAAATATTATTTCGGTATCGAAATAAAATATTGATACAATAGAAGGTAACCGTGATCACATTTAAGGTAACGGTATAATAAATTGTAGTTAACCGCTATCCGTCACTGCTTTTACCTTTTTTTTATAGTTCGGAAAATACTCATAGACCGTCCACCGTCAGGGGAGCCGACGGGGTATCACTATACGAGTAGTATGTATGTATACGTACGAGTTACCCAGCGCGCAGGTGAGGCAGGTGGTGCAGGTGATGCAGGTGGTGCAGGTGGTGCAGGTGATGCAGGTGATGCAGGTATTGGTCGCTATATGCAGGTGGTCTTGAGGTGCATGGACAGCAGCCCCTTGGCGACGAAGCCGCGGCCGCACAGCGCGCACACGTACGGCCGCGCGCCGCTGTGGTACCTGCACCGACAACACACACCACGCACCACGCGCCGAGTGAGCGAGACAGACGACAGACGACAGACGACAGACGACAGACACGACCGGGGAGAGGGAGACACGACCGGGGAGAGGGAGGCACGACCGGGGAGAGGGAGGCGCGGGAGGGACCTGTGAGGACCTACCGTTCGTGTATGACGAGCGTGGAGCGCTGGCTGAAGGCCTTGCCGCAGTGCGAGCACACGTGCGGCTTCTCTCCGGAGTGCACGCGCTCGTGCAGCGTCAGGTTGCATTTCTTCACGAACCCCTTGCCGCATGTCCTGCAAATACAAATTTATTTATTTATTCCAATAATGTATCCTAACATAGTTACTATGGAAATGGTAACTTCAAATAAGTATTAAAAAGATTGAACATGATCTTATTACAAACGCCAGCGATAGGTAATGGAATAGCTAACCTATTTCCAATAAAATTTCAGTCTGTGTTTAGCGAGAATAGCAATGATAAGTAATAATATTCATGCAATCGAGTGAAGTAGCTTCTCCATTCCATCATAGGTGAGTTTTAGAAGCCATTTTGTTACGATCTAAGTACAAGTATCAAATATATTTCAACAAATCCACAAAGTCGGTGTCGACTATAAACATCAATCTTCTAAAATTGCTGTGCCCTACAGGGTCCATAATGATTCTCTTGTCTAATTACAACACCTTAATGTACATTATGGTATGCAATAAAGAATATGAATATGAATCATCTAAAATGTTATCTTTAAAAGTTCGCAGATGGTCTCAATCTGAATACACGAACTTTTTCAGTGCATTTGCCAAGCGTTAACGACTAACGCCATCTAGCGACCCACACGGCGAAGTAACGGACACAACGGTGCAACGGTGGAAGGGTGAACTTTACAGTGTCATTCTGCTAACCATCTTGTCTACGACGATCTAATGTCTCCTGTAAGTCATTGTTAATCATTTTATTCAGTTTTTAAAATCAGCATAAATACACGAATCATTTTGCCTCACCATCTCCATTTATTCATCACTCTGAAAGAAACCTCACACAACCAGCCCCTGACCAAAATCTTCTAACACAAGCTATCACAAAATCGTGATAAAATTTCGTCGTAAACGATGTTACCTTACCTGTTACTAGAATACTATACTAGTGTTGATTGAAGGACACAGTATTTTTTATTTTTTTATTTATTTATTTATTTTATTTTCGGAAAACCAACAGCAAATAATAACTTACATAAACTACATTTTAGATAACATACAGCCAATAATAGGTCTTCACGTATAGTGTTTGTATAAAATAAACATTACTAATATGCTTACATGGTCCAATTTTGCATAAATAAATTATTATTATAGTAGCTATATAATACAATAAACAATATTTACCACTTCGAGAAAAAATCCAGACTTAGTATTCGTCTCACCGATTCCAGTTTCGAGTTAAAAATATCAAAACCAAACTGCTTGCATCTCTTGTTAATTGTGCTACTCGCTCGCCACACAAACGCATTCTGGCGGTAGTTGGAGGACACCAAAGGCAGGTGTAGAGGAGTGTAATATCTCGCGGTTCTGGTTGGAACATCAAACGAGATTTTGGAGAGAAGAGCAGGGCAGTCAATAGCACCTGACAGGATATTCAACAAATATGTGACATCAGCTATCTCACGACGATTAGTAAGTGGGAGAATGTGGAATTTGGCGCAATACTTATAATAGTCTTTGGACGTGTACCTATACTTTAGACGGTAGCACAAATATTTAATAATTTTTTTCTGTATGTTTTCAATACGGCAGATGTATTTATCATACCGCGTAATACCTATGTCTTCGATAGATGTCTGACTTCACCCATAATGTAAATAATGTGGAAGACATACCTTAGTAGATAGAATATAATTTTATATTATTTTAAATTTTAAGGAAAACTTACAGCTAAACACAAACATAGGATTAAATCAGTAAAAATATTAAGGCCAATTAAAAGTTTCCACTGATAAAAATACAAGTTAATAGGTTTTTATTACAACAGTCTTGTTAATTTTCACAGATAACAATAGACTATTTGACAATGCGAAAAATAAAGTGTCAATTACTGTTTTCTGTATAAATTAAGAGTTTAAAAATGTTTTTTTATAAACGTAACTTGTAAATAATATCTAATTTATTTAAAAATCCGTAAATAAAAATGGATTTTTTAACGTTTGTCACGTGACACAAAACGCTCCTGATTGGTCGAGTTTGTGATGACGTCACAAGCTTGGAAACCTCATTTGCGTACTTGCGTATACTTGTTATTTATCAGCTTTCTAAACTGTTTTAATAAGATTTTCTGTATTATTCATTGTTTTTGTGTGATTTATTCGCAATATTCTGTCAAGTACTTTTACCATGGACAACGATTTTGTAAAAGCCGACAGCAGAAACCTGCCCCAAGTCGACGCAATCATGGTCGGATTGTTTTTCAAAAATAATTCCGACTTTTATGCTTCGGAGCTAAAAAATGTGAAAACAGCAAAGTAAGTATACTAACACTTTAGCGGTAACTTAAATTATATCATATGAAAGTGAAATAATGATGAACTTCTACATCGAACTTATACATATATATTATAGTCGGAATCTTTTAGTGTAATGCTTATTGAAATCATAAGACTCTGTAGCTACACTTTTTAACTAATATTATGGAAAACAGCGGAAATATTCGTAATTCGTAAAGTGATTTGCAAGACATTCTGTTATAAACATTAGAGGTATTATAACCTCAAATCAATAACGAAAATATTTAGATTCAGAATGTAATTAATTATTACAAAATTTATATAATATGTTTACTTACATCGAAATGGTCTTCACAGAAGAAAATATTTGTACTATTCGCTATGTCATTAGGATCCCTGCGAGAAAGTTTCAACCACTTTCGGCGCACTTCGACATTCTTTGGAACACTTACAAATAGTTTTTCCGGAGTTTTTATCGACGTATTTGCACATTTTGGAACTGCACACCATTTGTAACTCATTTTGTCACTTATTTCACTGATAAAATGTAAATACAATCGCACTTTGATTTTTGTTTGCAACAAATGTATGTGGATGATATGTACCACAGATCAGAATACAGGCGTGTGACGTCACCGACCCCATTGCAGCGCCATATCAAAGTAGCGTTTTGGAACGCTATTTAAATATTGAATTTTTAATTTGATATTTTTCAGCAAATATGTACCAGAATTTAAAAAAACTTTTACGGGGTTCCTTAAACTCTACTACATAATATAAAATGGATTTTAAAAACCTGTCAAATAGTCTATTAAGTAATGTTTTCAAAAAATAAATCACACATAGCCTTTTTCAATTTCATGCTGGTAGTGTTGTTCGGGTCGCAGGAGTAAACAATAATTGTGGATTACGCTGAAAGGTGGAAGGGACTCGTAGACAAATTTTGTTCACTAATTCGGGAAGTTTAATTGATCCGTTCGCAATTTTTGATAATAATGCCAAGTCTGCAATTCTTCTCCGTTCTGAGAGTGGAAGTATAAATGGTATCTTTTACAACGGTGAAGATAAGTAGGGGAATAAGTTTTAGAACGGTATTGGATGCGCCTCAGATATTTTCTTTGTATTCCCTCCAGTCTATTGATGTATACGTTATAATTAGGATTCCACACAGTAATAGTCCAGTAGATAATTTTAATGGTTTTGATGCTCCTAAACTCAGAAGAAACTCTAAAAATAAACCCCAGTGATTTTGCTGCCTTATTAATTATGTAGTCAATATGTTTGTCAAACATTAGTTTCGAATCAAACAGCACCCCCAAGTCCCTAATTGAACTGACTTTGACTATTGAAATGTTTACGATTTTATAGTGAAATGTGATGGGTTCGGGTTTCCGGGTGAAAGAGCACATGTAGCACTTGGAGACGTTTAAATGCAGCTTATTGACAAGACAATACTGTTGAAATCTGTCTAGATCCTCCTGAAGCAATAAAGCATCTGATAGAGACGATATTTGCTTCATGATTTTCATATCATCTGCGTATAAGAATATCTTCGAATGATGGAAGCAGGAATCAATAACGTTGATGAATACATTATACAATAGTGGCCCTAATAGAGATCCCTGAGGCACTCCTGATGGGATACGCTACGCCGATGGGATTGATCTACCTTATAATTATATACCTTAGTAGATAAAACGTCCGGTATATTTAACTGTAGGAATGGATCCTATAAAAAAATGTAGCAGTCGTGCTTATGACCGCTACACTATTAGGAAATACCCAGAAACATTGTGCAACTGAATTTTCTTAGACTTATATGAAGATTTGGATACTGTACTAATTCTAACAAAATGAAGACAAAAAAATAGGCTGAAGTCTCAATCAGGTTGCTTTTATAAATATCTATTCAATATAAAATATCCAACCAGGTAAGTTTTTAATTAAAACCTACAACGGATCCCGGCAGTTTACTGGGGTGTTCCACAAAGCATTATCCTTGGTCCAAAAAAATCATTACGAGATTTTTGTCGCAAATTTCATGTCACGTTCAATTTACCCATAAGAAAATCTGGAACCGACACGTTTTATTAACTATAAAATGTTGACCTAACCTCACGCAGCGTCTAATCTGAATAAGTAAGGTTTACTCACTTGCACACGTTGGGCTTATAGCCCGTGTGTATCCGGATGTGGAACTTGAGGTGCTCCCTGGAGGAGAGCGCCTTGCCGCACACGTTGCACAGGAAGTTGCGCTCGCCCGAGTGCGCTCGCAGGTGGCGGCGCAGAGAGTTGATGTGAGCGAAGTGACGAGCGCACACCCCGCAGCGCAGCGCCAGCGCACGACCCGCCGCCTCCGGGTGCGCGCGAGTGCGGTGCGACAGCAGGTACCTGCGTGTACAGGTGTACAGCTCTATACACTAACACACTACTTGTGTGCGCACACCAAACACGCAACACGCAACACGCAACACGCAACACGCAACACGCAACACGCCGCACGGTTTTTTATTTGTATTATCAATGCAGACAATGGGTTACTAGCAAGTAGCTACTGACCTCATGTAGACGAAGGCCTCCGGGCACAGGTCGCACACGAACCGCTTGCTGACGGGCTCGGCCGCCGCGCCCGCCTCGAAGTTGTGCGACCCGCCTGCAACGCCAAGAACAACGCTATTCACTAAGGTTCGACCATTTCAACACTCTATCAAACTAAGAAATATAATAAAGAACTATTATAAGTTTAAAATATTTACTTAATTTAGCCAGTTTTAGAAATTTGTTCGTCTGTTAGTTTCTAAAGTAAAACCTATTAAGATAAGCATCTATTTATACTGTTTATCAATTTATTGATCAAACTGAATAGATCATAGACAGACAGGTCTACACAGTACCTAACCTAGCCTAATGTTGTCTGTAATAGATCGTTCTTAGCGATCGCCCATTATACCATGCTGATTTATAGAATTCTACTTATCATTAGTCTCAGTCTGTGTGTCTTTGTCTGGCTTACCGTGCTTGAGTATCTGGTGCGGGTCGCGGAAGGACTTCTCGCAGAGCGAGCAGCGGTAGGGGCGGCGGTCCCGCTCCCAGTGCCGCACCCAGTGCGAGCTCCACTCCTCGCGCGACACCACCTGCAACATGCAACATACAATATGCAACATACATCATGCAACATGCAACTTGTACCGGTACGTGTGTAAATGTGTACGACGATCTATTACGTAGGTGTGTGTAATATTAACACTATATATTTTATATTATTGACTTCTGACACTGAACTAATGGGATTGGCAATCATACTTTCAAGATAGAGATTATTGGCGTAGCATTTATTCGGAAATTAGTCACAAACTCACAACAGCTGATGCACTACTGATTAGAATGTTTACAAAAAAATTATTAACAGTAAACATGATTGTTTCCTCAGTAATCATAACGCTGACCTGACGCTGATGATATTATTATTAATTTTACTTTTTCCTTCACAATCAAAGTTTTTCATGGTACATTACTGCATGTTATATAAATTATTGAGGAATTATGGTGAGAATCTGTTGTTACGTTACGGGTCAGGTCTCCACACTCAGAACAGCTTATGTATTATATACGTGTACCAGTGTGTGCGGGCGTGTGTGCGTGATCTGTCAATTATAAGCAGCTAATTACAATTATTCCATTGCTCAGACATTCAGCAAAATAAAGCATCTATCTCATACACGTGGGGAATAAGTACTGCTCACATTCAATGAGCACATCTGGATTGCCTAGTTATACTACTTGTTTTGTGGATGCACCAAAACATTGCATTATAGAGGATATAAAAGGGACGATGTGGGAGACAGAAATGTATAATATGTATGTCGCATGGTGATTATACCTTCCGACATCTTGTACATCGCAGCGGCTCCTGGTCGGGCGGAGGCGGCGCGGCCGGCGCCTCGCTCGCCGCCGCGTCCCGCCCGTCCGGCGCGTGCTCTCTGACAACAAACATCACCACCAATATAATGCACTGCTACCTGTACTTCTAAACAACTTTATTATCCATTAACAATGCGATGAGCACCACATATCAACATTCTATATAACTATTCAGAGTACCATTAAAAATTGACCAATTGCAAAGCTGTTGCTCAAAAGTAAAAATATTGATAATTTTTCAATGGTTTATGATTTTAGTACAGTAATAAGTACTCTGTGAGTAGTTATGTACAGATGCTTAGGTTCTAAAGGTGCTAATAATTTAATTAATCTATCTGAGATCAATCAGCAGACACAATAGAAAAATAATTTTAGCAACCCTTACGGGAGTCACCAATTCTTTAATGAATTAAGTAAGTTCACACAATGCTACCTGTAATGTTGCAGCATCTCTGTCCTGCTGCAGCACTGCGTGAAACAGATGCAACAGTGAAACACATCCAACTCCTTGATCTTTGGTGGCTTCTCGTCAATCTCCTCCTTGATGGTGTCTAGTGGCACCACAGGGCCGCCCTGGTCCACCACTCTGAGTGTGGCATCAGGCAAGGAGTCCATCAACACTTCCCAATCTTTCATGTTTGATTTTTTTTTGCGACCTTTTTTCTCAATACCTGTTCCATTTACAGCAGACTTTTTACTCTTTTTCTTTTTTAAATTTATCAATGATATATCCTCACTGTCTGAGGACCTCTCTTCAAAGTGATCTAAGTCCATGCTATAGTTATTATCCTCTTCTTTCTTGATGGGTGATAATAATGGTACTGATTTTGGTTCCTCTTTGACTTGTATGGAGACATTACACTCATAGGGCAGTGGACTCTCTGTCTGGGTGCTTCTATCACATTGTAATGCATGGGTGGGTGGTGGCGATCCACTGTCTTTGACAAGCGTGAGGTCTATGGACCCATCGATGCAGTGTTCAGATGACAGCAACAAAGTGCGTAATCTGAAATCACAGTAGTACATATGTAGGTTATTGTTATGTGTTCAATCTGACTCCCAAACTACAAAGTATGTAGGGATGTGCACCGTGGTCAACCCACAGTTTTAAGTTCAGTTCAACTATGTCCATCCTAAGGTTGCCTGGAAGAAATTGCAGTTAGCGATAAGGCCACCCATTGTATGTTTTTTTTTTACATTAAATACTTAATTATATGTATCGGTATGGTGTACAACAAAGAATATATAAATAAATAAAGTACACAAGTATTGTAGTTGCTTTGCTAGTTTCATGTAGGCTACTTTATTCATTTTCTGTCAATTTGAGTATTTCACGTGACCTATGCAAATGTCTTGCTGATCTGGTATTGTCATGTGATGGATAGTTGAGCTTCCTAAATAATGGTTGAGCAACACAATGACTGATGTATGCATGCCATCAGTAAAGACTGATCAACTCAAAGCTGCTAGGGCCCTTTCTTCAAAAGATCTAGTTCAGATTTGCCTACATTGTAAAACATATATTTAATAAGACTAATAAAAAGACCATCATTATCTGAGTTTGTTTCAGTGTTTCTTCTCAGAGATTGTCAGCTAGGAAATGCCAGTGCCATGTGTATTAGTTAAATATTGACTGGTAAAAGTTTCTTCTGGTTTGAACTAATGTAAAGGAGTTTATGCTGCATAAATATGCTCATAACTACTACACTGCTAATATTCTTAACTGTATCTAAAGTGGTTAAATAAATTATGATGACTACCAGCACCGGTTCCTGGTACCTTGTAATATATTGAAACAACACTCACCTGTTTTGAACTTCAATAGTTTCATTACAAAATTGATAGAAGTCATTTACTTTGCAGCTGCACTTATCACAGACCTTCTGGGGTAGCCGGTCGTTCTTGAAAATCTATCAATAAACACCAGCAATATCTTTAATAAAGGTTATAATATCAAATGAAAATCATAAGGACACGACATGTTATATTACCTTTATTGGTAAATACAGCGACAATTTAAGATATAGCGCATTTTCTTCGTCAAATATATTATTATTGACAAACTTTGTAGAACAACATAATCGACAAATTTCATCCATTATTAAATAAAAAAATAAATAAACGATTTTTGTCCGTGGTGTTTATTCCGCAGGAAATTGACAGATAGAGAGAGATAGCACGGCACGGCCATTTGTCAAATATTGACCTTTCCAACGTCTGGGTTACCAATTTATTTAATGTGAACGAAGGTATTATTGGAGACCCAATACAGATTAAATTTATATTCTACTTAGTATACATTTATTTATATGAGAGCAGGGGTGGGCGGAGGCGGAGTTGGAGGATGTGAGGCGCTGCGCCAAACTTTTGATTAATGAACACAATGTTTGTAAAGTTAACTTACTTCACTCAATATTCAAAACATTCAGAACTTTAGCAATGTGCTTGACTTTAATCAAATATTTTCAATGTTATTTATGTTAATTGTCTAAATCATTGGACATCATTATGATAAGAGTGGAATATGATATTTTAATATAAATTAATAAATATTGGCTGGTAACGTTCTATCGGTTCCACATAATGGTGGTTCTGAAAATGTTGAGAACTTGGGTAGGTAACCCCTTAAAAAAATTTTTTTTTTTTATATGCGTGTAGGTACTAACTGTAAAATTATTTAAATCATACATACTTACTTATTTTTTCGAAGTGGAGATGATATAATAAGTCTTAGTGTAGATGGTTACGAGATAATATGGGATCACGATGCTGGAAATGCGATAGTCTTGCGAGAAGGCACTCATTACTCGACTGCTACGCTAGAGGTCCTGGGTTCGATTCCCAGGTCAAACAAACTGTAATTGGGTTTTTCTATGAAATCTCAGTAGCAGCTTGAAATTTGGGTATGTGCCCGATTAATGGCAATAGGCACGCCTCCTATTACATGGGACCTAAACATACCGGTGAACTATGGGTGTACATTTAGTACACCTCTGGTCCTCTGCCTATCTCTTCAGGGAATACAGGCGTGATGGTATGTATGTACCTACGTAATGTTATGGCTGTAATAATAAGTGACTAGAATATTCGACTTGAATCTAGTACCGACATTGATTTTGAACTTTTAATCACACCTAGATAATCTACTTAGATTTCATCCAAGACTATTACTAAAATATTCAACAAGAGTCAGTCAGCTGTCCCTACCTACAATTTTATTAGATTTAATATTAATTACCTAGTATTTACTTTAACAATATCTTTAAGTCCCTAGTTTAACTTGGGTGCTAGGTACTGCAGTGTGTGGTTAACAAGTTTCAATGATGACTAATGCATATGTAGTACCTACCTATGACTTGGGACCATCGCAAGGTTCAGAGCATTTAACAAGGATATAAAGTAACAAAATCATACTGAGCTGTACCTATCTATGTATAAATAAAGTGTGGTTCGCGCATATGGTCGCTTGTTATTAAAACTATGTTGTAATAATATGTAAAGTAATTATATTAAAACGAGTACGACATAACTTCCTGAAGCGAGTAGTTTTCGCGCGATAGCTCGCGATAAAAGCGTTGACTGCCACTTATCTTTATCTTTATCGTGCGCCTTCAGCAAATAAAGTGTAAAAAACGAGATAAAGCCGAGGTACCACTGCGGCTGAGGTGACGGTGCACACGTTATATGTTCTCTCGATAACTTACTATTACCTTCCTCGCTTCTACAGGCCTCAGCAGAGCCCGTAACGTGTCGTTGTAGCTATGCGATGAAACAGGTCAACCCACAACCTGTCGTCATAACGTGTGAATCGTGTCAGCCTGCCAATCTACTTTAATGGGGTTCCGGAAAACAGGTACAATGAAGAGTTCTTTATAAGTTATCATGATAGTTAGAAAAATATACATAAGGTATAAGTGATAGTCTACATACTGTTTTGTTATACACACCCACAGAAATAAGAGAGATGGCAACCAATTTATTTCTAAAACAATTGAAACAACTTGTCGAAAACTGCTTTTATACCATATCCTACATGATCTCATGATTCATTCGCACTGACGTGAGTATATCTGTTTACACATAAGCATAAACTGTAAATGATGTTGATATTTTTTTTATCTGCGAAAATTCTTCACAGTTTATTCTCAATTAAAAATGATTACTAGGCTAATTTTAAAGTAGGTTTGACAGTTATTTGATTTGTTCATAATTTAAATAAAATATTGTATCTAATGATTGTATCCCGTTATTAAATATTACTAACAAGCCGGTGAATTAAGTAGGCGGAATATGAAAAACCATGAACCATCAAAATCCATCTTGAAAACTACCATATTTCAGGCAATTAAATTATTATGTCCTTTATTTATCTTGTTTCTTATACTTAATTTATATTTTTAAATATTTTTATAAAATAAATTAAAAAACAAAAACAGGGTCCAAGCTATCGCTAGGAATACAAAATTTTGAGAAGCTCAGAAGATACGCATGTTGTTTAAGTAGCCAACTAAACTCCACATGCTTTGTGGTCCGTGGTTTAATCTAATAACACTTGGTGCCATCCCGACAGTAAGAACGGTGCAAACAGATTGGCTGTGCCCACCCATTCAACTGAATTATCAAAAAGATCAAACTATTTTTTATGTAGGTGCGAGTAAATTAAATAGCATAGGGATATTAACCATCAATCTTTACTCAAAATCAAATCTTTACTTCCCTCTCCACAGTGGGTACTTTTATTATACATATAAGATCTAACAATATGGGATACCTGGATGCATAATTATTGTCAGTAGAATTTAGTACTTACCCTTTCTATTAATGTTTATGCGCTTCCGGGCAGCGACAGTTTCAACAGAATATTGTAATTCGAAATCATCAATAAAATTATCAATGAGAGGGTTTGTCCCAAGTCAACCGATCTACAAAACTGTTTGGAGCCAGTCTTACATGTGCGGGTGGCAGCTAGACAGGCATCATTTTCTATATTTTCAAGAATATCATATCAATCATACAATACATCGGTATTTATGTTCTATGTAGGTAAACCTTGACAGGCACAGCACAATAACACTCAGCCTGCCTATTCTTAGCAATGATAAAGGATAAAAGATAACAATATTGTTTGTATGTAATTGGTTCATGGAATCAGCTGGTAGGCTGCGGGAGTCGTGATACACTTTTTATATATTCTCTGTTCAGACGAAACCTTGTTAAGTCATCCTACCCTTAGAAATCTAAAGATAGATAACAGTCCCCAGAATGAGCTGAATCTGAAGATCTACAAACTCAGCAACTTTTAATAGATAGCTTAGGTTTAGGTACCAAGAGTGCGAAATCGTGTGGTTAATAATTGTGAAGAGTGCCGTTTCCTGTTTAGGTGAACGTTGATAGCCTGTAGGTATACTTAGGTACACATTCGGAATAGTAGTCCATTTTGAGTCAAGTACCTATTGCGCATTACCTAGCACCAAAAAACTAATTTAGAGAAAGTTTATCAGGAACCTGTACAGTGATAAGGAAAAATAGGTTCAGGTGTGGCTGTTATCAGATAGTGGCGCGCGGGGCCGATGTGCACATGATAGGCAGTCGTACCTCAAACTAAAATGCGTATTATGTGCCCGAAATCGCTAAACAAATTATTACCTAGACATGCTATTAGATGGTCAGGAGCATAACTAAATTATGTTACGAGTAGACCTACTCGCAACCGGCGCGTGTGTATGACAAGATGTATGAATGTGGTCGAAGCAAAATAAGTACTTATGCAAGAATCGTAGCAAGTGGCGTTCTTTAGTTTCTGCGTAGGTACCCCCATGGGAAAAAGGCGTGAGTGTATGTATGTGTACATCTCGGACTTCCAAGCAGTCTGGTTTCTCAATTAATTGAAAAATGATTGCTAGGAAACAGTTTTTTCCTCTATAGTTTGACTAATATTCAGAATCTGAATATGAACCATGAGTCTTAGGTTTTGAAGTCTTCAATGTTTCCGAACTTATCCAATAGCAAGCAAGGGAATGTTTGCCACGACAGGAATAAGGAGGAACACTAAAATAAATTTACTACCTCACAGGAACATACTACCTACTATTCAATAACAGGGGGGCTAAAATGGCCACGTTTTATGAATCACAATATGATTCACCGAGACACGACGACACAATGTGCCATACATGTCCCGTATAAGCTGATCTTTGAGGTCAGCTTATACTGGATATGTATAGCCCATAGTCAAGCCGTGTCTCCGTAAGTCTTATTTATTATTAATTAAAGTGGTGATTTTAGAACCTAGGTACCTACATGATTGAACTTTTACAACCTGTTGGTTGGTAAAAATACAGACACTAGACAAAAATAACTTAATAAATAAATAAATAGAGTCAAACTTATGTCATGGTGTTAAATGACCTGAGTGCTCTTATCGTCTACTCTACCTTCTAATGCAAATAAAATAAAACCTAATAATTGGATAAGGTTCTATCGGTTGTTCTATTGTTACACCTTTCTAAAAACTCAGTTACAAATACCGAACCAGTGATAGCCTCGTGGTATGACCATTGGACTGCCAAATCGAAGGTCTCGAGTTCGAACCCAAGGCACGCACCTCTGACATTTCGAATTCATGTGCGTATTAATAATAATAATAATAAAATGAAATTTTTAGTAGCGCCATCAGGATGGAGTTTGGTGTGGACAAATGTGCGGTCATGCATGTAAAGCGAGGGGAGATTGTGGAATCCGTAGGAGTTCAACTCGCGGATTCCATAAACCTGAGATCCCTCTCTCCAAACGAAACCTATAAGTATTTGGGTATGTCGGAAGCGTTAGGTATCAGCGCTACTGACATGAAGCAATCGTTGAGGGAACGTTTCTTTGGCCGCCTGAAGAAGGTATTCAATAGCCTTCTTTCGGGCGGAAACAAGGTGCGCGCCTTCAACGGTTGGGTCATGCCGGTATTGACGTACTCTTTTGGCATACTCAAATGGACTCAAACGGAACTTGATGGCCTGGATAGGCGGGTTCGTACACTGCTGACTGCATATCGAATGCACCACCCACGATCGTCGGTCATGAGATTGTATATCCCGCGGAAGTGTGGAGGCCGAGGCTTTTTAAATGCTAAAAACCTCCACAACCGCGAGATATGCAATCTCAGGGAATATTTTCTACATGCCGACGTGGGAATGCATCGAGATGTAGTAGCAGTGGACAAGGGACTCACCCCGCTCTCCTTGGCGAATGAGAACTGGCGCAAGCCTGTAGTGCTTGATACTAACGACCGCAGGAAGGTATGGCAGAGTAAGGAGCTCCACGGACGCTTTTTCGGGGCCCTACATGGGCCCGATGTAGACCAAGCAGCGTCCGTAGCCTGGCTGCGTTTCGGTGACCTCTTTGGGGAAACCGAAGGTTTTGTCTGTGCAATTATGGACGAAGTTATCATGACGAATAACTATCGGAGATTTATTGTGAAGGATGGCGCGGTTGACATCTGTCGGGCATGTCACCGCCCGGGTGAATCGATCCGCCACATTATCTCTGGTTGTTCTCGTCTAGCTAACGAGGAGTACTTGCATAGGCACAACCTTGTAGCCAGAATTATCCATCAGCAACTTGCTCTGAAATACACTCTTGTGGCATCGGAGGTACCGTACTACAGGTATGTGCCCGACCCAGTTCTCGAAAATGGCAATATCACACTGTACTGGGATCGGTCCATCATCACTGACAGGACTATTGTAGCCAATAAGCCTGATATTGTGGTGGTGGACCGAATCGAGAGGCGTGCAATGATTGTTGACATTACCGTCCCGCATGACGGGAACCTCGTGAAAGCCGAGAAAGATAAGCAAATCAAGTATCTTGACTTGGCTCGCGAGGTTGTCGACATGTGGGATGTGGACACAGCGATCATTGTACCGATAGTCGTGTCAGCCAATGGCTTAATAGCCACGAGCCTCGACCAACACCTCAGGAGGCTCTCGTTAGGCGGCTGGGTCAAGGGCCTGATCCAGAAAGCAGTATTGCTGGACACGGCCCGTATTGTTAGGAGGTTCCTCTCTCTGGAGCCCTGACCGCCGGTAGCTTGGACCCTGTTCCCGATACCGGTGGGCCTCTATTTTTATATTTTTAAATGTTTTCATTTTTTGATTTATTTTATAAAAATATTTAAAAATGTAAATGATAAGAATACTAATGAATAAAGGAAAATAATAATAATAATCATTTATTGAAACACTTCAAGTACAATATTAAAACAAGTAACAATTTCACTTAAAGCTAATTTACTTAGTAACTATTACTGTATCCCTGTACCCCACACTAGGATTCCCTGTGTCGTGGGGTACAGTCTCTTCCCAGTTTCATGTGTATGCATTTTTTTTGTTACAAGCAATGCTTATGTTACAATAGCAGTATAATTATGTTACAATTAAATAAGTGGTGTCTAGCAATAGCAATCTGTATGAACTCGTGTCTGTATAATGTGTGCGTGCGAGTGTTCATGAGTGTGTGTGTGTGTGTGTGTGTGTGTGTGTGTGTGTGTGTGTGTGTGTGTATGCGTGTGCGTGTGGGTGGGTGTATGTTCGTGCGTGCGTGCATGCGTAATATTAATTCAATGTTTGTATATGTCTATTAAAAGTCTGTGTGTATTAATTTTTCAGTTTCCGCATAGTCTTTAGGGTGGAGCCATTTGAATATTGAATTCTTACACCGCGAGTATGTTAGATTAAGTATATTCTTGTTACAACTGTAGAATTTTGAGTATAGGAATGGACCAAGAAAAGCACCTGATCTTTGAGCAAAAGAAGAACGTACTCTTGGTCGGTCCCACTTCAACATTCTGTACGATTTACGAGCTAAATTTTTAGCGTACTTATGGAATCGCAGCAGGGTTGATGCAATAAACAGTTGCCTTACACTAAGAACGTTACAATCCTGGTACAGGGTGTTAGTGGGAAAACGCCAACATTTTCCGTGTGCTATTTTTAAGTTCGCTCTTTGAGCTCGTTCCAGCTTAATAAGGAATGTTTTATTTGCAGCACCCCAGACTGGTACACAGTAATTTAATATAGATTGACAGAGGGTAAAATATACTATACGGATTAGTTTAGGCTCAGCGATAGTCTTAAGTTTTTTAAATATGTGTGACAGTTTTTTTACCCGCTTTACAAGTGCATCAATTTGAACCTTCCAAGCGAGCCGTTCATCGATCAATATTCCTAGGTATTTAATGTACGGAACCTGTTCGATCGTTGGACACTGACAGCTGGAATTATTGTTAATATTCTTGGTGTTACAAGTATGGAGTTTTATCAAGAGAGGTTGAGCTGGCGCAGATCTGTCGGAAGGACTAAAGGTGACAATTTTGGTCTTTCCAGAATTAATAGTCAGGAGGTTATTTTCGAACCAGCAAGATGTTTTATTAAGTCCTTCCTGGGCTACACAAACGACATCACTCCATGTACTCGAGTGGAAAATTATGGCAGTATCATCTGCGAAAGTAAACGTCCTAGCATTACGAAGTTTCATGGAGCATAGGTCATTTATGTATATCAGAAAGAGCGTAGGTCCAAGGATACTGCCTTGTGGCACACCATAATTAATACCTGTATAGTCGCTGTTATATTCTCCGACGTGAACGCGTTGTTTGCGATTTTCTAGGTAAGAATGGAACCACTCCAAGGCCAGACCTCGAACCCCGATTGACTCAAGTTTTGCGAGTAGTATCGGTCGAGAAACTGTATCGAAAGCTTTTGCTAGGTCCAGGAAGACGCCGACACACTTCTGACCCTCATCAACTTTGCCTATTACAAAATCAACAAGTTCGGTGACTGCATCTTCCGTGGACCTACCAGCGCGAAAGCCAAATTGGTTTTTTGCCAGCACGTTGCTTTTTTCGATGTAACTGAGCAACCTGACATTTACCACTTTTTCAATCACTTTAGACAAGGTACTTAAGAGTGATATTGGCCTGTAGTTGGCTGGGTCTTTTGAATTGCCAGATTTAAGAATAGGAATCACATTTGCAATTTTTAAGTCGTCAGGGACTGTTCCTGAAGATATGCTCAGATTACAAAGGTAAACAAGCGGGGTAGCTATAGCATATTTAGAGTGACGTAAAATGTTATTGCTTAAGTTGTCATGTCCATGTGCCGCACTAGATTTAAGTGTGCTTATTAATTTAATAACTTCAGCTTCATCTGTGGGTGTAAAAAACAAAGAGCTTGCCCCACTGTTGCCTGTGATATTGGTGTTTACGTTACTAGCCAATTCGGTTTCTGTCTGGCGTAGTCTGCTTAACACTTTATTTGCCAACTTTTCACCAATAGAACTAAAGTAGTTATTTACTATATTTAGTGACTCCGTAGGGCTGCGTTGTATTGTAAGCAAATCGCCACTTTTGTTAATAGTTTTATTTAAATTACAGATAGATTTCATGGCGTCCCATGTCTTTTTAATATTGTTTTTGTTCTCAATGAGTAGGTTTTCGTCAAATTTGGTTTTTTGTTTCTGTAAAATATTAATACAGTAGTTTCTGTATAGTCTATAATGCTCCTGTATATTGTGGTCATTACGATTTTTCCTAGCCCTAATGTGGAGTTGATCACGTTTTCTGATGCACTTTAAGAGTCCAGGCGTAATCCATGGCTTAATAACAATATCCGAAGAGCGAAGATTGTTGACAGATTTGTTCCGGTCAAGCACAGTATTAAATTTTGTAATGAATAGTTTTATAGCAGCGTTAATGTCAGTTATATTATACAAGTCAGACCAATCAATTTCTGCTAGATCCTTGAGTAAATTGTCATAATTAATCTTAGTACTTGTTTTTTTGGATTGTGTGTTTTTAGGGTGAGGCGCTCCCATGCTGCATAATATAGTACTATGATCTGTGATGTCTGCATGGCATATAATAGTAGAAGATGCTAACTTAGATTTAATCATGCAGTGATCTAAACTATTTGAGCCCCGTGTTGGTAAGGTATGGCCAGGGATATACCCATAATGGGTCGTGAGATTAAGATAGGCGTCAGTCCGAGGATCAGAGGAGGTATCCTTTATATCGAGATTAATATCCCCAACTATGACCGCGTGGGGGGTTTTGCAATTTTTCAGTATATTTTCCAGTGAGACTAGAAAATTTTCTATCCTGTAAAAGGATGGCGATCGATAAATGGCTGTAATTGTGTAGGACTGGGCAATATCTATTAGTAAGCAATTTGCATCGTTAAAAGAAGGCTCTATTATAGACACTTGGAGGTCCGACCTGTAGAATACAACTATTCCATCGCTTTTGTTGATATATTTAGTCGAATAGTTACAGGTATATCCATCCAATGCTATGAAATTGAAAGAATTATCGATCCAACACTCAGTTAAGACAATAAGGTCTGGTCTAAATTGTAGACGATTTAAAAATACAAGAAAAAAGTCAAAATTCTTATTGATGCTGCGAATATTCTGGGACACAATTGTTAGTTTATTTTGAGTAATTTAATAATTAATTATCACTCGCTTAAACGGTGAAGGAAAACATCGTGAGGAAACCTGCATACCTTAGAGATTTTTCTCGACGGTTTGTGAAGTCTGCCAACCCGCACTAGGCCAGCGTGGTGGACTATAGCCTAATCCCCCTCAATATGAGAGGAGACCCGTGCCCAGCAGTGGGACAGTATATGGGTTGATGAAATACCGAACCTCAATTACTGTTATTATCATGTATAATTATTATATATCTAGGTAATGTCTGCTAACTCCTTATGAGGCCTTAGCCGCATGGTACGTGATAAAGATACTTACCAAATACATAAAGATATACTGCTGTTTGGGAATTTTAGTCAAATTCTGAAATAAGACCTTCTCCTTATTCTGCATTTTGCCTTTCCTGTAAATACTCAATGCTATAAAAATTTAATCGTCGTCGTAACGTGTGTGCACTGATAGGTCGTCTCATTGTGATGTCACAGCCACGAAGGGACAGAGACCCATGCGCTTGCGCCGCACTCGGCACTTAGTAGACTCGCACAACAACTATGCATCGTACGTTTTTTTGCTTTTGAAATTATGTTGTCTAAAACTTGATGTATACAGTGAGTTCTAGCGGTTGCGGGTTTTTTCCCGAACAATGCGAACCGTGTTAAAAATTTCTTTCACCTTGCTTTCCTTAGGGTGGACAACATATTTATTTTATATGATTGTATTTTATGACCTGCCCTTGCTTCGCACGGGTATACTATATGTTCGTAACATAGAACATAGAAACCTCTTTCTATGTTCTGTGGTTCGTAAATTATACCCTCTTACTTCCTACATGTTACTCGCTGATAATGTATCTTACTACAGGTAAAACAATTTTTAAAATCGGTTAAGATTTTTTAGTTTATCCATTAGGTACAGACGGCAGCAGGTCGACCTATCCAAAACTGTCAAATTTTCCCATTTAATTAGGAACCTTATTACGTTTGAATTAAATTTGAAAATCTATCAAAGAAATTTGACAGATTGTGGTAACTTGATGTGCTGGCCTCTGTACAAACTAAGACAAAAAAATGATTTCTTTTCTCTTAGATTTGTTTTACAATAATTAAGCCTTATTATATCAGATTTAGATATTCTATATATCTCAAACTCCCTACTGGATTCTATGTCATGTATAAGTGTTTTATATGTTAACTTGCTTTGACCACCATATAATAATTAAGGTGGTCAATACAAATTAAAGTCGTTAGTTGCCCAGACCCTTGAATGACTTTCTATCGAATGTTCCTAAAGCGAATCTGTACCTATCACATCCGATCATAAGTTAATATCAGAAAACGTCTGCAACCTTGAAACATTTGGTAAACACGAGATGAAAATCGATACGACAAACTTGAGAGTGAACTTTGCAATTGAGTAAAGCGGGCGGCACACACGTTGTGAACTCTGGCTTAACTTTAACCCACATAACAAAGTTCAATGTAAACACAATACGACAGAAGTTTCCGAAGTTCCAGTTCACGGCCGCCGCGCCGGGGTGCGCCCCACCCCCGCGACCGCGCCGGGGTGCGCCCCACCCCCGCGACCGCGCGGCTGCTTTCACTGGGCCGCCGCCGCCGCCGCCGTCCGCCCAACCCGCCCGCCCGCGATTTTCATACTGCTCGCGACTTTATTTCTTATTTTTAAATAGGTTTGATTCATCGACTGTGCACTCGGACATTGCATCGATTGATTTTACCTCGTAACACAGTTGTTTTGTTTATGTTTTATGATGAATGGGTTGCCTGTTTGCGTAGACCGTTATTGTTGTGGCGGCAGTTTTGGGCAGCATTGTAAGTAACGTCGAAATAAAAACAAGGCTTTATGTTTATGGATGTAATACCGTAGATGTTGGTTACTTTACATTTTATCATTATTTTATTGAATGCGCAACGTTAATGATTATGACAATAGTGAACTTTAATTATCACGCTTGGGTACAGAGGCCAGCACTTCAAGCTACCACAATCTGACAAATTTCTTTAATGGATTTTCAACTTTAACACAAAACTATAAGGTTTATACCTATTTAATGGGGAAAGTTTGACAGTTTTGGATAGCTTGACCTGCAGGCGTCTGTACAATATGCATTAATGAGATATTATTATACCCAATAAACTCAAACTGTTTCTTTTATAAACAGTTGTCTTTCATCCTAATGTTTTAAAATGACTGAACAGACAATGCTCAACCAAGTCTCAACTGTCTCATGCTCAAGTTGGCTTTTATACTACTAAGTATTTTTTTTATACTACTAAAGTGGCAAACATGTATACGGCCCACCTGATGGTAAGCGGTTCTCGTAGCGTATACCTAGATACTTGTAACACCAGGGGTATCGTATCACTTGCGCGTTGCCGTACCCTGTAAAAGGAAAGAGGAATAGTTGGGTTGGCAGTTTATGGGTCAAAGTCCCCCCACTTCCAACACAGCGTTTCATGAGTAAATGATAGGTAATTTTGTTATTAAAACTAATATTTATTCACTTCAGATTAAAACAGAAGTGAAAATTAAAGAAAGATAGAAAAACTACTTACTACTATACCATTTCTGAGTATTTTAATTACTTAGGAAAATGTGGCTAAATATGTAGGTACCATAGTTTACAACGTTAGGATTAAGGGACTACGACATTGTGAAACTTATCTTCCATTCGATGTTTACTCGTTATCAGTTCACACTGAAAGGTGGTTCTCATGAATTTGGATTTTATAATAATTTCCACGAACGTGTGTAAATATACCTAAGTCCAAACAACTTCTAGAATAGTGTAGAGAGCATCATACTTTTAACATATTATAACAAAAATTCACGTTATCTGAGATATTGATATCTAATAAACCTCTTTTGTCAACGTTTGAATAAGTATTAACCAACTGTTTAACAGAGAGAATAAAATTAATTCTTTAACAAGTCAATGATACTGTCAAGACAAGTATTTGTCATAAAATATTTTGCCATAAACTTGAAATAAAAGAACTAAAATAATTATACTAAAATAATTACTATTAGATACCTACAGCAGACACAATTTTATTAAAATTGTAGGTATTGACCCTTTGCAGTTTGTCGGTCTGCAGTTTCTTCATGCTTCCTGTTCTGCCACGGTAAGTTATTCTGGCGTTTTTGGTATCAATTTGGAAACTATAGGATATCAAATTTCTTATCATTAAATTAAATAAAATATCATTAACTAAAATCATTAACTAAAATAAAAAAATATATACTTAATTGTAATAAAAAGGCGAACGGCAGATTTCGTACCGCCTTTGATTATCGTACCGCATACTTTTTTTGTTGTTCTGTTATAGAATTTGTACCACTTATTAAGGCAACTAAGCCATTTATTTTCATGTAAGTATAATATTTTTAGAACTTCGGATTAATTAATAATATCAATAGAAATATTTTAATAAATAAACGTAATAAAGTCGTAAACTAAACGCAATTATGTTTTTATAAGTTGCTTTATGTAAAATAACACAAATATCGAAATGATAATTAATTATTTATAAATACAAATAACATGAAATATGATCGTGAATCGGGAATAAGATCGTGGAGATCTGATGCACATTCTCCGAAATGTATGCGATAAAAACCGATAAGCTAACAACACTTTGCGGCGATATTCCAGACTTCATCATTATCAACCTGTGCACTACAAAGTCCACTACAGCAGTGGATTACAAAGTCAACTGATGGAAATAGGTTTCTCCTAATGCACCCTACTATGCACCCACTAAGTAGGTACGATCCTCCATCTCAATCTACCTACTTAATGGTAAGTAAAACACTACAAAGATAGCAACAAGCAATTTAGAACATTTATTTATATCAAAAAAAACAATGTTTATGTACCTATTAACAATTTATATTGGGACACTAGTACATAACCTTAAAAAAATAAAACTAGTTATAACTTTTACGTCCCAAGTTCTAAAAATCTAAGAATTTAAAAAGTGCTCGTCTATCATATTAACTACCAATTAAAACAAATAATATCCCAAAACACGAAATTTTATTACCGGTACGAAATTCCCATACAAGCCTGCCATTCTCCTTTAAAATACGATAATGTTTAGGATGTTTAGACACAGTACTATCCACTTAGTCCTAAACTAAGCAGAGCTTAAACTATGGGTACTTGACAATGAATATAATATTACTAATATTCACACACTATGTACCATGTTCATCACATAAATACTTGCCTCGTACCTACAGAACCTACACTCGAGCCACAGACGTCGTCAACAATTTGGCGGCATCACAATTATGACCATAAACATGCGTTAAATTTTAAATAATCCTAATTACACAAAAATCTAGCCCATTTACGCGTATTATGAACACCTAAAATCAAAAGATTATTACATTACTTCTTAAAAAAAACGAGCTACACAATCGATCAAGGATTATTGCGAAATATTCGGGCGTAATCACAAAACCGAGTAGGTACCTACGTATTGGACGCCAACCAGGTAATCTAGAAGCTGATAATCAATAAAGCCGTACTTCTAACCACCTCGAAAGTGTTGTAGGCTTGCGGTTATAATTTTATTGTTTAATTTAGATATTATGTTAGTATTATCATAAAATCTACGCAGTATAAGGTGTATTTCTGAGTACTTATGTGATTTCATTCAATCTCTCTTCTGTGAATCAGATCCCTAAAATAATGTCGCTTATCTAATTGCAACACAGCAAAAATAAAATATGTTTGAATATAGGGGAAGTCTATCACTGCTTATCGAAGGTATTGCGATTTCGGCCTGGACTGGACCTAAATGAAGTTATGTGAAGTCTAAATACCTACATAATAATTTGGTTTGCTATATATGGAAGAAGACACTTACTTGACTAGTTACCATAACAGAGGCTATGGAAAAGAGTCTCATCATGTTTTGGTGAAGAAGGAATATGGTACCGTGTCCCTCATGTAAATTTAATTGTTTACCCTACGTATGTATTCATAATATCCGAGTATAAAGATATTACTAGTGTGTAGTTGTATACCTACTTGTACAGGTGTAGGCATGATATGCTCCAGAAAGCACACACCTTGTGTCTTATCAAATGACACCGTTTGATAGGCGCCTTTTCCACCTTATCTATCATGTCGAAATTCTTCCACGTATCACATATCCTAGTAAAGTAGGTTTATATCTACATTATATAGGTAGGTACTTCACATTCAAAATAGTATCTATCTACCTAAAATTAGGATCCGACTCCTAAGGATTCAAAAAAGCTAGACTTTGCCTGTGTTTATTTCCGGTTTTATGATGCAATGTATCAATGTTGTTATCGTTATGAATCATGAAAACGAAGTAGGCAATCATTTTGTGTTGTGGTTGTATGGCTCAGTAAGCGACTCTCTCTTGTAGCTGTGAGAAAATAATGAATTTATCTGTCAGCAGCTAGATAATTATAATGTAATAAAGATGTATCTTGACTGTAAACAAGACAGTAATCATGGTGGTGATGTTGCCGTGCAGCAGATAGTAGTTTAGAGGCGCAGGCCCCGGTCGCCCGGGCGTGTAGCGCTGGCGCAGCGGCGGCCGCAGCTCTCCGCACCGTCTCTGCCGCCTGCGTCGATACCTTGCCGATTGGCTGAGTGGAGTGTTTGCGCGGCTGATACGGCTGACGGGGGCCAATCGATTCCCCGTTCCGTCGAATCTTATCACAATCATGGTGGACGTTTGTGCCTCGTGTCAGTACACCGATATCATATCTGAAGATATCGACGAAAGTATAAATATGGGCCCATCGATCGATCGGGTCTCTATCGGAGTGTGAGCTGTGATTACGATTGACTGTGCACACGACCTGCGAGTGTTATTCTTGTGCCGGAACCCCTAGCCGCCGTGATCTGCTCATCTGTTCACGGTTGACGATGTTAGGCCATTTGTTGGATCATGGTGATATCTTTCTTTTTTCTTAATTTCTGTTTTACACCTCGTCAAAAAGGTGTCGACGTGGCAGCCATATTTAATCCGTTGCAAATGTAATAATTCTATCGCCATCCGTGCCTACCCCGTGGAGCCTATTGTGCGTATAGTTTTGCGGTTGAATTAGTGTCACTGTTAATACACAACGATTACGTAATAACATATGGTGGCCTAATGGCACATGTGTGGACTCACTCCGTGTGATTTACCGCCTGGAGTATGTACAAATTATCTTCTTAATGTGGCGATAATTAATTTGCGGCTACATTCGCTACAGAGCTATGCAGGGTCGCTGACGCGACAGGGAAAAGCGTTGCTCTTATCAGAAAACATTAGCCGCACCTTTTCGAGCGGTGATAGCGAGCCGCCCGGCTCCATATCGAGCGCGCGCACTACGATTGTCACACCGAACAAACACGCACCAGGTCATATTCATATCGTACCTATAAATATTTTATTCAATTTTTCAGAGTTCTCCAGATACACAGCCACGTGTTCGGCCTCACGTCTGAGTTGGACAGGGGATCTTGACAGTTTGAGCCATGTGCTGCCAGATCTATCTTTCCAGCTCACGCGTGAAGCCACCTCGACGTCGACGTCATCGTATTGGCTACTCAAGAAGACCTATCTTCAGCCCTGATCACCGACGCGTGAAGGATCAAGTGGAGGTGTGATCTCTTCACTTTTTATGTTTAAAGTGAGATTCAACTCCTCCAACTTAATTCCGAAACGCTGTTACTACACACTAAGCAAGATCAACTTATCTACGTTCAACTGCAAATTTATTATTGGATTTTTCTGTTTTTTTTATTTTATTTTAGTAGTTATAGTTTAATAATTAGTATTTATATTGCATCAACTAGTAAATAACGCTCTTACTATTTATTTTACAGCCTCTTCTGATATGTACTAATGTTAGATAATGATAATTATAATTTCATTAAAACGATGTATTAAAATAAATATTTTACTAACATAAAATTTAATCATTTAATAGTTAAAACTTCCCTACCCTGGGCCCTACCGTAGTAGGGCGAACAAGTTAACAATTTCAAATACTGGCGCCACTGTGCACGCTATGCGAGTATTATGAAAGACCCACCGTTAAGCGACTAGTCTGAACTGAGCTACAAATCACTAGAAAAAAATCACAACACCCAAAACAAAAAATGGGCAAAAAAATGCTGGTAACACCGGTGCGCTAAAAAAGCTTGCAAACTTCACGCACCTAACCTGCGCTGGACATCGACTCGTCCGTATCTCTAAACTCTGGGAAAATGTATATTGATTTTTCAAAGAAAAGTCAACCAATGTAACAAAACACCGTCCGCGGAGTGTTTATACGCGTACAGAAGTGCCGTGGTTGATGTGCTGTGTCGTCGATATGATGCGACGGTGTTCGTCGTCGCGTTCCGAGTGAGATCGGAGAGAGTGTTGCGTCGCTCGGCCGACGGCCCGGAGCCCGGCCGCGGCCAGGGCCTGGGCGCGCCATGGACGCCGGCGCTGCTGATCCGCTGCGAGTGGTCAGGCCGTGAGTATCGCATCCCACCCGCACCCATCACCTGCAGCGTGCCGTGATCGTGCCGACCGCGTTCTTACGTCGTGGATTATTTCGGTCTCCGCGAGCCCATCCGAGGTTGCGAAACGGCCCGTCCGCGCTCGTTTCTCGCTCGCGCCGAGCGGACATTCTCTCGCTCGTACGGTCGCGGCGTCACGGCCTCCGCGTTGCGCCATTTCGAAACGGTCGCATCGTCCGCTCGCGCTAGTGCTCGCGCGAGCCGAGGCGAGGACACCGCGGCCAGCGACGATAGCAATCGAGCAGCGAGCGCGGCGGCCGAGCGTGACCGCCTCCGCCCGCACAGCCCCAGTGCCACCCGTATGAATGACTCGGACAGCCGGGATCGTAAATCAGAATCGTGTTTACAGTTTTTGCGGGCTGCACGAAACCTGTCGCGCCGCCCCCGAGACAAAGGGCGGCGCGAGAGGCGCTCGGCCTCGGTGCGGCCCGACCGTGGCGCTCACCAAACGGCCGAGTGAATTATGGCTAGGTGCATATAACCCGTGCACTACACACTACACATACCTAACACACGCGCCTACCTACCTATAGCATAGCTATATGCAGTGAAGGCTGCGAGTACCTACGTACCTACCTACTCAAACAAAGCATTTTGCCCACAAATCCATACTTCTAGCCTCGCACGGCCAGCGTTCGCGTTCTTTGTGAAATTTCATACGACTCGGCGGCGGGGGTGATGTCATGTGTGTGTATGTCGTCTTTGCTAACATCTGGGCAATTGTCAATTGTTAATTTTAGTGTGCATTTTGAGGTTAGGTCGTGATTGGTACTTGTAGTGGTCCAGGACAAGCAATCTACTAGCCCCCAGATTGCACTGGTGGATGTGCAGTGTGTGTGCCTCAGTGAGCCAAGTTGAACAGTACTGGACATGGACAGTGACAGTGAGCCGCTGTATCATTACATTAGTGTGCATGTTTTGTTGTCCCAGCCATTAAATGCAGTAATTCTGAGTTAATTGCTCATTAATTAAACGGTTTCAATTAGTGTTTGATGTGATTGTGATATTGGTGGTGCAGAGTGTTAGCGGTGTGTGCAGTCCATGTGAGCACCAGCAGCTTCATGCTCAGGTGATATGTGTGACAACAGCCCGCACAGTGTGTGGCATTGTGTCCCATACATACCTACACTCAGGTCATTTACCTGCTTAGCAAACTATTAACAAACTGGTAGGAGTGATAAAACTAGAAGGACTACAGGTTTTCAAGTGACTGAGTTACATCATGCTCATGATTGCACACAAAGTTGTTTTATCTCTACATTCTTTGTTGAATAGTGTTAAAACTGGATACAGTTCTCAACTTGATATAGGTAGTTTTAAGTCATTTGAATTAGTCTTTATAGTTCCTGTGTTGCACATTTTAAACATACATATTTGATTTAAATTTACTAAAACAAGTATTCATTTAAGCAGTTAGTCATTATTGCTGGACTTTAAAAATAATGTCTTGTTTATTACTGTAAACAAAATTTGTGAGTCATAATTCTAAAACAATTATGTGTATTAGGAGCATTCAATTTATATTAATTTAAAGATGTAATAAACATTCAATGTGCAGATCATTTTGATTTACAATTTGTAGCACTCAATAAATAAATTAATGATTAAATAAAACACAACTTGATGCTTGATAAACAAACAAATGTCATTGTAAATGCACAATGTATCAGTATTGATGACTATTATGCACAGAGAATGCTAATGTAAGTCATTGAGGAACACATCGTGTGGACATAGTGTTGTGATGCAGTATCTGAGTGGGTATGACTGTCTCATGCTAGACACTGACACGGTCCTGTGCAGGCCAAGCGGTGGGTAAGTTAGATTCACTTTTATTTTATCAATATTTGTTTACACACACCTCGCTAGAAATTACTTACAAAAAATCTTATCTGTCATGTTGACTTAACCAATCCGATTAGAAATTACAGACACAGTGCAAAATGAATAGTTTTTGGGCTCCAGCGACTTATGGTCATTGCTGAATTATTAACAAAATTAATGTTATGTGTATAATATAACAAGACATGAATGCACATTTTGTATCTATATTAAAAATTAAGGTTGAATGGGATTAATCAGTAGGTACCATGTGCTGCTTGCTTATTCTGTTATCTATTTAACAAAATGGGTTGCTGATGTATGAAATGATAGTTAAATGTGATCTACCTTAATGAAACTTGATATTCTGTTTGGTGTTATATATATAACTAAACAAAAGAAGAAACATTCATTCTTAACATGAGAATGTTATGTCCATAGTAAGTACCTACTATCCAACTGACAAAACATAGCCAGCCAAATATACTTCCACACTCAAGGCTATGACACACCAGGTACCTGCACAAGTACATTTTTGTTATAAATAAATGTGTGTAGGTATAAGTCCTCTATAGACAGGACACAGTGTGTTGCCATGTTTCACCGGCTGATAGCTCGACCTCATAAACAATATTTAGAATTATTTTCCTTTTATGATTGTCATGCGGCCAGGAACTAAGTTTTCTCTCCTCCACATTTTAATTAGGAACTTTTTTCACACATTGTTTTGTAATTTCAATCTATAATATTATTCATTCAAATGTTTCATTAACTATTTTTAATAATAATATCTATTGTATTTGTACTGACACAGTATTTGGGGTAAATAAGAATAGCTTACACAAGTGACAATATATTTATATATTTAAATAAATAAGTGTCTGGGTGCACTCTGGACTGAGTCTAACTTGTTGGCTAGTTATATTGTAACATGGCCTGAACTACATATCATCTTTATGATAGAGGAACACTGTAATTAACACACCAGCAATAGAAAATGTGTATCTCAATTACATTCTATTATAAGTTACAGTTTATGAAGCACATACAGTAACTTCAGCTTTGTGAAACTACAGTTAGGTACCAAAACTCAGTCATTATGTAATATAGGTAACTGAAATAACATTACTTAAAACTACTCTATTATGTAACTAGACTCACCTGATTCCATGTAGTGTAACTAAATGATTTTGTTTCTATTGCTGTCTCATCTCACTGTTGGGTATAGCACATAGATAATATTACCATGGCATTGTTGAACAAATCAGAGGTTTATTGCAAAGTAAGTTTACTCATAACATTTTACACATTTTTTGTTTATTTTTTATTCGTGGCTATAGAGCTGATCTCTTGTGATCACCACTCATTGAGTTATGAGTTCAACCGCTAAACCCTGCAGTTACTTTAAACTGCAGGATTTGCTTAGGGGTAAGCTCCTTGCTCTCTAGCGTATAATACATTTACATTACAGTATTGGGTGCTAAAATACCTGCATAATGTTGTTAAATAATTATTAATTATTTGGAAAGCATACAATTTGAGGAAAGAAAGATAGAAAAATATATATTGACAGTCTTGGATAAAGCACACAATACTATTAAAAACATGATGAAAGAACAAATAAAATAAAAATTGTGTGTCCCACTATTGTGTGATGCACTATTTTGCAAATTTTACAACCCTGACTAATTTAACTATACACCAATTAAATGTGTAGTATATTAGGTTTACATAATGCACGTGATATAAAAAAAGATATACATACTTACCTAAAATTATGTTTAGTGGAATCATGCCATTCATCCAAAATGTAAACATTTTGTACCAAAAAAACTTTTATTATAACTTCAGACAATATTCATAATTATTTATTTTAATAATGTTTTTATTCACACATTGTCCTTTTATAATTTTGAAATGTGGGAAGAAAAATATGAAACAATTAAGTAGGTATAATCAGATATAAACATATTATCCTATGTGGTGACTTTGTGAGAAACTAACTATAAATGTATTGAGCTTCATCAGGTCTACTGTTTAGGCATCGCGGTTTCGAGCTTCGGCTCAAGGAATCGCAGCGATTCGATAAGTGGCGACACATGTACCTACTGTAACTGGTCCCCTAATACGTAAGTACGAGAGTTTGCAAGTGGGCAGCACTGCTAGACGTAGACCTCTACTCTGATTGGTGTCTACCGCCCTCTAGTGACAACAGCGATAAACATACACATGATAGACACATGTGCGAATTCTAGATTTTTAGCGGGTTTGTTTTCTGTCTCTTGATGTTATGATGATGATATGATGATGATACTCCATAGCAGCATTCTTTATAGCAGGTACGAATCGTCTTAAAGTTACTATCACCAGTGTATTATGCTATAGTCGTAAAAAAGAACTACTTTTTGCTAGGTTTTAAATTAGGACATAAAAACTGAATAATTTAGTGCTCTTTACAAACCAGTACTATTAAATAGTGTCCTCTGGGAAATTAAGCTAATCTACAGAAAACCTCGGCACACAATATACACATTATTTTTAATTATATTTCAAGATCATTATAATACGAGCTTGATTACGCCGTTCAAGATTGTTGCTAGTTGACGATTTACAAATGAACATTCGGACAAAAGGAAATCCTGAGATAAGCTGGCACTATGTACCCATTATCAGATAAGCGAAAAAACAATCCAAACATATAAAAACTAATGTTTGGACATTTGTGTTGGGCATGTTTACAAATCATACATGCGTACGCACGCCTTATCTAATTGGTGACTTAAAACAGAGCCCGAGACTCTTTGCCTTGACCGACATCATTGTGCGGCCTCAACTCTCAACATGAGGCACGGTTGAAGGAACCAACGTGTTGGGACGGACCTGTCTAAGAGTTACAAACGACACTGAGGCTATGAGTGCTTCTCAAATGCAGTCAGCAGTTGCAAGACTAGCAGGAGTTGTATCTATTACTTGGATCAGCCCCTGCGGTATCACATGTGCACGAGGGTGTAGCTGCACCTGACTTCAGCCATGTACACCTCCATTAGTTTTCTCGTTTATAAAGTTAAAGTAAAAATACTACTTGTACATGTCTTTGCAAAGACCTGCTAGTAATTTTTTTGGACAAGTATTTGCAAAAAGCTATTATTATTAAGTCAATTCGTTTGTCATTTCAAATAAGTAATTGAACTCAGCTATTGTTTGAGAATTGATTTTGACATGTTTTTCAGATAGTAGAACTTCAGTGTTATACTCCCAGCTGTCTTTGGATTAAAACCAAGACATTATCAGCGATGCAATTTCACGCCTAAATTTTGCTGTGGATAACACAAAATTCGGGCGTTGCGACCTCGCGTTGCTTCGCATCGCATTGATTAGTCTAGGTTCTTGCTGGAGCGCTCGAAATGGCGGCAAGAACGTTCCAAAACCTACCCAGCGAAATAAACTCAAGTCTCAACACAGCGAAAATATAAGCAGTGAGAAACTTGTGTATAGTGTAGTGTTGTAACTGTCATGGCGTTAGATACACTAGCGTAGCCAAGGCTCAAAGTAATCAAATCGGATGACTAGGTCGAGTAAAATCATCAGTGACGTCACACACTGTGCTGCACACGTTCTGTAAGAGCGCTACATCTACAGTTACTGTAGCGCAACGCCATCTATGTGTTGAATACGAACTAGATATGAGAGAAATAGTAAAAAAGGGTTTAATTCAGCTTAAGCATGAACATAATCTTGTCAAACTTATAGAAATATATGTTGCCATTTATTATATCAACTAAGTATTCATAACATAAAGTATTAATTACACTTAGTTTATGTGTATTATAGGTAATTAAATTACAAATAGTAGTCCCACCCAAAAAAAACCGCAATCATACATAGACACACACATCTTTTTCCCAAGGTGGTAGGCAATCATAATATTATCAAAAACGGCTTCTTTTTAGGGTTCCGTACATCAAAAGGAAAAAACGGAATCCTTATAAGATCACTTTGTTGTCCGTCTGTCTGTCAGTCAAGACCTGATATTTGGTACGAAGCAAGCACAGGGAAAGGAAAAATTGCGAAAGAAATAAATGTTTAGTTACTTACATCATTATTTTATTAAAAGTATTTATAATTTCAATTTAGTCTATAATTTTAATAATTGCGCTCAGGTTTGTAAGGAACCCTCGGTGCGCGAGTCTGACACTTGGCCGGTTTTTTTTTGTTGTTGACAATATTGTCGATCCTCTGGCTTCTTTTTAACGTCTTCAGAGGTATCTGTTGAAAACGGCCTTATTCTTCCATAATAGATATAATATCCGAATCAAACGCCCTTTGCCTATAGGCATGATGTCACTCAAGCCCTCCTGCAAAGGCAGTACCCATTTAGTGCACCTGCGCGGTACGCGACTGAACCGTTAGGGCTCTTTCATACACAACGTACGGTGTAACGACGCGGCGGCGACGGTGCGCCAGCCGTGTTGATGTTGTGTAATGGCTTATTACGAGCTCCCAATTCATGGAGCACTGAATCTTGGTACTTAATCCTTCGGTATGTTCCACCCTCTCTATGTAAAGGTCTACCTTTAAAACATCATGATATTAAAGCTTCAGCCAATAAACACTACCTACTACAAAAATATTTCCTCAATTACTTATTAAATATTTTGTATTTTTTTTTACTTTTTGAAGCTAAACCTACTTAAGATAAAATCAACACACACTGCTTTCTGGTGAAGACGCAAACAACTCCAGCAGACACGGCATTCCAAAATTCTTTCCCCTATGCTCAAGTGTCGCAATCAACTGAACCCCTAAACGTGATTTCATTTCTCTTGAAGCTCCAAGTTATTAGTAAAACTACTAGAGTTAGCTAACACGGATTTTTCATAGGTATTGCGATATGAGCCCGCGCGCCCGGGAACAATGCCCTATAGCTAGTACATAATGTCACAACATGTATATTGTATAGCTAGGAGGCGCTGTTCGAAGCTAAATGTGAGCTCTCACTGCTTAGTGAACCTTGGCGCTGTCGATGTTGGTTATGATTAACTCGTTCAGAGAGAGACTTGTGCACTGACTCCACTATTTCACAAATAGTAAACTCCAGCAATGGATCTATCAGCTCGAGATACGATAGTTGCGTTGCCGTCGTAGCGTAGCCATGTTGTGGGACCTCACAATCGTCTCTTTAGAGACGGAGCTCCTTTCATAAGGAAGTGTCTCCGTATACCTTTAAAGAGTGATATGCTTGATAGTGGCACTAGATGAATATGTAAAATTTTTCATCCACGTTTGAATTGTATGTTCTGACGTCACGTGTCATCCGGTCATCCCCGCATCTCCCGCATCGTAAACATAACATCTAGTATCGGGTCATCATTAGTGGTAATATGGCCGTTAATATTTTATGGTCTGTTGCGTCAAATTCAGTAACTCGTGACGTAGCGACCACGTTACGTGACTAATCTGTATAAAAAATCTGGGTGTTTATACCACTCGCTATGATTAGCCCATAAGTAAGACTTTACGTGTTTCTAGTCCGAGTATGATTATGCTATGCAGCTACAACACTTAACAATTTAAGGCCAATACGATAATATTATCTTGATATGTTAATCTATAAACTGAATATCTTGCAAATAGCTTACTAAGATATTGTAAACTAGCCACTTTCTGGGGTTTGTCGTATCCCGTGTCAATTTAAATAATAGATTTGGGTACCTATCTATTTCCAACTTTTGATTAAATTTTTGTCTTTGCAAGTGTTTCGATTCCTTGGCTCATGAGGTCATGTCTCACTCTATTTATATAAATTTATAAAATTGATTACATCTCTTCATGTTTGTGCTTATTCTTTTTTCCCAGGACGAGCACCATGTGTCTTGTCGAGCTTACAAAATAGCTCAATCCAGAACAGACTTATCCCTAAGAAAGCATGCAGCATTCGCGCTTTGCCTCTTTCTTCAAACCTAAATCGAATTGAGAGTTCGTCACTTGAACTTGCCCGTCTCCAAAAAAACTGTCTTGGAACGCAATTACCTAAGCGGTTACACGTGGTAGCTACAGATAAAAAAACTAACAATTCCGCAGCGTGCTCTCGGCGCAAATTCGTATTAGACATTGGCCTTATGACCCGCGATTAGGGTTGCTAGGCGAAAATGCAAATCAAGTAGTTCACTGCGACACAAGACATTGAAACTTAACAATAGGAAAAGAAAAAGAATATATTGTTGCAACCAAATTTCGCTTCGACGCCCGAATCACGGCGAAGTGCGAGGGATTTATATTTTTTCTTTGACTACGGGTCCTTTGTAGTAGTTATTGATTTAGAAAAGCAAGGACCGTATTAATGGTCGACAAGACTCGTTTTTACAGATGGATACTGAACATATGTATAATGTATATTCTAGACAACAAACCTGTGACCTCAATCCTATTTGGAGCGGAAAGAGAATTTTAGTATTTGCTAAATGGTATAAGCAGCTAATTGTACTACTTAAACGCTTGAGGGGCAGTTCTGCGGTCACTAACTCCTTCCTAAGCGTGATGAGAAAGTAGCTGAAGCATTTTTGAGAATGGTAGGTATTTGTCCAACTGCAGTAGGCTGATGTAACGCGCTTACAATCCAAGACAATAAGGAAAGATTAGACATCCTTACAACGCACGAACAGCAGCCCTATCCTTGACACTTGACATTACTCTATCAAGCACGATTGTGAGCCAAACACACGTTCAACTTCGGTGCAAAAACTTTTTCCGTTGTGAGCGGAAACCGTGCAGCCACGCAAATTTATTCGTCCGCGCACCGATCTCGTGGCGGTCATATACCAGCGTATACATAGTACTTGTCCCAAGTTGACGACTTGTTACTTCAACCAATGTACCTACTTAAGAATCGTGAACGTATACTTGAGCGCAAAGTGCAAGTGTTTATAACTTGCTAATGAGCTCGGAACCCGTTTTGGACGTAAAGTTGAGTCTGGTAATCTATCACCTTAGCCTACACCAGCCCGGCCAGAGCTGGGCTCTGGTACGCTGGGAAAATGAAAGCTAAGTATTGTCGTGTTAATCTAAAAGTAAAAATGTCAGTAAAAGCAGCTGTTTCACAATAACATGTACGCAATAAGTTTTTGCTCGTAAAGTTGCTAGCAGACTAGTAATGTAGTGAACAATCTGAATACTTCTACTAGATAGGTACTAAATAATATACGAAACACATGAAGTTCAACTAAGTTTTGAAATGTCTTCAAATTAATATACCTGCTCCATAACTACAAAGTAAAACTTCATGGAATCTTTCTGAAATTAAAGTGGAAAATTTTGTTGATCTTTTTTATGTAATTGTTGGAAATTTCACAATTTTCCCTTAACTTTAGGGCAATGTAAACATTTATTGTTATGAATTGTTTGCAAAAAATAAGTCCGCCAGGGACTTTGTAGAGTTTCAATGGTACTATAGGTGGGTCCAGGGAAGCCGACTAAACTTCGAACCGCACAACACAAAACTCATGGATTTTAGCTGTGGTAGCTCCCACGTGAGCCTCGTTGACAACTACTCATTTAAAAGTAATGTGGGACAGGGCAGCGTTTAACACATACAATATTCAACGGCCAGGTGGCTTCAAAGATACTGAGCATTTAATAAGTGTGCTGTCAGATCGGGCGGCCGCCATCGATCCGAGCCATAGCAACGGCGGCGACTCGGAACAAGACACATCGCCTCTGTGCCCCGACGGGTACATTACATAACTACTTCGCAAAAACTCATTTACGAAACCTATGTTTCGAACACTTACCTAATTAACTATGCACAGATAGGTACCGTCTACTTAACTGGTGTTCTGTGCCATCGGTGTTTTGAATTATTTTTAGTCCAATTAAGTGTCACACTACTACGATCGTGGGATCGTTTTAGAATTTTCAGCTGGGTCCTATATTAGGCCCATGTTGATAAACTCTATCTTGGATGTCTTCGAGTGTGTACGTTGATCTGTGAGCACCAGGGCTAAACGGATGGGTGTGAAGTAAAGGTAGTACCTAAGCTACCGTATTAATGTTGTATGGTATATTATTTAAAACAGCGGGTCAGCGGTGTTGAAAATGGTTGAATACAGGCCTCAGTAACGCTGAAATATATGAAATCCTGGAGCATAGCACACACTTATATTATATTAACAAGTGCGGTCTTGCTCCCACATAGTGCGGGTACATAGAGATATGTACGTGGTGGGTACGTGTGCGTGTGTGTGTAGTGTCGGTGTCGGTTGGCGTGATGCGGCCGGGTTCGTTTTTACGGGCGGCCGGTCACCTCCCGGCGAGTCTCCCTGTCACTTGTAGGACGAAACCTTTATCATAGCATCGACCGACACCACTCAATGACATCAACGCATCCACGCATTGAACATGAGCGTCTTTGTCATTCACAATATTATATGTAATTGATCGATCAGCTCACCACCTAGTCAAAGTCTGTTTGCACATTTCGTGTGAGCATAATGTCAGTTTATCATTTTGTTCGCGACTCGAACATTGAACATGTGCATACGAATTCATGACGAACTGAAGTGGTTAACGGTACTTAGGTATAACGTTAATTTTACTTCACAGCAACCGTTTATAAATCTCAAAATTGTGGAATATTTTCGAACGACAGATTTGTGTATAAAGTACGTGAGTTCGGAGTGGATATATGTATGTAACATTATAGTCCGTTTGACCAGCATGTACTGTTTATATCTACAGGAGGAAGTGTCCTCCCTCGGTGCCACAATGACGTGTCGGCGCAGCTCGAACAGAACTGCGTTGCAATTTAATTGTACCTACCGCGTTTCTAGTTCCAAATACAAAAATTTCAAAGCGGGTCAATAAGAGTTTGGAAATGAGGCTCAACTATAGACGGTTTGCTACTTGTATAATACAAAAACCATTTAAAGTTGAGCTGCTAGCAACGGGCGTCGAGATAAAGCGCTCGTTCGTCAAGCGCCGACGACTCTGTAGGATATGTATATACACGTATAGTATATGTATATAGGATATGTATCTATATACGTAGCTATGTAGTAGGTAGGTACGCTGTATGAGCAACGTTGTAGGAGAGTGGAGTACCTACGCCTTACGAGTTATCACAATGTGCGGCGTATAGTTTAATCATCGAGTCAATATCTGCGGCTGTTATCTGCACAGAAGTGGGTCGTTGACTGGTCTTCTCTCTGAATGCGTGCTGCACTGTACTACATCACTCGCAATAACATACTACTACTTGGGTGATTCACTGCGTGTGTGTGTCTTTGTCACGGAGTTTCTTCAAATTCAACATTTGTATAGAACTAGCAAAATTCTCAAACGTTACGAAACGCATTGTATGTTGAGTGGTCGACCTTGTAGGTCAAAGTCGAAATCACGGTCTTGAACATCAAAAAGTAGTATTTTTGAATTCCGTAGCGGTAGAACTCGTCAGAAAAACGTCCGTGGTACAGTCAGCGTCAAATAGTTAGTGACACTCAGGGTATTCAAATAAATAGACGCAATCAAAAAGTCAATAATATCGGTACAAACAAAGTTTCCATAATGTTGTCAACATTATAGTCGCTCAAAAGGTCGAGACGTTTAAAACGTCATATAGATAGGTTCAGTCAAACCGTCATAAATATGGTAACAGTCATCGCGCCAATGGTATCCAAGCATTCTAAGTGTTCAAAAATATGGAACACATTAGAAAAATAAACTTTACTGCTATAAATTTTAAATATTATTTCTCACATCAATTAATGTGAAAACATTTATACACAAAAATGAAAGGAATAGAAACTACTGTTGTCCTTTTCATTTTAAGCATGACGTCATAGACATGTCTTTTGTTTTGTAAAGAATTTCGTGCATAGCCGTTTACGATACTTAGCAATATACAGCTGACTGAAAATAGATGTACCTAAACCTCATTGATAATGAGTATGACTATACATATATCTCATAGAGCAAGAGTGCATAATTAAAATATATGATTCAATATCATGATAATTTTATTTTATTTTAATTAACAATGAACGTCGACAAAACTAGACTCGATAGTGCTTGCAAAAAAGAGGTGCAAATTTTCAACCTTATTGACTATTATTCAAAAACTGCTATTTTAAACATAAACAAGTTAATAGAGTGGATGAATAACTAAAAATAAGCAATAAAATAATGTCAATAAGGTCGATAATCGCTTGCATCTTTTCAATTTTCTTTAGTTTTCGACTGCTTACCATCAGGCGGGCTGTGTGCTTGTTTATACATATATGTGCGAATATGCAGAAATGAGAATCTAGAGAGATGAGAATAATTCGATAGGTAACTACACGTAACATCTAAAACGATAGGTAGGAACATAAGGATATTCCCAGTTCATTTGAAATATCTGTTACGGAGACATCTTCCTCCCTCAAATATATAATTCGATGTTTTGTGGTGTCACTAATGCGTAGCCATATTTCTAGCTTGCTTTAGTTTTGCACTTACATTGATATTACTGATCGATAGATAAATAGAATGACATGCAAAGAACACTAGATTGCCTAAAGAGGTTTTCATCTTTGGGAAACCGTTTATTTCTATAACATGCTGGTTTATTTTTCTAATGTGTTCCATATTTTTGAACACAGAATGCTTGGATACCATTGGCGGGATGACTGTTACCATATTTATGACGGTTTGACTGAACCTATCTTTATGACGTTTTAAACGTCTCGACCTTTTGAGCGACTATAATGTTGACAACAATATGGAAACTTTATTTGTACCGATATTATTGACTTTTTGGTTGCGTCTATTTATTTGAATACCCTGAGTGTCACTAACTATTTGACGCTGACTGTACTAGGTAGGTAACACCACTCTTGATTTTGCTGGCTGGTGTTGCTGCGCTCGGAATCAAGAATAAAGCTCGTGGCAGGTACTTTTGAATGCCAGTGATAACAGTGAACATTTCGTCTCTTGTGACAAGCGCCACGGGGTTCATTCTACCTGAATATTATAACCATAAGCAGTGATAGCCTAGTGGTATGACTATTAGACTGCCAAGTCGAAAGTCTCGAGTTCGAACCCACGGCACGCACCTCTGACTTTTTGAATTTATGTGCGTTTTAATAATTAATTATCACTCGTTCAAACGGTGAAGGAAAAACATCGTGAGGAAACCTGCATACCTTAGAGATTTTCCTCGACGGTTTGTGAAGTCTGCCAACCCGAACTAGGCCAGAGTGGTGGACTATAATCCCTCTCAATATGAGAGGAGACCCGTGCCCAGCAGTGGGACAGTATATGGGTTGATGATAATAACCAAGTTATTGTAACTCCTAGGCAGAGATTACCTACCTTCCTTCTAAAACTGTTGCGGAATTATAAGTCGATGATGATCTGGTCGAGTTACATTTTTTCTTTTTCCGTACGCTCCCGCCCTGCATTGTATTGCGCTTACTGGAAGGTCAGCGTATTCTCAAGTCCTTTCGTACCCGGGGCCATTATACAACCCGATTACTAGGTATACCCTTAATAAAGATATGTTTTCAAGTTATTAGTTGATTGTAGAACATATTTTATTCTCATAAACTAGACCACAGTACGCATTTCAGTAATTTGCCCTTTAATCATTGATATTGTCCAAGTCACAAAAAGCTTGCAGATGTGGCAAACTGTTTGTTCACATGGCTCGTGTAAAACATTACAAATGGTACAATCCTATCTGTTAGTTTCATCCCTACACCGTGGTGGTATCCGTACAGTTCAACATTATATATTATCGTACGCGTTCGCTGTATAGCACATTCTGTAAGATCGGGCTGCGGTATTCGAAGTGTTCGTGTTGCGCTTCAATAGTACAAACAGACTCACCACGCAGTACGCACGGTGCGCACCCCACCTGCCGCCACATTCTCAGATTCCCACCCCCGTGTGGCCCGCGGCCACACAACCACGATCACACTCATACATATTTTAAATGTACTTATACGTTAATCAGCTATAAATTAAGCTGTAATAACATTATATCCAAAGAATTAACATCTGAACATTTAAATAAACAAATCATTTTAGTTAATAGTTCATAAATACTTACATAACGGCATACTAATATCGGCTACTATTTGTTTACTACAAGTCCAATAATAAGTAAGTAGCGGCCTGGTAATAATTCAAGAGAACACTTTTATGAATGGAGCTCGTTCACCGCGCCGTTTATGTTTATTACATGTGGCATAATGTCCGATGCGAGTGCTTATACTCGTATGATCAGCTGATCTAAATATTACATTTGAAGTTTGTGTCGTATCGTGTGTCCACAGGGTCAAGTTTCGAGTGACGTGTCACTCTCTGCGCTCTGCCTACATTTATAAATCCTGAATCGATTGCGAACGTACATTTAAATAGTCGATTTGACGATTGAAATTCTCGATTGTCGTACTGCATCGGGTACCCAGGAGGAATGTGCGTGAGAGTGATGTGAAAAATGTGCGTGACGAAAGACGTTAGGCCGTTGCGAGTTGCGGGCGCATGGCGCGGGGCGCGGGCGTCCGAGACAGCACATTTATCAAGCGAACGATGATCCGACGCCACAAATCAAACAGACAACACGATCAATTTCTTTTTGATATTCTTTAAAACATGATATTTGTGCGGCCTACAGACATCTGTGATGCGTCCTAAGTGCGCTTGTCTGTCTTACTGGTACAGAAATCCTTTCCGGAACACAACGTGGAGCCATACGAATCATTTCTTTTATTAAACACGTTCTAAAATCAAATGATGGCTCTATTTAACGCTCGTTGCGGTAATTAATGTTAAATAAGGTATTTATTCAATGGTCATAATGTCCGTAATTTGGTGGTGTACGATGAATTTTATTTAATAGCATGTAATCGGCGTTGAGATGTGTTCGGACCCCGGCACGCTACATTTAATTACCACACTTATTACAAACCCATGAGGTCTTGTTTCTGCAATTATATAATTTTTTTTTTAAATGTTGCCCCACGTTAGGTTTTTCTCCTTTATCGTGGGTGCGTTTACAAACACAAATTTCAAAGATTGAAGACTTTTGTGCTCGACCCGGAAAAAATATCTTTAAGCGCAGTAGTCGATCGCTCAGCCACTACCCTGCAGTAGCAAACTACGTAACTGTACTCACAAACTCTACTGAAAACAAACCAAGCTATTTATTAGCTAGTTCATTTTCAAGTTCCCACTTGTGCCATGTTTTTGCAGTTTGATGACACCATTCGTGTCTCTTGTATACCACATAATTACGTTAATGAGTTGGTCATTGGACTATTTATTTATTTGGCTCTTCAACAATGTGTACACTGATACAATCATTCTCACACTAGTTGTCCAAATGTCCCATTTCTTATAGAAGAGCACAACATGCTCTATAAGATGTGTGTAACAAAAAAGGTAACTGACTGAAAGGGTGGATCCAGACCATATAATAAGTTAGCTGTACATAAATTTAATTTGTTGGTATTTTGTATCATAGCTTTACAAGAAAAGTTATATGCTCTGGACACGCCCTAACAGTTTTTGATACAATATGACAAAACATAAAAATAGTCGTCCCTACGCCCTCAGACGAAATCGCTAAGACCCCTTAGCTTAGTTCCTTAGCGATTTTGTCTTTACAAAAAAAAACTATAATTATTTTGACTAGTGGCAGCAAGCGCGGCAACAGTGTGTGTAGTTCCGGTTTCGATGCCCAGGACGGGAAAATGTTATACGACGTTCTTAGTTTAGATTTATGCCCGTCGAATAGCAATAGGCTCGCCCCATGTAATAACATGGTAACTAAAGCACACTGGCTGTACAGCAATGCTCCTTTACCTTATCCTCCGGGTATAGGTACCTACGCTATGAGCGTGATGCTTTGTTATGTTCAACTGTGTAGTTGTAGTACCTACATGTTTATGGGATGCGCAACTAACGATGTTATCGTTGCGTGTGTTTCCAGGGAGGAAGGCGAAGAGAAGCCGAAGCCGACGGAGAACCAGGACGACGGGTACGAGACGAGCAACAGCGGCGAGGCGGCGCGCCGCAAGCCCTCGAGCGCGGAGGGCTCGCCCGCGCCGCCCGCCGAGCCCTCGCCGCCGCCCGACCCGCCCTACGAGCCCCTCATGCGCCACTACGAGCCTGAACCCGAGCCGTACCGCCACTTCGAGCCCCCGGCGCCACCGCCCCCACAACCTGAACCACAGTACCAACATTTCCCATTCCCCAAGTATGGAGGAGACCCTTACGCGTTCAAGCGTGAGCCCGAAGTTCCTTATGACATGAGTCAGCACCACCAGTACGGGCCGCCCGGCAAGCGGGACGAGGACATGTACAACGGCATCAAGCGCGAGTGCGAGGACCCGTACTCGTTCGTGGAGGAGGAGGCCATGTGCGCCATGCTGGCCCAGCCGCAGCACCACGCCGTGCCGCCGCACCTGCAGCACCACGACCACCACCCGCACATGCTGCACCCGCAGCAGATGATGCTCAACCAGCCCAAGAAGAGGGGCCGCAAGAAGAAGATCAAAGATGAGAACGGGTCAGTATTACTTTCTGATACAACTATTGCCACCCACGAAACTCAATACATTCCTGCATCTATTGTAAACTACGTAAACGTAGAAACTCCACACGTAATTAGGCCTGAATTTAAATGGCAACAAACTCGTCTCTGTCGCTATCCAGAAAGAGAATCATGTTCTTCTGGTTGCCTTTCGGTTTGCCTAAAACCATTTGGTTTACACGGGCGTGTTGACATAGCTAAATGGAATTAATCATAAAATCTTAATTAGTGATATTTATACAACTACGATTTTCTTGTAATAAATGTAATTCCGGCCGCATAGTATTCTTTAAAAAGATATTTAAATATCTTGCTAAATCGAGTACTTATCTGAAATTAACTCAATTATGCCCATACGACTGTAATCGCTGTTAGGCTTATCAATACTAATTACCGTTAATTAAGCATGTACAATTATAGCACAATGCCGTACATAAAATCAGTGAGGGTGTTGTGTTGTCGCGATGGCGGTGCAGCATGGTGACACAATTAGTGCGTGCGGCCGCTGACCCCGCCCGAATTAGCGATCCGCGCGCGCGACCCACTTCCCGTGCGGCGCGGCGCGGCTGACGGAACCCACGGGCTGGCCGGAGCCGGTGCTAGTGCCGACCCACGCCAGAGCCCCAGCACGTCACCATCTAGACTAAACCATAGCCCAATACCTTGATAATGTGTTTATATTTTTGTGCTGCTATATTCGGGTTCCTTCAGTACCTAATTGCGTTGTGGAGGTCAGGTAGTGTTCGGCCGCATCTAATTAGATTGTCGAAGTGTTGACCTCAGCATTGAGAAATGGCTGAAAATAAATTTAAATGTAAAACTTTTGAACGCATTTAGATTGCTAGCACAATGGTTCTTATTCAAACATGTGCTTCGTCTTTTTCCGTCCCCAATGAGTTTTAAAGATTAATGAGGCCAAAACAATAAAACAAAATTATATTTCATAGCTAAAGCTTGTCATGCAAATCAGAAGTAAACTCGTGCGCACACATATCAAGATGCGTTAATTCGTGTAATTGTATACTACATGTGTAGTGCTATGCGCTGAGTGATATGCGCAAACGGGAATTGATTGATAGGGGTATATTGAGATCGATAACAAAACTTGCTAATTAACGCTTGATGTTGTGTTGTTGCGTGCGCGTGCGGGTGCGATTGTGGCCGCGCGTGCGCACAGGCCACCGATGTGTTTACGTCGCGGGGGTATTTCGGTACCGGAACCGATGCCGCACTATCGCTAGCCAAAAATCTGAGCAAAATAATCAGATCAAGGTGGAATCGTTGAAATGGAAAGCTGATGATTTTCACTTTCTATCTTAATCTATTTGTTTAGGGCCGCGAGACGTGGCAGCCAATTGTGCACGCTGGCAGTGACACGGCCGCGCCGTCTGCCGAACACCACTTTCGCCTTTTGATACAAAACTTAACTGTGCAAACTAACTAACAAACACTACGTTGCAGCCTGACCAGTAAACAATATAATTGTATTTGTAGTGATTTTCTAGAATTATTTTAGAAATGTTGGATCGACCAGCCAAATAACTAACAGAACACTGGAATCGTGGAAATGATTACTGGGTCAACCGTAAATGTTTTGAGAATATTCTAAAGTTAGCGCAGACGATTGCGCTGCTGCACCGGGAGGCCTCTTAGAAAGTAAAATGCAATAGAAAAACGAAAGAAAAACGTCTGCCGGCCAGACGGACTGTGACAATACTTTCACGGCGACAAATGCAAATGTGCTGCACGGTATTAAATGCACTTTGTTGTTGGAACAATGGTGTCTGAAGGCGGTGCAGCTGACGTACCGTCACCACACATCGCTCGTTTCCTCAATCAGTTACATTTCACAAGTAGCTGTGACCGCGACATTACCGTCAATAGTTATTATGACAATCTGGTACGAAAAGAAATGTAGGTATCTGTTCCTGTCCTAAAAGTGTGATGACTCTAAAGCATATATTATAAATAAATAAATTATAACGTAAACTTTTATCATAAGTAACCGCCATAAAACCAGCTATCAATATGCTGATCCTAGACGTTACAGGGGCATTGTTCCAATTTTTATATCAGGAGTAGTGAAGGACAACCGGCGGCACGTCAGTTACTGCAATCCCGTCGTTACATTGTCGACAACATCGTCCGAGACTTTGATATGAGATTCTATTCTCCTGAACCCTAACACAGCTGTGAACGTTCACAAATATGTTGCGATTGTAGTGATATTACGATTGTCAATCATGACTACTCTTAAAAGATCATTTAGAAGACGTATTTCACAATAAAACATCAAGAAAAGCGCACATAGGTCACATGGGAGCGTGGAGCGGGTTATGTTCGTCAGCAATAGCTAACAATTGCAATATCTTGTAACGCATCAGACGCCTCTCCTTATAATCACATAACTGCGCCTTTATTGTGTTGTAATGATTTCTAAAGAAAACTCGCTGCCAATGAAAGTTGTGCTCAGTAGATTTCATTATGCCTATCAGTTCTTCGCCGAGCGGACTGGTGAACAAAACTGGAAAGTTTATCGTCATTCTAACGTTAATTTCATATCAGGTACACCTCAGCGGTTTACCCTCGACTGATGATTATGTATGTTAGCAGAAAGACTCCTTTCTGGTAACATACCTACTTATCTCGCCTGTTACTTCTATGGTATCTAATCGACTCTAAAAAGAACAAGATTGTATCCTAGTTCAGAGATATAATTATAATGCATAACGTTCCAAGCCCTCTTGGAGTAAACTTCATGTGGTGAGTTCCAACACTTACAAAACATACAACACATTTTGCAAAACTTTAGCACCTGTGTAAGGTACTCAGCAAATTGTCTCACGCGCTTGAACTAATATCAATGAAACTTAGGAGCGGCACATGTCTGCACGCAAAGGCTGCAGTGAGAGCTAAGTAAAGTCGACCATTAATGTCAATGCTATCCTATTACCATCAAAGATCGTTTTGACCAGGTTCATGTCACCATTGGCTTTCGCTTAGTCCGCTTATTAAAGGTGCATGTGCCGTGCAAGTCGCAAATGTTTACATCACGGAGTTGGTTGGCATCAGTTAGTCATATTTTTTAATTTGATCATCAAGCGTTGTTTGAGTGATTTGAATTCACTTTATAACGTTGCATTATTTGTCGGTACGTCATATGTTATATTTGCAAAAGAACTGACTAATTGTTCCGCCAGCATGGAGATCAAGACGGAGCCGGGGCTGGAGGGCGCGCTGGTGCCGCGGCCCGTCAAGGAGCGCAAGAAGCACGACCGGTTCAACGGCATGAGCGAGGAGGAGGTCTCCCGCCGCACGCTGCCCGACCACCTCGCAGAGAACCTCGACATCATCATTGTGAGTATGATCGCCGCTTCACTTACTACTTATTATACTGTAGCACTAAAAGTAGACGCATCAGTAAGAAACTAAGACAAACCGAATGCATGAAAGACAATGCCTAGATAAATTGCTTCTGCACCCTATACCATACCTATTATTTCTGCAATACACATGCGATTAGCTCCTGCTCAAATACATTTGTCTACTTAATGATTCCTGTAACTCAATTTATGCTAGTATTTACACTAACAAATGCACAGTCTTACTGTGCATTTGTCATATTTTTTTGTTATTCCTCTACGCGACCCTTCAATTGTTCTTCTTCTTCTATCCTTCGCCTTATCCCATTATCTGGGGTCGTCTGTCCTTGTCTGCCTTCTCCATTTTGTTCTGTCGTGCGCGGTCTCAGCATTAACATTTATGTCCTGTAGGTCTTTACTACGCGACCCTTCAATGATCACAATAATTGTAATCGTGTCGTCAATGTCAGGCAGTCAACTACTGGACGCTGGCCTCTGATAAACCTCCCCCTTGCAACTACTGATTCTGTTAATATTACATTCTTGATATTTCGCCGGGTCATCTAACAAAGTTGTACTGAAGTGGAGACGAAATTATTGTTACAATTGTTGTCTTTATATTTTTACACCTCTCTATGGTATTAACGTGCTAAAGTATCAGGCAAACTTTTCAAACCTTAGGAGAATAATGTCCGTGACCCCTTGTAAGAGCGTGCTGACATGACCCCATCGATCCGTCGGAGGTACGTACTAATGTACCTATCACATGCTAGTTCTAAACCCCTGTGACTATTTCTTTTTATTTCTATGTTGATTTCTCCGAGATCCTAGATTCAGTCGTTTTTGTATACGTAAACACCCATTCCTAGGTCACTGTGTGTACCAAAATAATTGTTCCTGGGGAAAAGTAACTTGCAATCCAAAGTCATTAAGACTTTATGAGCTAATCGTCTCTGCTATGCCGATGTCTCTCTCACCTGTCCTGACCACAATAAAACACGCATTAATTCCATAAATGCGCGCATTATTAGAATCACTTCGCGGGAACTGGTTCCTTGCACACGGCGACGGATTACAAACCAGTTGCCTCACCAATTATAATTATACAGCATCGTGACCCCTCACCCGCGTGTTTATGCTAATACCAACCGTAGATGCCTTGACTGATGGTACATTTACGTTTTTATATCGCAGGAGGTTACGTCGAAACGTTTAGCTAAATTCTTACAATTAAAAATATATTTAAACTGTTACGTAGGATCAGTAGGAAACATGACAGGCCCATCGTAACCGAACTAGGAAAACTCTGTAAATTTATAAGTGACTATAATTGAATAATGGTTGATTTTTAGGTAATCGATTAAAATATTTATAATTCCACAGTCAATCTGTTCATATAGTTTACTACTTAATAAAATCATTAAATAATGGGGACCCTGGGCATGTCTCGTCAGCCCCTTAGAGAGTATTGCTCGGCTGGTCTGGCGACATGTTCTTGTTGACGATGATGTTAGGATTCCGCCAGATTCTAACCTCTTACTACTAAACTTTCAAAACGCTGTGTATAGTTCTAAAAAAACATACACTTTAATAAAAAAGAATGAAACATAGTATAATTACTAAAATACTTACTTAAATAAAAAAAAATATAAGTATGTGCGTATATAAATTATGGCTTTCTTGTGTTTACATTTTTATTTAGCCGACCTAGTCGTGTTTAGTTAATTTACATTACATATTTTAACGTAATTTAAACTATTTAAAGTATAATAGTGAAGCATGTCCGGCATGTGCGGGCCGCTTGCCGTGAGAAAAAAATGTTCTATTTAGTACATAGCGCGAGTTTTTTACGCGGCGCATGTAACGCTTTTTGTAAACGTCGACTTCAGTACAATCGTTTTTGCTACTTTCCTAAATTAGGTACCTGTTGTAGCAAATTGTACACTCAACGAGATAACAGCCTGTGTGTTCTACGAAAAAATAAAGAAAATTAGATCAGTGGTCTTAGGTTCTGAAGTGATGTAACGGATCAACTTGTTTCATATTAGTTCAAATATAAGCTTAATAACTATCTTGTGCTTTCAAAAATATTGGGGATGGACGACGAGTCGACGACGTCTTAATTTCGATATTCTAGGTCAAGTTGTTCATTATGATTTCTAATGGAAATATTACAGTTACTTGCTAACTTAGGTGACTGTTAGGTATTGTTGACTACTCTCCTATTGAACCACGTGGTCATAATGTCAAACTGCTTGTGCGGTAGAGCCGCCAACTGATACACGGAGCATGTATGGGGATGCTCACGCATATTATCAACTATTCATATCACCACTTAGCTAATGTTCTGTTAGTCATCGTATACATATAAGTTAGACCCATGTCTCTAACATGCTGTGTTTTCATGAAGCAATGTACATATATGTAGCAAAGTGTTTGTTTGCCACAGATCGGTATCAACCCGGGGCTGTTCGCGGCGTACAAGGGGCACCACTACGCGGGCCCCGGCAACCACTTCTGGAAGTGCCTGTACCTGTCCGGCCTCACCCGCGAACAGATGAGCGCCGACGAGGACTACAAGGTTTGTACTCAACTGTATACGCCATTAGACGTTTTTTGAGGATATGGACAACGTAATAACCGCTATACTTACATCTTATCAGTGCAGTGTTAACACTCTTGTAATCCTGTTCCCGAGTCCACAAATAAGTGTAATGGGCTTTTTGCTAGAATGTCAACTAAAAGCGTCTGATAACTGTTATTATATTGACAGTCCCTAGGCTATCACTGCACTATAGCTTAGACCTTCTCATTCTGAGAGGAGACCCATGTTCAGAACTGGGACAGTAATGTGGTGATGGTGACTCGTATATTTAAAAGCTTCATCATCAGCCCATATATTGCCCCACTGCTGGGCTCGGGTCTCTCTCGGAATGACAACAATTTAAAAGCTTATTGAACATGATACTACCCAAAATGTTAGCATGGTAACTGCGTGTGCGTGTCAGTTGGGGCAGCAACTGGACAGCTATACCTAGAAACTATTATCATTGTATCTATTAAAGAGATCGTTCTTACAATACACATTATCCTTTGTTGTCTTTTTTTGTTATTTTCAATTGAATCGAGTCGAGGTAAATGCACTTTCTGTATGACTAGGCCACGAGTTACTTTATTTCCACGGTGAGTTTTTTACATGCAGCCTAACTTGTAGGCTGTCGTCGACACCACTCTAGTTTTCTCTGTAAATGATCCGTCCCGAGGCTAGTGCTAGTTTCACGCTTCTATTTAATTAAACCATGCACTGAACTGAGCCTTGTTTTAATCAGTACCAGTGCACAGTGGGCTGAAAAAAGTTAATTAAGTAATAAGAGTGTTGAGAATTATACATACAGAATAGGCACCAGCTCTTTGTTCTTAATACTTTAAACTTTTTCTATTTTCGTGACCGAATCAGCTAGATACAATGTTTTGTTCATACTTTGTTAAAAATATTAGCCGGTTAGATTGATAGTTGAGACAGCCCAGCGCGTGTCGGACGATCATTTATAAAGCGGCACTCGTGGAAGCTCAACCTCTGTAGCCAATCACAAGCCTTTATAACTGTGACATTATCGTCGTGACTATTGTTTGTTAACTTGTTGAAAAGAAACCCGTGATCGCTTACCAACATCACTAATATAATATACAACTCGCTGATACCTATAGCGCCTGGTTTATATAAATATAGACAAATCAACCATTATTTTTCCTTCAAATCGGTATTATTATGGATAACTTACAACATTTTGATGTTGTTTAAAAATTAAAATGAAATATTATTGTTGCCATGTCATATTTGTGCATGCTGTCAAGCAGATCAAGCTATATAAAACTGTCAAATTTTCCCAATTGAATAAGAACCTTATTTATTTTGCAATAAAGTTGAAAATCAATCAAAGAAATTTGACAGATTGTGGTAGCTTGATGTAGCCGGCCTCTGTACAGTAAAATGTTGCGCTGTTCACGGCACAGTATGAACAATATAACGCTCACTAAATAAATAAATTACTCTTTGTGGTACTTAACGTTATGTGTTATTATTTCCAGTTGTTAAACTTCGGCATCGGGTTCACGAACATGGTGGCGCGGCCCACGAAGGGCTCGGCCGATCTGACGCGGCGCGAGATCAAGGAGGGCTCGGCCATCCTGCTGGATAAGCTGCAAACCTTCCGGCCCAAGGTGGCCGTGTTCAACGGCAAGCTCATCTACGAGGTGTTCTCCGGCAAGAAGGACTTTTGCTTCGGGAAACAGCCTGATACTATAGCTGGGACTAATACTGTGAGTAATTTTTGATGGTGATACTCATGGGTAACTTATCACCTAGTAGGTTGACTTACTAGGAATACGATTTTGATATAAGGTTAGGTTAGTAATGTTAAAATCCTATCTTTAGTCAGAGTCGGGATTAATAATATCAATATAACGCGATAAAATCCGTAAAAAGTAGTTTTATTTCATGGTTATATTTCTGTCTGCATAACTCTTCGGGTTGTTGTGTCGTACTATGATGGCTAGTTTACACATGTATTTGTAGTCTTCTGACGATATTTTGGTTCAATATAGCCGCACCTCTAGCTAGGTCATACTGACGCGTCCGGATACAACACTGGCGCTTGCACATTGGTCTGAAGTGTCGTCATCATCAACGGGTCTCCTCTCATATTGAGAGGGATTAGGCTATAGTCTACCATGCTAGCCTACTGCGGGTTGGCAGACTTCATACACCATCGAGAAAAATCTCTAAGGTATGCAGGTTTCCTCACAATGTTTTCCTTTACCGTCCTTAATTATTAATACGCACATGAATTCGAGAAGTCAGAGGTGCGTGCCTTGGGTTCGAACTCGAGACCTTCGACTTGGCAGTCCAATGGTCATACCACTAGGCTATCACTGCGTGTGATGATGTGCAAGTGCACCATCACGTCCGAGCAAACCGCGATCACATGTGATGCGAGGGCAGAGGGCAGCACGACAATTGTTAGTATGTGTGTGTATGTGTATGTGTATGTGTATGTGTGTGTATGTGTGCGCAGTACATGTGGGTGATGCCGTCGTCGTCGGCGCGCTGCGCTCAGCTGCCGCGCGCGGCGGACAAGGTTCCGTTCTACGCGGCGCTCAAGAAGTTCCGCGACTACCTCAACGGACTGCTGCCGCACGTCGACGAGGCCGAGCTCGTGTTCCCCGACAACACCAGCCGCCGCCCGCAGGAGGAGATGGAGATACGCAGGTACCCACAGTACACACAGTACCTCCACACACTACACACTACACACCAACACTACACTCCAACACTACACACTACACACTACACGATACGGCACACCTATGTACAGAGGCCAGCACATCAACCTACCACAATCTTTCAAATTTTTTTAATTGATTTTCAACTTTAATGCAAAACTGTAAGTTGACAGTTTTGGATAGCTTGACCTGCTGGCGTCTGTACTTACATAATGTCATAATTTACATAAAATCGTTAATTTAGGTAAAAAATTACTACTCAACCGAAATAAGACATTTATTAAAATTGCTTGAGAAATTAGAGAATGCTTACTTACATACTCAAGTATATAAATGAATACTTGTTTTCTTATCGTGTCGACAGCAAATAAAGAGGGAAGAGTAAACGAAACAAATTTAACTGATTGTTATTCTAGATTGCCCCAGTATACCATAACATGTACCTTACTCAAAACGTAATAGAAGTGAACTGTCAACACTAACATATCGAATCTTTTCTCTAGATGTCATTATTATAGCTTCGGTAGGTTTGGTTGATTGGCCCCAAAGTATTTACATAATTATAATTATGCAATAAGTAGATGTACGTAAGTACCCTATGTATCTATTCCGTCTTTATGATTGAGTAGGTACTTAGATGAAATGTAATGTCAATAGGACATATGTAATAGAGTTAACTATACTAACAATATTGTAGCGGATAGCCATTTGTAAAAATAAAGTAAAACCTTACCAACAGTCTTTAGGTATCTTCGAAATAAAAAAAAGTTATGTAGGTACTGTGTATAAGAGGTATAAGAGGTCCAAACTGATAGGCGTAACACCTTATAGAAGTTGTGTGTGTCCGCAGCATGCATGGAAGGTGAAGCTCGTGTGCCTGTGCGGCGGTCTTTAGATGGGTCACCGTTCTTAGCAAATCGAGAACCCTCCTCATTTCAGAGAGGACATTAGGGCCCTATTCTATTGTCCCTATATTGGGGCTCTATTGGCAGTTGCGTCATGCAACATACTAATACAAGCGCATGTGTTTAGATTGCAAGCCGACTCTGTATGTATACACCTGATTGATACGGTTATATGTGGGGCTAGTGAAAAGAGAGGTGCGCCGGGAACAATTGTCTTTCGAGTTAATTTTAATTAAGATTACCTATTTTTGGATGACAAAAACAACTATTTATCAACTACAGTCGAAATTATACAGAGATACTGGTAATTCGAGACATTCCCAACAAGGAGTGTTAGAGGAACTCTAATGCAACGAAATAGTACTCGATATTATTATCCGCTTCCAAAGGTCATTCCTACCACGTACTGTTTCCCGTGCGTTATGACATGTCCTTCTTCAAACGAGGCCTACAAAGAGCTGTCTACCACACACAGTAGTCGGCGCGGCGGCACAGCGGCACAGCGGCACAGCGGCACAGCTCTGTCCCCGACGTTACTGATGTCCAGCTGATGTGGGCGGCGGTCACCACTTACCATCAGGTGGCCGCTTGCTCGTCTGCCACTGTAGGCAATAAAAAATATATATATGTGTGGGAACATCACGAAGAAAATAACTGCATGCTTAGTGAAAATTGACTAATACAGTTAGTTATGTTGACCATACCATTGTTCACCACAGAGCCATATAACCCTACGAAAAAGACTTACTGATTGTAGTAGTACTAGAATTACCAGTAACACTATATAATTCACTTTTTAGAAAAGGAAATCCAAACAAACGTTTTGGGATGTACCGTTGTGTTTCAGGCAACAATCAGATTTATATGGTATCTTCTCCTTTCAAATTAAAAATATTCAGAAAAATTGAGAATTTAAGTAATTAAAAACTAAAAACTACCTTAGCAGTATACTACTAAATCAGATTGCATTAAAATTATATTAACAAGTTTTTCAAAAGTTGGACGAGATAGCATAGTTTATTTTTATTGCATTAAAATTACCGTCAATTGACAAAATCTTACATTAAAATAACTCCAAAGTTAATCTGTGGGAAAAATTTTATCTCAAGCTATTCGATGCTATTATTTAATGCTCATTTCATTTGAAACTAAACTAGTGAGAGGTCATAATTACTTTGATGATGATACTATAGCGATTGTTTTGTGCCAACTGATGCGGCTGAGTTATCGAATCGTTGAATTGATCTTTTGGGAGGCAGAAGGTAGACAGCAGTAGCGATTGCTTTCCTGAAACGAGCTCTTAAAGAAGATCGAAATAGCAAACGTGAAACCGAGTAATAATCGATATTCTATACCCGACATATCGTGTACTCGGCGCATCTCTAGTATCGGCATACCCTTAGCAATGTTCGATCATCCTCGTTAATGTTAATTAAGCTAATCCTATATCATGCACTCCCTTTCATTTGTAAGTTAGATTTGTCACCAAACTGGCCCACCCAAAAGTACCTAATTCCAGTAAACTGCTCTGGAAGTTTCAACTTTTCTCTGTCAATCTTGGTTAAATATTTATTCGTTACAAAATAATAATTTTGCACGTTATAATTATAATAATGTCAAAACTTTGTCTAAATTAATGTATACGGGAACTATTCCCAAAAACCTTAGCAGAATCGAATTGTCGCGAATTGAGACATACCTTCCATTGTTGACCCGTAACATAACGACGCGGTGGGCACCTCCCCTTTGTTGAAGATGTTTTAGTTTTTGTACTGATTGAACTTAGCCCATTTATTTCAAATTGTTCGATTGTTTCAGCCATGCCAGCAGGTAATATAACTCGCTGCTAGATAAAAATAACTTATTGACAGTTTCACACATTTGCAAAAGAAATTCAATTAAAAATACATAATTATTTGACAACTAAATAAACTTTAGAACGCAATGGTGTCTAGAGAGCCGCGCGTAGGGCACAATTAGGTATAGATAAAAAAAATCTCTGTGCCCATTCTAATTATATTTTAAGTAAGAGCAACCATATCGATTGCACATATCTTATCACGTATATATACCTAATATGTACGAATGCTGTAGGAATTGATGTCGATATAGAGGCAGGGGTTTGATTAAACTTACACGCTTTGTATGTCATTTAGGAGTCCTTCTCGTATGTTATGTTACGGCTAAAAGTCGAATGTGCTGCTTGCTTAATATCAATACAGAATGTTAGATTTCAATTGATGTCAACCGACCGTGTCTACTTCCATCCGATTGTGACGAGCGGTGCGACACTTCCTCTTTCAGCCGTAACATAGCTTTGTCGCATTGCGCCACGACCTTTATAATTGTCTGTTGGTGCTATGCATGTTGTCAATCAAACTATAATCGCTTCGTTAGTTCCACATCCATCCCGCATAGGGTCAGCGTAGGGCTGACACATCGCTATCGCATATGTGATGCATGCTCGTACATGTTAGTAGACAGTTTGACAGCCTATCCGTGCGTGTTGGTTTAGTTCAACCCTTGATAACTTTAATATTATGAGTTTTGGGATCAAGTTTGGTGACAAATATATTTACAGACTTTTAGTTCCAATTCCAGCCCTATGTCGGTGGCCGAAAATATAATATTTTACTGGCAGATTCAGGGCTGCAGTCTCTTTGAATTGTTTCGGCATTAGTCGAGTATTAAACTTGTAAGTGCGGGGTGGGTGTCGGTGGGGCTAGGGGGTAGGGCTAGTAAGCGCCTCGTTCGGGCCGCGGCCGCGGACGAAGGCAGACGCAGTGAGCGAGCCACGTTGCAGACTGACGATGGAACCGGAGCCGGGCGACACCATCGTACTGGAGGACGGCACGGAGGTGCCGCTCAAGAAGAAGCGCGGCCGGCCCAAGAAGGTCAAGCTGGAGAACGGAGAGCTGGCGCCAGCCACGCCCCGCGCTCCTCGCCAGCCGCGCCCGCCGCCCGCGCCCGACGCGCCCGACCAGCCGCCCAAGAAGAAGCGCGGCCGCCCCAAGAAGATCCGCCCCGAGGAGCAGCAGTTCCTACTGCAGCATCAACAGCACCAGCAACAACAACAGGTGAGCTCACCAGGGACCACGTCATACCTAACCACTATACAGATCGAGTTTTCATTGAGCAAGTGAATGGCAACTGCGTCATGTTATGTAAAAAAATTGTTGGTTTCATAAATCAGGACAGCTTTTTCTAACACATTTGTCGGAGACTGTACCGATTTCATCATTGGAAGTCATGGTAGCTACTATGTTGTGGGAGTAGCAAATGAAAATAAATGCCGTTTCAAACACTAGATCCAGAAATCGCACGTGTACATGCAATAAGAGGTCAGCTTCTACTGACACATAAAACATCACGCGGCTATAGGTACCAAGCTATGCTATTGTCCAGTATAAGCTGAACCTTTCCTTGTATAGGCTTTCCGACAATCAGTCAGCGGTCAAGTAGAAGCGGCGGAAATAACTCCCCAGGCATAATTGTTACGATTATCAAAGTGAAAGAGGTTCGAACCTTTTTGTATGGTAGCTGGCATATCGGACCCACCGATATTTTGTTTTTTTTTTTTTTGAAATTCTGGCGCACGATAAGGGTGATATGTATGGGTAGAGGACACATAAACGAACAAAAAATAACATGGTAACCCAAAATGTCACGTTACCGAGATATTTGGAGGTAAAGACCGACATATGAGTACAATGACAATCATTATCGACCTTTCCCTCCAAATATCTGAAAAAAAAAAAATGGCGGGCGGGTCGATATGCTAGATCGGTTCTATTTCTATAGATACTAGCTGACCCCGCACACGTTGTTTTGCCATAAAAAAAAAAATTAGGGCTATGAAAAATAGATGTTGGCCTATTCTCAGACCTCCCCGATAAGCACAAAAAATTTCATCAAAATCGGTCAAGCCGTTTCGGAGGAGTATGGCAACGAAAACTGTGACACGAGAATTTTATATATTAGATAATAATGTCTATGTAATTTGCAGTTAGGAAGCTACTAGTATGTTATAATGTAGAATTATTAAAGCAGCGCGTGACAGTTTCAAACGAACAATTGTTATTAGTTAATTAAAAATAAAATTAAAATCATAGCAAAGAATCATTACCGATTTTTTAAATCGGCCTTTATACAAATAAACTATTATAACAAACTTTGTATGTACAGAGGTCAGCACATCAAGCTACCTCAATCTGTCAAATTTCTTTGTTAGATTTTCAACTTTAATACAAAGTGATAAGGTTCATATTCAACTGGGAAAATTTGACAGTTTTGGATAGGTTGACCTGCTGGCGTCTGTACATATTTAGTAACGTCATTTATCAAAAGAGCATTGCTTGTTGTGGGTGCAGCAAACAAACGCGATGGTGCAGCAGAGCAGCGGTCTGCCGGCGCTGCAGCCGCTGCACGCGCACGCGCTCGGCCACTCACTGGCGCACGAGCCGGGCCAGGCCCAGGGACAGGGACAGGGCCAGGGCTACCTGGGCGGAGAGTTCCCGGCGCAGCTGCCCTCGCCCGGCGCGCTGCTCTACCCGCACCAGCACCAGCACCAACACCAACACCAGCAGCTCACCAACGACAGCGGCAATTACTTCCAACAACAAACATCCAACACAGGTCAGTGGCCCTGCTCGATAACTGTGCCTGTCTAAACTTGTACTCAAGTGGTTACGCAAGGAAGTTGGAAGTTTACTGGAAGGTTATAGTATAACTTCAAACGGGCACATTTTATATTACCTGAAGTGAACTACATCTTTCTACCTACGACAGTTGATACATTTTTTAAATAACCATTCTATACATTTCAATCTGTATCATATAAAAAGTCAGCTTTTGTGTTTAAGGCCAACGTCGATGGATTGACGTGATTTTTTTACAATAACGTAGCATTTCTAAATATTTTTTATTATATAAAAATAAAAATGACTGAGCCATATGCGAGCCACAATATAGCGTGGTTGAGCTAACTTAGTAATCATAATTATAATTTTGATTTCATGGTTAGAAAAAGTAAGGAAACCAAAATACGTATCGCTATTATTGTAGTCATACCAAATAAATAGTGACGCAAATTCAATACATTGGATTCAGCGCTCGTAATTCGAAGTAAGGAACTCGTTAAATAAATTCAATTAAATCAAATAAATCGCAATTGGTGTGCGTATCTGTATGTTTGTATGTGATGCAGGCATGGAGGGAGGGATGGAGGTGGGGCACCTGTCGCGCGGGTACGGGTCGCCCGGCGGGTACGTCTCGCCTCGCGGAGTGTACGCCTCGCCGCGCTCCCAGGGGTACTCGCCCAGCCCGGCGCGCCCCCCCGGCACCCCACAGCCGCAGGTAACTAGTGACGCGGCGCCGCACCACGCCAGCCCGGCGCGGCGGGCGCTGCTGGCGCTGCTGGCCCCGCCAACACCCGTGTCGTGTCGCCAGGAGGCGGCGCTGGTGCAGTTCCCGGGCAGCCCCGCGTTCTCCGCGCCGTCCCCGCCCCGCGCGGGCTACTCGTCCCCGGCGGGGCGCGCCCCCTTCAGCGCTCGCAGCCCGCTGTACGCGCACAGCCCGGCGCCCTACCAGCACCAGCAGGCGCAGGTACGCACACTTTGCATTCCTTTGCTTTGTCATCATCATTCAATATTTTACCTGTATTCAAAAAATCAAGACACGATAATTAATGCATGATAATGATATGCATTATTATGACTTAAAATTACACTGTCCCTTCAACTTTTCGTAGATCAACTCCAACACATTTAAACGTTGGACCTTGAGATTTCTTAATAGTAATAGCATCATCTTCCAAGCCTTTTTCCCTACAATGTTGGGGTCAGCTTCCAGTCTAACCAGAAGCGGCTGAGTTTTACGCGAAATGACTGCCGTCAAACCTCCGCAACCCAATTCTCTGGGTAATACCGATGTTATGAGGATAGACAGGTTGTCAGGCTGTTTGGACTACTGACTACCACTAACGATTGTCATAGGTGTTTGTAAGACAACCAGGGGGTCTACTCCCTAAGCACGAAGTCCGTACTTTCGAACTTCGTGACGGGCGTTTCTTACTCCGTATCACCTACGGATGGATGATTCGTTCGGGGCCCGAACTAAGAATGAATGACAACACAATTTGATAGTTGTCCCTACTCTCGATGTATTTTTACCCGTTAGAATTGAATAGAAATTGCATTTGACACTTTTTTTATCGGACTCCGAAGTTTCGGAGAACTTTCGAACGGCTTGTAACTTCGTTGACGGAGATTGGGAGTAGACCTTCTGGACCGACGACTTTCCGAGGCACGGAGGGGTCTCGATGTGTTTATAATGGTCACCCATCAAAGACTGACCGCGGCTAGCGCAGCTTAACCTTGCAGATCGGTTGATCAGCGTAGTTATTACTTAGCCACTAGTCCCTCTAATTTGTTAATAGTAATAACATAATATATTTTCACCGGAAATTGAAACGCTTAAATTGGAAAGGTAAATCTGTAGGGATCATAAGGATGCGAGGATTCAGATTCATTTATCTGAGCAATGAGAGGAATGTGTGCAGTTTGACCAGCCGCTAGTCCAGTGATAATGGGTTGAGGAGTCAGTCGCGAATAAGGCTTTCCTCTTTACAATATTAGTATAGATATGCCTTCGTCTTACTCCTTGATCTTATAAAATTAATTTATATACAATATGTTCTCTTTCCAAATTAGAAAATAATATTAGCCTAATGATATGATCATTTGCCTGCCAAATTCTCGAGTTCGAATCCAAGGCTGCGTGCCTCTTCGAAACCATGAACGTATTATTAATTAATTCTCTCCTGCTTAACGCGAGGAATGCGTGAGGAATACTTCAGAGATTTTCTCGTTGGTGTGTGCTGTCGGCCAACTTGCATTAGGCCAGCGTGGTGGACTCTAGCTTAACCTCGCTCATTGTGAGAGGAGACCCGTGTAATGTTATTTGATTTGGTTGTTAAAACACAAATGTTATTTTGTACATGTTACTTTTTATTTCAATCTATCTTAAGGACGCTTTTACATTTTTTTCTACAAATAACAGTGCTTTTCAGGTACCATTTTAATATATAAGCAATCACAAATGTGAAGATATTATGGTCTCAATTTAAAGGTAATCTATTAATCTCCCGATTGGAATCATAAAAATTGTATGACATCATACAAAATTTTCGCATAAATCCGTTTTCACCATCACAATAATCACAGAAAATTTACAAAAATGGGGTCTGATTAGGTATCATTTTAGGTAAATTTACTGCATATTTTATCTTCAAAAATAGATTAGATTGCGGCATATATAGTCCTCTATATGTTCACCTAATTATTTTGTACCTAAGTCATTACAATTTTTCAATTATCAGCTAAATAAGAACGCTTGCGAATTTCTTCATACATATTTCACTCGCGGTGCATCATTCCGCGCTCAGACGCGCCTGTGGAAGGAAGGGTGTATCGCTCTATCGCAAAAAGTAAATTACGAAAAGTCGCGAGTCGTCGCGTAGAATCGTCGTTTATCGTGACCGGCAGTTGATACTTTTTTGAACCGATATAAAAGTAAGTACTAGTTTCATAAAATTATTTTTAGAATGTAATTCAGAAATTGTAGATCGGGATTTGGATACGAATGGCTATGCAGTTGTTGATAAGGTTAAGAAATGGATGGGTGGCGTTATGCAGCTCTTAGTAAAGTTAAGATTTAGATTAGGTGGTGGGGCTTCAAAGTAGATGGGGTGGTCTTAAGCAGCTGTTGGGAAGGTTAAGAAATGGATGAGACAGGTTAAGCAGCTGTTGGACAGGTCAAGAAATGGGTGAGGTTAAGTTTTACTAAAGCAAAGTATGAATAAGTGGGGTTAAGCGTCTGTGAGTGAGTTCAAGAAAAGGTTGGGTAGGGTTAAGCAGTTGTTTACATGTTTAAGAAATGAATTGGTGGGGTGAAGCAGTTCTTACTGAGATAGTAACTTAGTTTTGAGTACCATATATATATATTAGTGATGGTTGATATAGCATAAAGCATTATAGAGTATCATTCTTATTGTATATAGCATATGGCAAATGATATCGTGGCTTGCACTTAATGCTATGATGGGAGTGTCGCGTAAGCCAGTACGATGTTTTGTTAAAATGTTCAATTTGTTTTTTTTAGATGCCCCGTATTCGGAAATTTGGTTATAGACCAAAAAAGCTGCAAACTTAGCAGTAAATAAAAATAATGTATGTAAGTATTTTCACTATGGAGTTTATTAGTTATTTGGAGTATTAGTTTATAAAAACATTTTTTTTTATCAATTCCATCACGTTTCGTCAGGTAACTTATTTTGATGTATTTTTTGTTAACAGGGAGAGCAGCATAAATGTCTCGTTAGACCATGACGAGCAGTGTGAAATTTTATTTGAAAGTTATATAAAAGTAATCATAGGTTTTAATTTTTTTACCGTACTACTAATATTGTCGTATTATTTTCAGGAGCAGGAATGCGTAGTACAATTTAAGGCAAAAGAATAGTTGACATTAAATACCTATTTGAGCAGATGATTCAAATAGGAAGTCACATTTCTCTTTTCGATTGCGGTATGAAGCATTTAGCGATAAATAAAGAAAAAAGAGATGGCAAAAACGTATTAAGTGAACAAAATAATGCCTAAAAGCTCAGTGTAAATAACACTAATGCTTGTGTACTTTTCTTACATACCTATATTAAATGTATTATACATTTTTACTACTTCCGATGTTGTAATTTTTACTCCCAGGCTAGTATGTCTATGTCACTCAAGTGTTAGTTATGTTCAAATGAATACCCAATTCAAATAGTATCAGTAGTTTTTGGGAATATCTCGGATATAAAAACGTACAGTCAGCGTCAAATAGTTAGTGACACTCAGAGTATTCAAATAAATAGACGCAACCAAAAAGTCAATAATATCGGTACAAACAAAGTTCCTTAATGTTGTCAACATTATAGTCGCTCAAAAGGTCGAGACGTTTAAAAAGTCATATAGATAGGTTCAGTCAAACCGTCATAAATATGGTAACAGTCATCCCGTCAAAAATATGGAACACATTAGAAAAATAAACTTTACTGCTATACATTTTAAATATTATTTCTCACATCAATTAATGTGAAAACATTTATACACAAAAATGAAAGGAATAGAAACTACTGCTGTCCTTTTCATTTTAAGCATGACGTCATAGACATGTCTTTTGTTTTGTAAAGAATTTCGTGCATAGCCGTTTACGATACTTAGCAATATACAGCTGACTGAAAATAGATGTACCTAAACCTCTTTGATAATGAGTATGACTATATATCTCATAGAGCAAGAGTGCATAATTAAAATATATGATTCAATATCATGATCATTTTATTTTATTTTAACAATGAACGTCGACAAAACTAGACTCGATAGTGCTTGCAAAAAAGAGGTGCAAAGTTTTCAACCTTATTGACTATTATTCAAAAACTGCTATTTTAAACATAAACAAGGTAATAGAGTGGATGAATAACTAAAAATAAGCAATAAAATAATGTCAATAAGGTCGATAATCGCTTGCATCTTTTCAATTTTCTCTAGTTTTCGACTGCTTACCATCAGGCGGGCTGTGTGCTTGTTTATACATATATGTGCGAATATATAGAGTCTAGAGAGTTCAATGAGAATCTAGAGAGATGAGAATAATTCGATAGGTAACTACACGTAACATCTAAAACGATAGGTACATAAGGATATTCCCAGTTCATTTGAAATATCTGATAAGGAGACACCTTCCTCCCTCAAATATATAATTCGATGTTTTGTGGTGTCACTAATGCGTAGCCATATTTCTAGCTTGCTTTAGTTTTGCACTTGACATTTATATTAATGATAGATAAATAGAATGACATGCAAATAACACTAGATTGCCTAAAGAGGTTTTCATCTTTGGGAAACCGTTTATTTCTATAACATGCTGGTTTATTTTTCTAATGTGTTCCATATTTTTGAACACTTAGAATGCTTGGATACCATTGGCGGGATGACTGTTACCATATTTATGACGGTTTGACTGAACCTATCTTTATGACGTTTTAAACGTCTCGACCTTTTGAGCGACTATAATGTTGACAACAATATGGAAACTTTGTTTGTACCGATATTATTGACTTTTTGGCTGCGTCTATTTATTTGAATACCCTGAGTGTCACTAACTATTTGACGCTGACTGACACACGGGTCGATGAGAGCACCGCCTTTTTTTGAAGTTCTATTAAAATACTAACCTAATTATCACCAAAATAGTACGGTCACCAAATACGCTTTCAAAGTTCCAACTTAATTTGCTGAATAACTTCAATAATTAATTTAATAAATAAAAATTATAAGCAAGGACCAATATTATTTAAGCGATGTATAAACTCGAGCGCTCTGTGATTTCAATGTGTGCGTACGCGTAATGTTGCTGTGCGCGACTCTATTTACCTAAATTTGAGTTCGTCGAAATTGTAACAGCGTCCTTAATATTAGTTAGTTTCTTAATATTACCGGTGAAGGTTGAGTGTACATTAGTACATATCTGCCTAACACAATGAATGGAATACAAGCGCAATAGTATGTCAACGTACATAGGTATGTTATATAATGTACATATACATGTACATAATTAGATTGTAGAAGTATCAATAGCTAATTTGCGCTATTTGCTCCTAGAAGAGTCCCGCCCCACAGGCGCGCTTCTCGCAGTCTCCGCATCCGCATCATCCACACCCGTACTCACACTCGCCGGCGCCACAGGTATGTCACTATACTACAAAATAATGTTGCACAATGTATAATGTAACATACTTTCGAAGAAGCCATTTATTTATTCACGTTCCATCAGTGCGGAGTCTGATAGTGATGTACGTCATTTTGATAGTGTCGTGTGTCTCAGTCGCAAGGTCGTCCGTTCTCGCGGTCGCCGGCGCCGGTGGGGAGCGTGGGGAGCGTGGGGGGCGTGGGGGGCGTGGGGGGCGTGGGTGGCGTGGTGGGGGGCGTGGGGGGCGGCACGGCCACGTTCCCGCAGGCGTCCCCGGCGGGGGCGCTGCACAGCTACACGCCGTCGCCTGCGCACACGCCGTACAGCCAGCACTCCTCGCCGGCGCCCTCGCGCACGCCCACATACACCGACTCGCACCACTTCGCGCCGCAGGTAAACAACTATACTATACTGGATATTTTTTAATATTATTGATAATACCGATTACGCGGTCGTCGGTCCGCTGGTTGTTAAGTTTGAAAACTGCAGCGCCATGAAAGTAAAATAATAATAAGTTCCGTGACAATTTTTTTGTAAGATAGTTTCTCACTACGAAACAGCCCTGTATTAATTAATTTCTGTCTTACTTCTCTATGTAAGTATTATACTTCTGTATGTACTTAATTATCGATTTTGAGGACGAAGAAGAATGGTCGATTGATCATGTGTCAAGTTCCGCTGCAGACACACAATACATCAGATTCGTTACAAAATGTATTTGTATATCATACAAAACTTTGTTTCGGGTGCGGATTTAACCCCATGACACACGACGTGACGATAGTGGCGAGGTGACCGCCATAACCATTACAAAGCAAATGCAGTCTAACGTGACTCAATTGAATAGACTGGATTCATGGGTGCAATATTGTGGTGTGTATCGGACAGGGCGGTAGCGGTAGCGGTAGCGGCAGTGGCAGCGGGAGCGGCAGCGGGTTCGGCGGCGAGCTGTCGCACGAGATCGGCGCGGCCATCTCGTCACCGGCGCCCGTGTCGCCGGGCATGGCGGCGCTGGACTTCGAGCCGCCGCGCGACGCCGAGCGCGAGCCCGACCACAGCCCCATGGGCAGCACCGACATGCATCCCGGCTCCAACAGCAACTCCTCGCTCTCCGACTACAACAAGGTACGCTTCACACACAACACCAGCTTTGTGATAGTGTTCATGATGCCTAACAATAATAGTAGGTAAATAAAATGTAGTAAATGTTTGAATATGGAATTAGCCACACGGCACTGACCGCGCGGCGCATTACCCGCAGACGTCGGGCGGCAGCGACATGTCGCCGGCGGGCGTGGGCGGGGTGGGGAGCGGCGCGTTCGGTGCGGGTGCGCTGTACGAGGGCGAGCAGCGCCTGCAGTACGCGCACGCGCACGCACACGCGCTGCAGCACGCGCACGCGAACGCGCACGCGCACAGCCCCGCGCCGCACGACAAGCACGACCACTACTACCGACAGGACCAAGGTATACATAATAACTACTATACCGTACACACTATACCCTCGGGTTACCTTTCATCCAACAGATAATGGCTACAACTGTCGCTGTACTGATTTTTTTTATACTACTAAGGTGGCAAACAAGCATACGGCCCACCTTACAACACCGGGGATATCACTTGCGCGTTGCCGACCCTGTAAAACGGAAGAGGAATAGTTGAGTTGGCAGTATAAGGGTCAAAATCCCTCCCACTGCCAACATAACGTTTCTGTGTTATTTGCTCAGCTCAGAGCCAGTCAATACATATATCAATAGTATGATTACATTGATTTTTCTGGATCATACAGAAGGAGTGCATGATAGTCACAATTGTTTGAGAACCATTAATCATTAATCCTGATTATAATTTCAGGTGGTAGCGTCAGCGAAAGTCCCAGATTAGACCAGTTACATCAACATCCCTCGTCCATGTATAATAGCAATTTTAATAGGTAAGCTTTACAAACCCTAATTTGTCGTTCATACTGAACGTTGGAATTTATATAAAAAAAGAACCTTTTTGAACATTCACTGCCTTATTGTTACTTCCGTTTTTATTGTATGGAAGAGTAATCAATTTAATTATTAAAATTTATTGCTTATATGGTAACGAGAATACATCTTGTTAAATTGACTTTTGTTAAGTTAGAAAAGGATATAGTACACAGCTGACAGTGTGATGATCGGAATAATTTTTAAACATTGTTATGGGAAGGCTATCAAAATAAGTTCTGGAATAAATAAAAATATGTTCTATCAAATATTTTACAGGTTCCAGTTGGTTTTATGCAAAATTATGGTGATTTTACTCAAAATTTAATATGATTATTACTCTAAATTGGATAAACTTTTCTTTTTGTAATAGAATATAAGTATAATGCCCTGTCCGATTGTTCCATTGTCTTGGACACCTGTATACTGTCAACTGGTTGTATTACAGTTAATAACTATAGAGCTGTCATGCTTTGGGATACATTTTAAAATAACTTTTATCATGGATAAATAGAATATTATGATTTGTGTCCAGCAGCCGGTCTCCGCCGGCGGGCAGTGCGGAGTCGTTCCCGGCGTCGTTCCGTCCGCCGGATGCGCATGCGCAGCACCCGCCCCACCCGCCCCACCCGCCCCACCCGCCCCACCCGCCCCACTCGGACCACGCGCCGCACCACCATCAGCCGGGTGGGTCACTTTGCTACTTTGGACCAGCACTACGCACTAAACTGCTATTCTCCCTTTGACTTTCTCTCGTTCCCTAATAACTGAAAAGAAAAAAACAAGACTTGTAACAGTCGGGATCCATAAAAATTCTAGACTGGATCAAATTTCCCAATAATGGGAAATGTTCCTGACGTCTTACTTTTTTCTTTTCAGTTTTTAGTTAACAGTATTGTTTGTAATACCTTTACAATGAAGATGTAAGTAAGACACTGACAATGTAAGTGTTTGTGTCAGGTTCTCCCGGCGAGTACCAGAGTGGCGCCAAGCCTAAGTCACAGGACGTGGCGTCCAAGTCGCTGTCGGGGCTGGAGTCGCTGGTAGACCAGATCCCCAGCATCGCCGAGGGCCCGGGCGCAGTCGGGGGCGGCGGCGGCGGGGGCGGGGGCGGGGCGGGCGCGGCGGGGGCGGGGCCCGGCAGCGCGGCGCCGGCGCCCGAGCAGGCGGCGGCGGCCGTGGCGGCGCTGCCCGACTATGCGCCGGCGCTCTACCCTCCTTACGGCGCCTACGGCGGTGCCGCTTACGGGAACAACGGGTGAGTTCACATAACGTAACCGATAAATAACTAAACGTCCGATGAATCGATATAGTAAAGTTGTGTCAGGATATAGAAATGAAGCATCATCCAAAATTCTACATCACAGACAACAATCTCGATGATAGTTAAGTCGGCTAAAGTGTCTAGTATACCAACTGGAAGGTGTAGCTTTGAATCATGCCTAATGTGATAAAATACCAACTCTCATTTATATATTTCGTACAATTCTCACCAACCCCACTATCACCTCTGTTGATTTTAGTAAAATCCTTTGGTTAGTGTAGGTCTCCACTGTGTACTAGTCTAGTTTTTATGATTAATCAATGCTTTGTTTGTTCAGTTACGGCGGACCGTTCGTGGGGTACGGCGGCGGCTGGGGCACGGCCGTGATGCGGCCCACGCCGGGCTACCTGTCGGAGTGGCAGTACGGGTACCCGGCGGGGGTGGCGGGCGTGGCGGGAGTGGCGGCGGGCTACGCTCCCTACAACGCGCCCTACTACAACGGCTACGCCGCGCCGCCGCCCGCCCACCACCAGCAGGTCACTACCACTACCACTACCACTCACACTCACACTCACACAGACGCGACCTCGCCGTGGGCCAACACTTCTCCGAATGACATTAACGGTCGTTTGTGTGCGCAGGCGCACTACCTGTCGGCGCCGCCGCTGCTGGAGCTGCACAAGAACGGCGAGCACTCTGCCGTGCCGGCCGTGCCCGCCGTGCCGTCCGTGCCGTCGGTGGGCTTCGGCGGCTTCTGTTAGTGCTGTTACTGCGCGACCGGCTCGCCGTACATTTGTATAACTTCGCCGCTGTTCCGGGCGGGTGTTAATATTTAGTATTGCGAGGACTGACCGGTACGATGGACCGCGACGCCGGCAGACGTCGACGATGACGGCGAAGTTGTAACGATGGACGCGCCAGTCTGTCGCCGTTCGAGTGTAGTGCGGTCGGTGACGTAAATATCGTGATTCTCGTAGTGCACGTCGGTCTATCGAGGTAGGTGACGTCATTTTAATTTTTGTAAGCGGTCGGCGACAGTGCGTGGGAAGACTCGGTCGCGAGCGAAGTACTTTCCTAGAGTAAGTAGCAAATTGGACTGAAGTAACGACGCGATGGAAATGTTTTGTAAAGCAATCGTTAGTGATGTAATTTAATCTTTTTCAAACTGAGGAGCTTAATTTGTAGGATTTATTTGTAAATATTGTATGTATTATTTTCGTTTCGGTCCATCACATGTTTTATTTAACCGATCGCTAGTGACATCACAGCGCCTGAGCGCGTGGTGTTTGTTGTACGTAGGGGGCGGCAGTCTGTCAGTCTGTCAGTCTGTCACGTGGGGGCGGGGCAAGCGGACGTTACGTACTTAATTTATTCGGAATGTCTGTGATCTTCAGTGATGTCTAACAATTAAAAATGGCCATTTATATATGCCATACTGAAAAAATATCTAGTGTTCGGAATTAGCGCCGGCGTGATGGCGCTCGTAATACGAAGTCTTGCCAATGATGAGTTTCGCGTTCTAGTCACTTACTAATTCGTGTCGGCTAGTCAAATTGTTGAAGTTGTACCCTCGCGCCCCCGCCTCCACCCCCTCTAATTGCTCGAATAAACATATTGTTATCTAAGTCACAACAACGGCCTATGAGATATGATGTATACTTTTGTTTAGATTTTAATTTACCTACGTCACATGAGTGATGCTATTTATAATTCAAGTTAAGCATTTGATAACTATATTATTTTGACAGTCGCAGGAGGCGGCCATTTTAATGTAAGCGGTCGTTGACCTTTACCACTGCACAAATATCGCCATGTGAGTGATAGTACGTGGCGGTGCCGCCATGGAAGTCGTGCATTTTACACAAGGTTACCCGAACAGTTACATTAGTTTCGGATCGCTAGTGAATAGCATAATTTTACATAATATTGTAACCTATATTTTATTATACACGCGCCATTTTATTGTAAGGCTACTTGGTCGCACTGAACAGTGTCCGTTTGATATTGTGAGTGTGTGTATGCGCACTGCCATGTTACCAGCTGAGTATATCCGCAGTGGCACCGTGACGTAGTGCGGTGCCGGGGTGGGTAGTGCGGTGCCGGGGTGGGTAGTGCGGTGCCGGGGTGGGTAGTGCGGTGCCGGGGTGGGTAGTGCGGTGCCGGGGTGGGTAGTGCCGGACACGGTTCAGTGCGGCGACACGTTGTTGTACCGTGTGACTGGTTATACCCTCTCTAGGTTTAATTTAATGTTAAAACGATGCATAATGAATACACGGGGTGCTGATGGGTTCAATAGTTTCCATAATTACATAACACGAGGAGTACGCTCTTGTGTGGTACGCGTTGTGGCGTGTTACTTGTAAGTCTTTTGGTATGTTGTTGAAGTTTATTTTTTTCACCTTTGATGGTGTGTAGGTATCGGGTCGTGTAACGAATATTATAGATCTTACAAGATAGGGGTCCTATTGTAGTAGCCGACACCTAAGTCCTTGCGCCTAGTTTTTTACAAGTCTGTCGGTGTGTAGGCGGTTTGTCTGTATATAGCGGCGAGGGATACATCGGAGAGAAAAACAATCTTGTACAAAAAATCTTAAATTAGTAAAAGTCTTTTCTTTGCACAAAAAAGTCTTAAAATCTTAAATATAAGCTAAAAACGAAATAACATACGTAATAAAGACATATACGTTAATGATAAGTTTACTCGGAAGAATTTATAATTATGATAGTTAGTTGGAAGGATAGTCACCGGAGAGAGTAGGTCTCGTGCTCGTCGGATCGTGCTCAACGTGCCGCAGCCTGCACTAGTGCCGCGGCGGGACTCACTCCACACTACACACTACACATTACACACTACACACTACACATTACACACTACACACTACACACACATTACGTTACACACTACACACGCTCGACGCTCTGTACATTGAGTACAATTTTTATAATAACAAAATGTTGGTAATCCCGCGGAGACTGGTGACGTCACTATGTAAGATGATCTCCAATAATATTCTGGTCTGGCTTAGGATTAGGTTTTATTGTACGAGTTCGTACCGCAGCACTATTGCAATGCGTTTTTTTTTCGTAATTCAAAAGGGGAAACATTATAATTTAAAAAATGAAATCAACAGGGTATTTAAGATTGCTTAAGATATATTATTTTATATTTATTGTGACTTTTAAGGACGCGCGCTTGCTGCGCCGGCGCCGTTGTGTTTAGTGTTACTGATGTTTATTTAGTTGAACTGTGCGTGCCGCGCGCAGACCAGCCATGCACTGACTTATCTGTAGAGGACCAGCGAGCTTGACAGCTTTGTATTTATACTGCATTTTCAAGCAACAATTAATAAGTTGTAGTAAGTTAACTGAGATTGCATAATTCAAAATCATTCCTAATTTCAGCTGGCATTTAGGCTCAATTTATTAGAACGATACTGTAGGTAACCAATCTATAGTGAAAGTAACAATCGTAACATAGTAATTGTTAAGCAGTTTCTTGAGATTTATCTTTGCAACGAACTTAGCTATCTTATTACAACGCGTACGCACGGCTACATGTCAAGCCGTACCAGTATGAGCGAAGCTGTCATGGTACGGTGAGTGCTGGGAGCATACAGGCTGATGTATAGCCGCGGGTACATTGGATAGTCTGTGCCGATAAGATCCCGCGGCAGTGAGGTGCAGGTCGGCTGTCGGCTGTCGGCTGTCGGCTGTCGACTGTCGGCTGTCGGCTGTCGGCGCGTGGCATCGTCCGCGCGAGACACAGTTGAGCGACCATTTGTTCACAATAACAACGCCTTTGTACATAATGAGTGCTTTATTACGCTTTTTTGATATTATATTTTTTATTTAAAAATAAATATTACATTAATACTATTTCTATATTTTTGCTTTTATTTTGTACATTAACGAGATCATATGTACTCTTTACTATACTGTACTGATTGTACGTTTTTTTTGTTTACGTCCTCTCTAGAGTATGTTTTGATATTAATGCAGCGATACTTTTAGTACGTTTGCATTACTTTCACGATTACTTCACGGTGGGGATATGTTTTTGTGATAATATCGGTTGCGTCACGACTTTCAAACTCAACAGAAAATCTCAACATTATGAAGAACATGCGTTTGAGTAAAGTTTGCCCGCCGCAAGCTGTGCACAAATACTTTATGTTCTCGTTTTCTAGAGTACCATGTTAAGAGCTGTGATCTTTTCTAAGCGATATTATAGTACTTAAATCATTTTTATCGACCTATGCGCACTATTATTGAATCATTTACTCTTTTTATAGATTTAGCCAAGTTGGTGACAGTCGTGGCGCATCCGCTCTGAACGAAATAAAGGCCTACACACGCTGCCACTGCTGTAGTCCGGTGCGAGTGGCGCAACTATGGCGCAACGTTGCGCCGCAGTTGCGCCGCGCCGCATCGCTTGTGATCTTAGTGTTCTGCGCTCACGGGAGACATCAACGCACTCAATCAACTTGACAGAAAATACAATGAAACGAACAGAGATACTTCTCAACGCGCTAAAATTGTGATATTTATTTTCTCATCTAAAACTGGTTAATGTGAGTGCGTCAGTGTCGACCTGAGCTCTGAGCGTTAGTTGTATTTCTAAGTTTTTTCATCTCTCGAATAAGACTTATCGGCCAATATTCCTTCCTGCAACGGAGTGCAATGTCGGGAGATTAGTGTTCTGTCTCGTAATTATTATCTCTATTGTTATTATTATATTTTTATTATAATTGTAGTTACGTCGTGTATTATAGTGTCGTAAAGGGCCGCTTGCACTTAACCGTTCGGCTAACACGAGTGACTTTCGACTTTCCTATCAGGTGCATAAAGATTAGATTTGTATGATAGCATAGAGGCGAGTGGTGAGGTCGGTCGTGCTGGACTAAACTGTAGCTTAATTTTAAGTCTCTATCAACGAGTTAGTGTTAGTGTTGTACTTGTACACATACACGAGGCGGCGCGCGCGGGACTCGCCTTCTGCTTCGGGGAACAACACTCGGAGGTACTGTCGCGTCGCGACAACTGAACACTATACCAAACTTTCTATTTGACATAGGTTGTTTTACTCTTGTGTGACTTACTTCCCTTATTATGTGAAAGGGTAAGAAATATAAGAGTAAGGGAATTGTTAAAAAGAACGTTGGTGTCTTTAATTAGTTGTAATGACATTTTTCCGTTGTTGCCTTGAAGTATGTTCGAGATGCTCCCGCGCGGTGCTCTCGCAGCATTTTATGTCGGTAGAAGCGCCGCGGGTGTGCGCCCCCTGGCGGCGGGAGTGGGAGGTGGGAGTGGGAGGCGGGAGTGGGAGGTGGGAGTGGGAGGCGGGAGTGGGAGGTGGGAGTGGGAGGCGGGAGTGGGAGGTGGGAGCGGGAGGCGGGAGGACCATGCTGTGCTGCGCCGGCGCAGGGAGCGCACGCTCTCGGCGCGTTAGGGTTGACCAGTGTATGCATTGAGTCGCTCAACTATTTGTACAATATGTATATTTTTGTAAAATTCACTAACTCGAGGCAATATAATTAAATTTTGAAATTTATCTATAGTTAATATTGTAACTTAGTACAATTGTTATACAAATATCTGTTCACCTTTTGTTGGGTCATTATTATACTTCATCCAATTAACTCGTGAGCACACCATACAAATTGCAGCGAAGATGCGCATACGCTATTGAGCATGTCGTCCGATGAACTATTAGTTAATTTAGAGAATTCCAAGCATTTAAATTAACTTTGTAGTGGCATCGCTTCCCGCTCCAATTGTGTGTGAAGTCTTGGCCAAGAGTATAGTTGCACGACTCACGAGCTCGCACTGCCGTCGAATTCTGGGGTTGTTTGTACATTTGTCTGTGCACCGGCTCTGAAACTGATCAAAACATTATACACCTCGATCACGCATGAAGCTGGCTTCATTATCAAAAAGTACTTATACAACTAAACATTATTTAAGAATTATTTTTTGTATATATGCAGCATGTTCCTGTTCGTGTTGATTGTTTCACAGCTGGTGTTCCAGGCGCGTAGTATCAGGTTTGTTAGAGATGTATGATATCGCGCCTCGGCGCCGCTTGGTTGTGAATTAGTATCGCTTATGGCCCCCACTCCGTCTGCCGCTGACGTCGCGTTCATCCATGTTGCTTTTCTCAGTATTGACGTGCCAAAACATGCGTAAATGCAGGAGTAACAAAGCAATATCGTAACTATGTAGTCTCGAACGAAAGAAAGCAATAATATCTGTGCGAGTGAACGCTGTAGTTGACTCGGTACTTCGCCTCTCTCTTTAATCGTTCCATCTGAACATTTTGTGACGTCACACCCAGCAATTTGGTACACATAGCATTTATTGTTGATGGCGGACCCCCCCTGTGCCCTTGATTGACATTGACAGTTGGATGAACTTAATTTTATTTATTAGTGATTCATTATCATAAGATTTTTATCATTTAATGGTGCTTGTGTTAGTTGTGCAAGTACCAGGCCCTAACTTACATCATGTACTTAACGCATGTCCATATGGTGATGACAAGTGACGGTGTATGGTACAGGGGATCAGGTCTCAACCAGAAGGCGGAGTTTTTATCTAGCTCAATTTTATTAATTATTATAATATACTTGCTTGTTATTCATCGTTGAAATATAATTATTTTGAACCTTGGCTGCCTTTTGGCTCCATTTAACTAAACCGTTGAACGTTATAAGTACATAGAAATAAATTTTTATCGCATATCATAGTGGTCTCGTAATCCCAGTGCGAAGACAGCCAAGGGTTATATTCCAGAAGCCTGCATTACTCAAACAACTCGCATTTGATTACGGTGCTTGTATATGATAGTAGTGGGGCTCGCGACGCGGCGCGGCGGCTCACCAGCTCTCCTACAGCTTGTAATACATAGTCTTTGTGGACGGCTGTACGTGATTGGGCCTCATTCGTTTTGTGGATGGAGTAAGCTGTTGTAATAGAATGTGTTCCACTGGCTGAAAGCAATGACGTGTTACAGTAACATTACACCCACCACCAGCGAGAGCAAGCTAGATGATATTCAGACACGCCATGGCTATGGACCGACATTTAATTGCAATTATATTGGTCAATTATTAAGAGCGCAGGTTGCCGCATCGCGTCGCCGGTCCCCGCGTCGCATTATGAAGTACAATTTACCTTAACCTCTATGATTAATTAACGAATGTTTACAGTGTCGTGACTGTTGAGCGATGTCGCATGTTCACATCTGATCGTGATCGGTTCGTATGTCCGTTTGTAATATTTACGCTAGCGGTAACACTAAAGTTGATATGTTTGTACAGTTTTTAACGATAAAACTACTTCTCGTAGTGACTAAGCAAGAAATATTTTTAGTATAATAAGATCTAATCGAATTACATCATAGTGTATCATAATAAACTAATCGAGGTCGATATTTCAAAATTACTTTTAACTTTGTACGGTCCTGCGGATAATTTGGTTTGAATTAAATTTATAAATGTCTCTCATCTGAAACTGACTCCGTGAATTGTAATTAGAAATTAAACAGGAAGAATTTTAAATATTGAAATACAACATTAATAATAAATAAGTAATGTATTATAAATAGATCTAAGGTAAAAAGTTATTATTAACATTGTATGGAAAAATTGTGACAAAAATTATAGTCATTTGTAATATTACAATGTTGTTTCATTCATTACTTTATAACCAATTTTTTTTTTTATGTAGTAAAATGTATTATCTTTTTTATTTATATGAATAATTATGTTCAGGGCCAGTGCGCTTTTGATGTCAGCGCCAGTTCATGTGGTGAAGCTGTTTCATCGCGTACACAACAGCAATCGGAAGTCGCTTCCGGCAGGCGTTACATGACGCGTGATTTTCACTATTATGAACCACTTTAGAACTCTTCATCATCATCATCCTTAAATTATAGTTTCTCTACGAACGTATTTGTAAACTCAGCTGGTATTGAAATATATTATCATCATCCACAGCCCGACTTGACCCATTTTGTGTATAGGCCTCCCTTTTGTAGTTCCAATTTCCACGCTCTTGTGCTAGTCTCATCCATGTCCTTGCCATGCTAAAAATGTCATCTGCTCAAATAAGAACTTTTACTTCTGAAAAGTCAGGGCATATGTTTTTTTAATTATACCTAACTAGGTTTTAGTACTATGAATAGTATCAGTTCAATGCCCAATCAAATGCAATGGAGTACTTTTTTTACAATAATTTTTATTTGAAAAAATAACCTTTTAACTGCCTTATTAGCCATTAAGGCAGTTATTTTTTTAAGTAAGTTTATTTTTGTGTTACGTTTTTGTAAGCGTGATAGCTATGCTTAAGGACTTGGGTTCGATTCCCAGGTCTAACAGAATAACACTGGGCTTTCAGCAGGTCGGCGTTTGGATTAGTACTTGGTCAATAGCAGTAGGCTGGCCCCCTATTACGTATGGGATCTAAACATACCGGCGATCTAGGAGTGTACCTCTGCCTAACCCGCCGAGAGATACAGGTGTGATGGTATGTTGTCTTTATCGCACCGGGTGTTACCTACTTAGGGGTATCCCCTGAGTCCCCGACCGACCGTCAACATCAGTAGTGCCACCTATAATAAATCGTAAAACTGGTAAATTGCATATCCGCCACTAATAAAATAATAACAATAATATTTATGTAAGTAGGTGCCTACTTGCCTAGGAAGATTTTTTTCATTTAGGACCATTTTATTGTAGAGGTTTTTATTTTGGTTTTACGGTGAGCTCAAATAAGTGTCATTTGAAACCTCATAAGCTAAAGATATAGTACCTACTATGAAATGACAATAAATAATTAGATTAGGTACTATGTAAGTATTTATAGAAAAAATATTTTGTCTTCAAATCTATCTTGGAAAAAAACCTGGAAATAATTTCAATACTGATAATTTAAAGCCTATCTGGTAAATTTCATTTTGTGGCAACATTTAACGCGTCAATTAACGCTATCACGGGATCAGATCAAGTTCAGCTACGATTGCTGCCTAGGTAAAGGGGGTATTTTAAATTAAAAATAGCGACTTGATAGTTGAATGCAATGTTAGTTCCGATTACGATCACAGGGTCAAGTTAACTTGGCGCACTATATACTACCTACTCCGTTGTAGACAGAGAATATTAGACTACTTTCTCTCTCTACGTACCTACTCAGCTCTGAGCATGAAAGTATATTATACCTTCATGGCTCTGAGACGGACATGCGTGCATCAAACTTAGGTACAATACTGTTGCCATTATATAAAATATTATAAATACTAAAAATATTTTTATTTTGCCAGAACGGACCGGCTGAAATTATGCACAAATTACGTAAGCACTGACGGCTACCCAGATACAATTACTTAGAAAAGTGTTATCGTTATTTAAAAGTTATTAGAAAACAAGTAAATAATCAGAAATGCGACTTAACTTCTGCACGAGTGATCTGACATATATTTTTTTGTACTGGCGAAATGTCACGAAATCGTTGATAAAAATTTTATTACCACAGTATAATAAGTTTAATAATTTTACGTAACTGTCGATTCATCCGTTACCGATGTGTCTCCTAAATCTGCTAATGCTTATATTCTTATCTATGGTGCTAATCGATTCTTGATGAGTTCATAGTAAACTTAAACAATAAACTTGCTTTTTCAAAATGCAATTTTACAGTTCCGTTTAGCATATTTTATTAAAAAACCAATATAACAAAGAACTGAAAAAGTAGTTTTTATTACTTTGAATCTTTGTTCTGGGTTCATTTATGACGTTTGATTATTACGATATGAAAAAGCTCACAGTGTATTTTAAAAACGAGAAAATTGTGCGTTTTACTATTATAGTACCACATCATCTGACAAAGGATGTCAGTACTATAGACTAAAATCTAGAGTGCATCGAAAAATGCAAAAGGCTGTTTGCTATGTCATGATTGCAATTTCATAATTTACGTGGAGACAATACGAGAAGAAACGAAATCTTTATCTAATAGCGTCTAATTTCTATTGAAATAATGTATATTTGAACATTCCGATATTAAATATGTAAAGTGAGTCAAAATAAAAATGACGTATTCTGTGTGTTATGAAATCGACAACATGAAGAACTTAATTTTGATGGCTTCGAAACCATAGACAATTTGAGTTGTCCGAGAGTCTCCGAAAAGATCGGTGGATCGCCTGTAGATTTCGGTGTGGATTGCGATGTCGGATATTGGCAGCGGTGACGAAGGGATTTCTAGTCAGAGTACGTATTTATTAACAGCGGTGTAGCGTCTGGGACGTTTCGCGATTCGCGCCGCGTCCGTTAACCGTCACTGTCGACGTCCCCGACCGTCCTAACGTTCAAAAGTAAATATCTCATTGTTCCCGTTTCAAAATGGCGAATTCGGGCCTGTTATATCTCGAAAGCTGAGGCCTCGGAGGGTTCCTCGCGCGGGACGGTCCCTCGGCTAGCGGGTGGCGGCGCGACGGCCCGCCCGGGACCGGCTCCAGCCGACCGCCGGCGGAGGTTGACGACCTATCGATTTTTTTGTCTGCGACCTCTCGTCGTCGGGCGGGCCGGTATCGGCGGCCGAGGTGGCCGAGACGCTCCGGGCTCGGCGGAGGCGGGCTGGTGTCGGCTGCCGGACGTCGTCGCGCCGTGCCGCACCGCGTCGCGCCGCGTATTGTCTCAAGCCTGTCGTCAGCTGAGCGACGCGCCACCATGGCAGGTCAGTGGCCGCGTTTCCCCTGGCCCTCGTCTCTCCATACTTACCCACTGACCTCGCAAATCTTATTAGAATCCGTGTGATTGAGTGGCTGTCGGCAGATGCAGCACTAGATGTGCTTACTGGCGAAGTTCTTTGTTCTCCCAGTCGGTGTTACTGCGGCGCTGGTGAGTGCTGCGGCCGCCAAACATCTGTGTTCTGTTGTGCAATAGTGAAAGTGTGCTACCTGTGCTCTGTGGACTGTCTGCAAGCAACCAAGGAAGTTAAACAAAGAGTTGAAGCAGACCTCAACTGGAACTGAGCTTTTGAACAAAGGGAAGAAACTTGTCAATCATTTTCACCTAGATTTGTATTGATTTTGCTTTTGTAATGTGGAAGACATCATCTGAATAGCTGGAAGTTATCCTACACCTTGTGGAGTACCAGAATGATGTGCAGTGAAGTATGAAGCTGTTGTGTTGTAAGTGGCTGCTGCTGCAGCAGTCATTGTGAGGCTGGGCCATTAATGAATACAATAAATCATTCATAGATTACCATCATTAAAATCATTGAAATATAACTACAAAAGCATTGACTACTGAATCTATTTGTAAAATTGGCCTTATACATTAATTTAGTACTGCCACATTATACAGAACAGAAGCTGAACATTTGCTTATAATCACATCATGCATCAGATCCTACCACAATGTCATCCTGCATGGCATTATTCATACACTATAGTTATTTAGATTGATTTGGTTATGATTATGCTCTTATTAATTGCAAAAGCATTATCTCAAATTGTCAATACAGTAAGAGGTCAGAAAAGTGTAGATATTTAGTTAAATTTTATGGGAACAGCATGGAACAATGTTTATGGACATTTATCTACAAGTTTAAATATATTTTTATGCCAATAACAGTTTACTACTTCATACATTATGATCACTAAAAGGACATTACATCAATGTACCAAATAAGAATACAAACATAGTGCTTTTACAATCAATGTTAGATTCTGATAAGATTGCTGATGCAGATGATTCTGCCAACTTAGTTACGGGTTGTCTTTATTTTTGTTTTATGTAATATTTCCAACTGTCTAAACTTGATCATTTTACATTATACTAACTTGAAATGTTTAAAAATCATTATTAATTTTAAAATTGCTTTGGAATTATTACACATAGCAATGAATTTGTAGTGAAAACAGCCTGGCAACAGATGCATGCAAAGGAAACTTAACGGATTCATACATGAGTGCATTCATGCAGTTTATTACTGCATGAATACACTTAATGCAACCTTTAGTTAATGTCAGCTAGGTATAATAATTTTAAACCTAATTTAGCACTCAATGGAGTGTGGTAGTAACACGGTTCATATATTCTTTTTCTGACAATTGTGATGTCCATGGTTGCTCTTGTTGTCTTATCAACTTATAGTGTGGCCTATACAATTTCACAGGACCATTGATTATTATATTATTTGGTAAACTATGCTCTCTGTCAGGAAACAGGAATTGCAATATGGTTTCATATTGCATTTACTGTAGCAACATATCAGATTGTTATTGAACCTAATTTTTTATGAGTTTGATTACCACTAAGATCATTTTGTAGTTAATAATGAAGAAAGTAGTAGAAGTTAATATCTTTCACATAAATGTAAATTTTGTTGATTTTATAAACCACCACAGGCTTATGAAGTCGCACATGGTAAAATCATCAGATAATATGTTTTAACATGTAAAATCTTTATGAAAATAATTTTAAAATCCATGGTTAACGGTAGTTACAATTTTTTTTTTGTTGGTAATTCATTAAAAAATGGCATACTAGGTTTCTATTGGGAATTGGCATACTTTCAATTTCTTTTGACTTACATTTGGTTCATATATTATGCCACCAATAATATCCCTTGGAGTTTAAGATAGCATGTTTTGAATTACATTTCAGGCCACAAGAATTAATCTTGGCTAGGAGTTTCAAAATACATTCAAGGTATTACTCAAGAAATTTGGAATGGAACTGAAATAGGTTTTCCAATGCTTTTTAATTATACCATTACAATCGCCATTGCTCTGCTGATCTGGTGATATCCTATGCATAAATAATAATAAACTTCAGACCATGTAGAACAGGAATAACATTGATAATTCAAACATAAAAATATAATCATTTTGTTTGATAACAACTGAGGCTTGGTTTGCGAGCGACATACATAAACATTAGAAGAATTAGTCATTCACATTAGGCACAATACAAATGTATTGGGCCTGATTTTTCACTTCCTAATTAAACAAATTAATTGGTAGGTATGACAAAAATCCTTTGTATTTAGAAGATCGTTTTCCTCGTCTAGTTATTGCCAGCGCCGATTAGCAGACAGACAGCGTCGATGCGTTAGAATTGAAGGCCTATTTATAATCGAATGTTTATGTATTTATTTTGTTTTTAAATATCTTGAGTTTCGCTAGCCCCTTAGTTAATTGAAATCGATTATTTCTTTAGGCATAACAAGAAGACGGCACATGAAGTTAGTGGTAGATCACCAAATACATATTTTATTATATTGTCTAGAATATTACACACAGCAAGAGTGATTCAATTCAACCACGGATTTAGGCGTCGAGAGTCGTCACCGTCGCTGAGGTGAAATCCATTAGGCCGACCTGACTTTTTTGTAATAACCGACTAGTTGTAGAGGTAGGTAGTCGCCACTATTTGAATTTAGAATGTATTCTTATAGAGGCATAGCAATAAATGAATAGTTTTTTAATTGGAACGTCGATGCAGGTGAACGATCTAGGCTCCAGGGTCTCGTTAGAGGTTGCAGAAAAACAACAGGCGATTACGTCAGTCGCCTCTCAATCGACTGATGATTAGAACAGGAGATGTCTTTGTCTCGCTCGGTCACAACTTTTTCTTAATCTACAAATCTATCAGTGTTGCTTTTGCAATCGTTCGCAGATAAGTACGTTGCGAAATAAGCGAGAAATTAATTAATTAAGTAAATGACCGTACGACGATTAGATGAATTTCAAGTTAACTTCATATTAGTGGTTTATAACGCGACTGTCGTTTAGTTTTTTCATTCATTACCAACCGTGTTGCGGCTGTGGTTTTTTTAATGAAAAACACAGGTTTCACTTTTTTGTCCGTCTGGCTTGTGTCTGCAACAATATCGTCTGCTGCCAATGACCCGCCTTGAACTACTTACATAACTACTTTAAGTGTCTCTTGGCACACACTCTTACACCTTATTGGTTGTTTAACTTTGCGATAGGCACCCTAGATCGGGCCCCGCGATGACGCCCGAATTATTTAACCGACTTTGAAAATTTAAGTTATCTTTTTATTAGAGCTTTTACGACTTTGCAATTAATTGTCTGGTGATTTGTTGGTTTTTTATAGTCCGCGTATGTTAGCGACGCGTGAAACACCACGCCGCTGTTTGGTATTATTCAGGTCATGCGCAACACAAGTAGATTGGCAAAAAATGTGAGAAGAAATGAGTACATAGCGATGACTACGTAAAGCGGTTATTAATATGCGGCACCTGAATGAGACGCGGATATTAATGCGACTCATATATTAGCGACAAAGGATAAGATTTAGAGATAAAAAAAACTAAAAACTATATAGCATTAGTGCTATCGCGGCAGTTCTCTCTCAGTTTTACGACGATGGCCTAGATTTTGGTTTCTCAATTCTTTTAAACATCTAAGTTTAGCCGTCATATCAAGCCAGAATGTGGGACGAGAATGAATGATAAAGTCGCTTCCTTGTGTTAACCGAACAGGATTATGTGGCGGAGGCTACGTCACTAGTTCAACAAAAGAACACTGACAACTGAGTAATAATACCTACGTACGCGGACACATTGCACAAGCATGTCTAAATATTGCTTGTTCTAAGGGGATTTTTGTAATGGTATTCAGGGATCATATTATTAGAAAGGTTTTAAGCGATTAATGTGGATAGGGGTAGGAGATCAAAAAAGAGATGGATGGATTGTATGAAAGATGATAATTATGGTACGGTAGATGAGATGATGAAATGACTGTTGATAAAAACATACAGATACTGCGCCGACCCCAGATATATTGGGATTACAGCAGGGGATCACATTCTAAGATGAGTCAAGGCATATCTAGCTGAAATTGCCGTAAGCTTTTTCTAATGGTTCAATATAATAGGGTCTAATATAATAGGATACAAATAATTCTGTAGCCTTGGAAAGCATTTGTAGAACCTTCGTGATATATCTAGTTAGTAGGTAAAAGATTTAACGATGTAGAGTTCATAAGGCGACCATTACAGTTGATGAATGTGCTGCCAAGATGATTTTTAAAGATTTATAATTCCCAAAGTTTCGTCACAAGCCGAAGGAGAGGTCGTAAATGGCTTAATCCAAGTACTGTGCGAATGGTCGCTATAATAATTTTACCGTCGTTGTCGGGTCATCACGTGTTCTTTTACAAACAAAATGAATGTGAAAGTATGGCTCCCTAAAATGTTATGCTTTTCAGATATGAGTAATATGAGCAGTGAGTGATAAAGCTTATTTCGTTTCGTGTGAACTGATGGATGGACGACTCATGTTATGTCCGTTAGACCGATCTTTTCATAGCTCTAATTGTAGTTGCAGTCTCTGTGAAAACGGTGAGGGTGTTAGAGAGGAACGAGTTTATTCGCTTATAATGCTATATTATATGTATGTAATTATCATTTTTAATTATCTTTACGTTAGCTATCAACACTCATTCGCGCTTGAGTAGGAATAGCAATTTTTTGGCCATTTAGTCGTTTTAACCACCTCTAATAAATTGACTGACATTGAATGGTCTGACATTGTGTTGATTCGATATATTGTTTATATCTTTTGCTGTCTTTTAATTGTCCCCATCTTTACGGATTCTGTGTCTAATCTTCTTTGCCTTAATCTTCTTTGGCTACTCCTTCAGGTTTATATTACATATTTTTTGGGGTGTGGAAAATCCTCATGATCGTTTGCCATGTCATTTAAATCAAAATAATTTTATTTACATATAAACCATCAGTCACTTATGAATCTAGGTCATGGCCAGAGATTCGTGAAAATGGCCAATAAATAAATATAAAATGAAAACCTAATTCTAATGTATTTCTCGTCACACAAACGTAGTAGGTAAGTACTAGTTTACAGCACGCAGACGCAGTCTTCATTGATCGTTGCATTGCATCGCCCAAGGTCGCACGGTGAACATTTTACTCAGTTGTCTAGCTTCTATATTGCACTTGCGACTTTCCTGCTAATTTCTTAGTATTCCTAAATAAGCTGTGCATTTCGCACATGGATATGGCGGCGGTTGCTAATCAGTGCACATTTAGCACTTGCCGGTCGAGTGCGGCTTGGGCAACGTCGCGGTGTCGGTGTGTAGGTAACATAAGCCGGCTGACCTCTGACCATTCGGCTGTGACTTAGCGATACCACGGATTGGTTTCCTATCACACACACAACGCGCGGTTGTGCTTAATTCTCTAGGCGTCGGAAGCCTTTTCCCCGTAATTTCGTGTAAAAGAGCGTTCAATATGTGTGCGTGTTCTGAGCTTCCAATGTGCTAATCAACTTCCGACACACTAGGAGGGTTCCTAATGTTTTAGTATATACATAAGATTTTATTTTCTGTCTACAGACTATCTTCGTGTTATTAAAAATGACGACTAGCAGTTGCTTCATTATTGTGTTAGGTGTCGAACACGTTCTACTTTTTCTGCCTGCTAGGGTGTGTAATGATCTCATACTTTTTAAGGTTACCATCGGTTAAGTAGGTATAGAGTAACAAGAGTTGAATATTTAAGCATATTAGGGCAGTTTTCCTATTTAATTAGTTTATCGAGTATCGACTCTCGTAATATTATGATAAATTAGCAACTACGATCAGTTGCTAAGAGACTTCTCTAAAGCAAAATACCATAGTTGTTGATGGTAGGAGTCGCCACAAGCACTCGGAAGCATTGCTGCGGTCGTTGAAAAGCTACTTCTCTCAGTGTATCCAAAAAATCGTGATTTGTTCGGACGTGCTCTAGACGATATCTAAGCGTGATGTTTCCTGTAGTCTAGCTCGCTTCCCGGACACGTTTCGTAGATGTCCGGGTGATCATTTGTCAATCTTCAAGCGGGAGAAACACCTCGTTATGTCGGCTGTCAAGTCGGACAGCTTGTGATGTGGATATAATGATAACCGGAGGAAGGATGAGCACATTCTGAACATTGTCAAAAGACAATTGTCCTAGCTGTGTCTACAGAGTACTGTGTAAGGAATCTTTGATTTAAATACGACAGCTGATACGGGGATGTTTCAGTTTAGCCTTTATGCCCAATTAAGTACAAGATGAAAAGATAAACGAACTATTCTAAAACACTAAGGGATGAAGATCAGAATTAAAATACGCCTAAGAGAATTTAGCGATGTATTGAGAAATTATTGTGGCAGGCCAATTTGCATACTCGCTTAGGGTGAAATGAATTAAGATAATTTATACCCGATTGAGGCTAACGTGTACTGATCGTAATTCATATGCGACCATGTTTCCATTCGACACTGCTATAATTTTTATTTTGTTACAAATGAAAAGAAAACACTGTTGAAAAATTCGGAAGAAAGAGAAAAGCAGTCGGTTCTCATTATTATTTAATGTAGACGAGTATGTAGTGTGTGTTTTCACCCCAGTCGTAGGAGCCGGTCTTTCTTCCATGACATCGAGTAGGAATTTAATCAACACGCATTTTCATTGTATAAAGACCTTTTGTTAATTTCCTGCTTTCTAGCTCCACGATCAATTGGATCCCTTCTTCGATTTTTCGATTCGATTCGATCTTTATCCTCTTAAGGTATATTCTAGCTTTAACATTATTTAATATGATTGCTATTTCAGAGTAGACATCTCTGTATGCTCTTCTGTTACTGAATGGTTTAATATGATTACTATTTTTAGATTCCCAACATAATATTTACTGAAATATTATGTTGGGAACCTTCCACGTCCTGTCTGGCATATCTGGGCTTCAACAATTAAGGCAAACTTTCTTTGTCGGAGCTCGTTGAATCTAGGTAAGATAACTAGCGATCTTTAATTTTGCCGCGTCTACAGGCAATCGCTCATTTTCTTATGCTTGCGTGCACTACATGATTAGTAATATTTTCTCAAATTTTCGTACATTGTAGATGAAAATGTACAGAGGCCAGCACATCAAGCTACCACAATCTGTCAAATTTCTTTGATTGATTTTCAACTTTAATACAATACAATAAGGGTTATATTCAATTGGGAAATTTTGAGAGTTTTGGATAGCTTGACCTGCTGGCGTCTGTACCAGTAAATAACTGTTATTCTTCTGCTGGTAAATATAGAGTATAAAGAAAGGATCGCTGTTTCACTTATTATTGTGATCCCATATAACACCGATAGTGCTTTGTCGGTCCCTTTATTTATTTTTTATTTTAATTAAATGTTTGGAAAACCAACAGCCATGAACAAAACAAAATAAACAAACATTTTAATAGAAAACAGACAGCCAATTATAGGTCTTCACGAATAGAAGTAGTATTGTTTGAAATAAGCCGTCTCAAGCTATGCCGCAATACCAAATCATTTACTTTCGTATTCATTCCATCTACGCTGCATCATGCGTTTTGCGGAAAGCTCTTAAAAACCTCATACAACGGACCATTTCAAATTAAAACCTCTGTTAAGTAAAGCTGTTATCCGATAAATTCCAAAAGATGTTTCGACAACACCTGCAATTATTATATGAGCTAATGGAGCGTTCGTAATTAAATGCAGCGTGCGTTGCGTGCTTCAGGCCCCGGGCAACTGCAATGGTAATTGCTTCACGAATTTATTAGGCGAACACAGCTTGTCCTAGTTTCCTGACCTCTCCTGATATGCACCAGAAATCACTATTAAACTACATAGCTGGAGCGGAACCCAAATAAAGTTCGATTTGATCCTGTTCAGAACTGCATCACGTTCACCTTAGACAGTTATGTAGACTCTTTCTTTATTCCGTCACTACACTACATAACGTTCTAGAATAATACATAGTGCTACCAGTTATGCGCTAATTTACCGAGATCCTTTGAATTCGTATTTTAGCGTTAATGGCGACACAACATAGCTCATTATAAACGAATTTACTTATGATTTTGTCAGTTAAGTAAATTTTGGAACGTCTACGGCGGTTTTCCTTGTCTAGATGATTGTCTTCTGTAGGTCATTTAAACACTTGTTGGTTATCGCTTTAGGTACGGTGAAATTGAGTGAAAGAGTTAACGAGTTTTGATATTTATTTACTCAAAAGGGAAAATTGTCGTAACTACAGATCTAGCGAGCTACGCTTTGCTACAGGCGTTAACACACGTTTCTTAGTTGGCGTTACATAAGTTGTGAATGAATTCAAGGGGGTCCCAGCGACGACAATGTCGATGTTGCTGCTAATTAAAAAGAGCGGTGTTCACGTAGGAAGTTTAATCACGGAATGGGTAACTAAACACAATCGATCGGGTGGTATATCCAGGGGCTAGTCGTTGATGTCGGCGTCTGTTATCTACCACGTTGGCACTAACTAATGGACGCAGGCTGTGGTAACATCATTTGCCCTGTCATTGCCGCTGTAAGCTGCATAGTTGCCGTAGATCTCGTTAGACGCTTATCATATTCTCCCCTACATACCTAGTCCTACATCATACTGGGACAATATTATGCAATGTATTATAAAATTGGCTAATAAAGAACTTGGAAGCATAAATAGTATTTAATTTATTCGACCCTATAATAATATAGCTATGGTAATCGCATGGGGAGGTCACCAAAGCGGCGGCCAAGGTAACTCCACACCAAATGCCTTAGGTAAAGAGGCACTAGGCTGCTGTCACGGCCAAGACACGCTAATTTGAACTATGACATCGGCACAGGAAAGCTTAATATGCAAGGTGGGCGAGCCGTATTCGCAAGAATAATTCTTTCACAAGCTGGTCTTTCAGAACACTGCGGTGTTTGACCCGTCATAGAGAACTTTCTCCCATAATATTACAAATGTGATAGAAAGAAAAATATTTTGATATTGAATGTTGTGTTATTTTGATTAATTTAAGCTCTTTTGTCAATGTGTTACAGAATATCATGGGCAAAGTATGGACGCTGGCGGGAATAATTTTGACTCCGGTAAGTTCAATGCACCATAATCACATACTACCCAAACACAGAAGGCTCAATTATAATGTCGCGATAAAAAAATTGCGATACATTAGACGCAGTATAATAGATAGGTATGTATAATATCAGTTAAAACTAAGTCGTACATCAATTAGTACATTGCACGCGAACTAGCAATATGTTTCCTGAAAAATCAAGGTTTAAATTGCCCTTTGTATTTTAAAAAGGGCCCGATAAGTTTATAAACGGTCACCTGCTGTTCATTACTAGGTCTATGGATAAGTTGCGATCCGTTCAAATTGAAACAAATTGTAGGAAATTGAAATTCTGTCGTAATACCCGGCGGTCATAAAAATTTCATTTTTAATTTCATTAAAAATAATCATTTGAATTTCCACGGAAATTTTTTTTGGATCTTCTGCGACCTGGAGAGGTGTGGGGATGAGTAGAAATGTAATCCGGTCGTTCGGTAGGCCGACGTGCTCCAGCGACTGGGTGGTGTGGACCTAATCTTCTGTATTATTTTTGGGTCGTAACTCTAATATCTTTCATGATAACAGTCTGACAGTTTCAGGGTGATTTAAAATAATGAGCGTCGCCTTAGGACAGATGTTGAAGTTGACAAATTAAATGATTTATTTAAACACTGGTTTAATATTAACACACTTTTAACTCGATGAGAGAAATAGACGATAGTTAAATGTATTTATATACTTTTACGAAAAATAATAATAATAAATTTTATTTGCATAAAGAAGATCTAGTTCCTCAAACATGAAATAAACACCATTAGTTTGTATAAAAATAAAATTAGATTTGTGATCCTCAAGGGAAATCAAAATAAGTAAAAGAAGAATAATATTAGACATAACCAGGGTGAGAATTATTGGGCATCTTTTATGAGGTAGCTATGTGGCAGGGGGAAGGAGAGGGGGGTCTGCTCAACTGAGCCGTGAGGAAAAGGGACGTTTCCGCGGGAAATTGGCAAATGATTTTTTTTACCAAATTAGCTACTAAATACAGTTCGTACAGATACTCCGTGGTATTTAAATGAGCTCGTTATTTTATATTTTGTTTTGTTTGCGATCGTTTTTGCCAGATGAACAATTCTCAAATTTCAGAAGCTTCCGCAGGCCACAACTTTCCCTTATTCACTTTAGCGTTTAAATAGTCGACACTCGACAGGCATCCGTGTTTAAACATAGATAAAATTCGTATTATATGTAGGTACGTCCTATTTATATTTACAGGTTTTCAGGCGCCTAGGTACAAGAAAATATACGCTTAGGCAGTGTCAGGTGTTAGTCTGTACTGTATCCTAACCTCCCAGGTCCGTCTGTCCCGAAGCTGTCGTGTCTATAAGCCCATTAATCACAGGGTTGCTAGGCAACGAATGAGCCGGTTTTTTTGTCCAAAGGCGCCGAAGGGCAGACGGTCGCCTATGGGCGTTCCTTATACCCAATATTCTTGATTAATTAGGGAATAATTTATGATTTCGACAACTCATTACTGATGTCGTCTCATCTGTGTCGTGGATCTTATTTTAGGCCAAAGACATAGAAAATGGTAGTATTTTATTACTTGTTACCTAGGTAGCGCATCTCTCTGACTAATGTCATACACCGGCGTGATAAAGAAAGAAAACAACTCAAATCGGGATCTAAATATTTCCAATGTCCGTCCGCTCTATAACCCTCTATAAATCTGGTGTGAGGCCTAAATGGTGTAAGGGATTTTACTTGCACAATGTCTGCCTTTTGTTGTTTCTAATGCAAGTCCTCTTCTACACCTCGCTCAAAATAATAATTAATATCTTATATAACACAAAAACAAAATTCGATACAAAACAAACACTAAAACGTAACAAGTGAAAACGTAGCGTCATCGAGACACGCCCTTCAGGCGTTGCCGTCTGTGTCTAGCTCCAGACACAGACGTGCCACAGTACTATGTAATTACCTAGCCGAAATGAAGGGTGATATCGAAGTCGAGTGCACCCGCCGGAACGTTGCGTGCACTGGAATCGATCGCACATCGATTTCTAACCGACAAACTGCTATTGTTACGTTATAACGTAAACCTCGTCTACAGGTTTATCGTGTACTGCTATCGTATATGCTGTTGCACGCAGTTTCACCCGCTTCCCAAAAAGCTTTTTGAGACAAAAGGTCTATGTCCATCTCAAATGTCTAATCTATCTCTGTACCAAATTTCATCAAAATCGGTTCAGCGGTTTACCCGTGAAAGCGTAAAAGACAGACGGAGATACTTCCGCATTTTTATTTAGGGATTATTGAACCATTGATATTCTTAGCAACTATTGTTTTAAAACAACATATTTTTTAAAACAACATAAAACGTGTCAAGGTAACAAAAACTCGACATTATTATTCGCAGCTTTTATTAAATTCATTCATCCCGATTTTGCGCAGATCTTGTCCAGGTTGTCCAAACCGACAAGCTAATCGTTCAAACAAAAATGGTCCTACGTAGGTACCTACTACAAACCTGTGTGGATTGGTATTTCAAAGAATACCAATTTAATTTATATTTAGGAATCGTGTTTATAAAACGTAGATATATCCACTTGACAGTTTTTTTTGTTTTGTTTCCTGTTATTAACAATTACAAAGGGAATTTGAAAAGTGGGAAATTGTCTACTACATAATTATTTGGTTCATTGTTACCTCAGAGCTACTTTTAAAACACACTAAAAACAAATGTAAATACTTTTGACGCGTGGTTATGCTCTTCGCGTTTTTATGCATTTATTTTTCTTTATCATGCTACCTTGTGCCTTGTGATATTTCATAAACGACAGGACGTATGACGCTGTACAATTGATCGCTTTCTGTCTGCGCGACTACTTGCTCGCTCGATCAATGCGAATGAGAGTAAAAGATGGAACGTATAGCCGCTCTTACACATGTACCTACTGCATTGTAACGGCAATGTCACCGGTTCTGAAATGCTTTCATTGATTTTATATCACTGCAGATTAGTGTCCTCTCTGTGAGATGTGAATGTTTTAGGTATTGATTTTGTAGTAGACAAATTACACCGGTACACCGGACTCGTCCGCCAGCTAAGCTACCGAGATCACTATTAATTATGTTGCATTATTAATATAGACGACGTTTGTGGACTAGTGATTCGCGTGTCGGACTGCTAATCACGAGGTCATGGGTTCGATTCCCACAGAACATAAATATTTATGTGATGAACATAAGTATTTGTGTTTGTCTGGGTGTTTTTTTATGTATTATAACTACGTATTTACAAAAAAAAAGGATATAATATGTTAGTATATCCGTTGTCTAATACCCATAGTACAAGCTCTGCTTAGTTTGGGACTAGATGGTGCTGTGTAAAATTGACCAAAAATATTTTATTTATAAATATTATTTCTCAACTTTTAGTGATGAGGCTAGAAGTGGTGAAAGGTTCAAGTAACTATATATTGAGAATGTTGCGACCCAAGGCTTCTTGGTTCAGTCACAGTCTGAGGTCAGAGTCAGATAAAATGAATTAAATTATGAAGTTTGTAACCGGAGAAATACCTATCTGAATACCTAAGTGATTTTGTTTTGATGTCGAACAAAGGATTTAGTTCTTTCGTATTTATATCTTAGACATACAGACATTTGGACTCGCACGTATCGATTGACGTCTCGCTAGACACCACGATCATATTTGAGAGAATATGTGAAACACAAGCTTTTTAGTTAGAGTAAAATACATATAACTACCTGAAGCGCGACTGTTACGCTAGAGGTCCTGGATTCCCACGTCGAGCGAAGTGTAGCTCGGAGTTCGGATTTGTGCCTATAGCCTCGCCTCCTGTTACATGGTACAGTTAGCAACGAAAGTCGCTAAACACAGCTAAATTTTGAAAACATAATAGCTCCAAAACGGGTCAAGAGATTTTTTCTATTAAGGTAACCTAAATATTGAATGGTCATCTATGCAATTATTTCGCATAACCTTCACAGGTCAGTAGACTTCATAGTCATTAAACAACTTCATACAAATTGCAACATGTTCAGCGATTTTGTTGCTGACTGTAGGTACCTAAATATACCAGCAAACTGTGGGCGTACATTAGTACATCTCTGCCTAGCCTTTCGGGGAATATGGGATGATATGACGTATCTATAAGTACAACCAATTCTATACTTCTCATTGCCTCGTTACCAGACCACGTCATATCCGACCAGTTACTAAATCATGATACCTCGTGTGTGTGCAGGTCAGCAGCCACAGGAGCAGGAGTTGGCGACGAAAATGCTGCAGATCCAGTCGAAGCGGTTCTACCTGGACGTGAAGCAGAACCGGCGCGGACGGTTCATCAAAGTGGCAGAGGTGAGCGTACGTCATCGTTTGAAACTTCCAACCATCTTAGTGTTAGACACACTGTCAGATGCGGCAGGTATCACTAAGGAGGCTACTGTAAGCTACTGTAACCTTTACTTCCATATGTCAACTTTGTTCTAAATTTGGATACTTGAAGTACAGAGGCCAGCATATCAAGCTACCACAATCTGTCAAATTTCTTTGATTGATTTTCAACTTTATTACAAAGTGATAAGTTTCATATTTAGTTGGGAAAAATTGTCAGTTTTGGATAGCTTGACCTGCTGCCGTCTTTGAACCTTAGCCTTAGCCTCGCACGTAATCTAGTGTGGCCTCAGGCCACACTAGATTACGTGTGAAGCGGGTCGCTTGCAGTGAGGCACACTGCGATACTTGCCAGTGCGTTTGTTCACTAGAATCACAGATTGGTCCTTAGCGTTAAGCGAGGCTCCTAATAGTGTGGTCCAATCCTTATAGTTGCAACTTATTCACAACTTTATGGAGCTGAAGTTGTTTCAATAAACAAGATAAGACTTTTAATCTTGTTCATTTCCAAGAAGCTCCTAGATGTTGGAGAGTTAAATTGTACTGGATTCCTTATTTTTTATCAAGACTCGAGCACTTCGATAATATAAATTTACACCAAAAAAATGATTTAAAAGAAACGTGATTTTTTCAAAATTCTCCAGAAATGTTTATTTGGTTTTAAGAACTTTTAGGGTTATTATTATTAAACGAAGCGAGTCTAAACACAAGCACTTCTTCCGCCTTTAAAAGGTGTTATTACATAATGCTGGAGTAATGGATTTCGGAATGGCCGTTAACCAGTCTATCCTATGTAATTCAGCTCACTAATTCAGATATTTTCATTTGACAATCTAAGCGGCCCAGTACTCATTTATAAGAAGTCACCTTGGAATTTAATAAAAATGTCGCTGATTAATGTTTACTTACAGAAAAGAGTTATTTATTTACGTGTTGCGTAAGCGCGTTTTATGTAAACGATAATGTTTTACATAATAGATAGCGATAAACAGCTGACGATGATACGCTGATAAAAGTATTGCTCACTTTGTAATGCAATAATATACTTAATGTAATTATAATCCATTACAACTGAATGCCACTTGGTACGACGCGACTTCTTAAGAACTATACCAGAAGGTATAATTTAAGGAAAACGAGGAAGGGGAAGATCTAGACGAAGTTTTGTGGAACAAGTGAAGGAAAGGGTGGGGGTCGAGTCGTATCAAGATGTAAAACGGAAAGAAGAGGCAGAACAGTGGTGATTGCTCCACCGACAAGAGTTGAGCTCTTAAATTAAATAAGACAATTGAATATAAGCCTTAAGGCTATCGCCCTCTTATAGGGAGTCTTAAAGAAATTGTATTCACAATCCAAAGAAATAATAAAACAATGTTTATTTCGTATAAATGGCTTCTCTTAGCAAGTTAGTAAAAAGAAATGAAAGAATTATATTTTTGCAAGGGGATTAAAAAGTAACAAACAAAAGGGTACCAAGTTCTGAAAGGCTTTGCAAGTTCTAAACTTATAAATGAAAAGAAAAATTAAAGTATTTCAACAGCCTGCAATCAACTTTTTCCCAGCGAGTTTGTTTTATAAAATCAGCGACTTGAATTTGATAAACACTCGATTCTCGATTTCAAAAAAAAAATTACCGTATTTCGTACGATAGTAAAATGAAGTTGTTTTTATCATTTTAATTTCAAAATAATTGTACCAGTACCTATTGAAATAGTTTTTGTTAATTAGTCTCTCTTTACTCCAGTGTTGTAGTTTCATTTTTTTTTTAAATTGATTTATACCTCCTCTAATAATATTGTTGGAAACGTCGCTTTTACAAATGGCGATTGACAGCGTTGCTATCGCGGTGTTTAAGGTGTTGGTATTAATGGTAGAGACGCCAGCAGGTCAAGCTATCCAAAACTGTCAAATGTTACCATTTGAATATGAACCTTAACATTTTGTATTAAAGTTGAAAATCAATCAAAGAAATTTGACAGATTGTGGTAGCTTGATGTGCTGGCCTCTGTACCAGCGGTTTTAATGTCTTCAGTATTAGTAGCCTTGGTATTGAACTGTTGATAGCAGTAGTATTGATGACCTCCGCCAGGATTTCTGGCGTCAGTCGGTTCTAATGGAATTTGCTAGAAATTCATCATTATTACTACAGAGAGAAGATCTTATGTTCTACATGTTACTGTATTCCTCCTTCCTCTGCCTCTCTACCTTCTTCAAGCAAATCTCCAAATTTCATATTAAGTGGTGGTAAAATGGCATTGGTATTGAAGGCGACGTCAATGATAGCGTTGGTATTGAAGCCGTCGAAAAAGTTGGAGATGACATGAAACTATTAGTGTCATATTTGCTGCCGATTTTATATGACAATGGTATGGATGGCGCCGATATACAAACGGGGATATTGTAGGAATCGGTATTGATTAATTCTTCCTATAATTAAATTCTTGTTAATTAATTCTTTGTGAAATACAAAAACCAAAAATGTCGACGTTCAAACGGCAAACGGTAGTGGCAAGTACCTCTACGCCAAACGTACACTAACAAACATTTCTAAAAAGTTAATGCTAGTTACACTGAAGAATAAAACAATTATCGAGTATGATTTAGTAACGGACTGCACGTTGCAGTACTGTGCGTGAGAGAGAGCGTGGCACGAGATGTGTCGTTGTTTCATAAAACCATTTATTAATGGTAAGGATTATATCTTGGGCAATGTTGATTTCGTTTCAAGTGTCTGAACATTATTAGTCTTCAAAGAAAAGTATTGTAAGAAAAGTATTGCTAGTTAACTCAAGTGTTACGTTTCAACGCAGATCGGCGCGGACGGCCGCCGCAGCCAGATCTTCCTGGCGATGTCGACGGCGGCGGAGTTCCGCGACCACCTGTCCAGCTTCAGCGACTTCTACTCGTCGCTGGGCCCGCCCAACCCCGACAACGTGCCCGACGACGGGAAACTCAAGTCAGAGATGATGCTCAAGGTGAGAATGACCTCGTTGAGTCACAGGATTACAGGATTTATGATAAATTATATTCATTTCTGTGATTAGATCTTTTAAAGGCACTTTTACAAGAGGCAATATTTAATACTAGATATTTCGACATTTCCTAGTTTACGACCTCTGAGAAGAAACACCGAAACAAACTCATATTCTCTTTAAAGTCCAGACAGGAACAGTATTCACGTTTAACAGATATGTGTTTTAAAATATAGGGCAAAATCTGAGCTGACCTTTTGAAGAAAGAGCTATAGCAGCCTAGTTGACGAGTCCTAACTGACGGCACGCATACATCAGTCATCGTGTAGCTCAACCATTATTTAGGGAGCTTAAAGACACGTCGCATGACGATACCAGAACCAGATAAGCAAGACATTTGTTTAACATAATCTCATCTATCTGTGGTGGTGATTGATTCTTACAGTGCAGAAAATAGGCATAGTTCCGATAGTAGTTTTTTATATTTTTTTGCAAAAATATCGAAATGAGTAAGAACAACAACCACGAATGCGAAACGTTTGCGATCGAGTCTCCAGCGAGTTTGTATCGTATATCATTACGCGACCACTTCTTGGGGACGACTTCAGAGACGCACAGTTTTTCGTCCGAACAGTACTCGGACACCTTTCAAGCACACTCTTGTACCGATGTGTTTCGGTAATATACCAGTAATTGATATACTTTTATGTATTTACTACAGAATCCATATCATATTGTTAACAAATATTAATCCTTTTGTTCAGCGACTTTTTTGTTTGCTATATAACTATGATATTTAAAAGTATTAAATTGTACGAAAATAGATATCTAATATTTGAATTTCGACATTAGCTTATTGGTCGTAGTGGCTTGAGGGTTCAATTCCCAGGTCGAGCTGTGTTTGGGTATCATGAAATTCTCAGTTTAGAGCTCGAAGTTTGCATTTGTGCCCGGTTAATGGAAATTGGCTCGCCCGTCACCTAAACATACCGGCGAACCATAAGGGCATAAAGGTGTATGTTATGTTAAATAAATTATGATAGTAATCGAAAAAAAAGTTTTTGTTTAACTATTTCAGATGCATTTAATTAAAGGACAAGTTGCATGGTCCGTACGTACCTCTAGTGAGAGCAAGCGTGACCGAAACGATATATTTTAAAGGTAGCTTGGAGTCGACAGCTCAGATTGTGATCGACCGGTAACGGACAGGTTACCTGAAGCAAACTAGCGTGACTCACACAAGGTCTCGGTTATAAGGCTGCTGTACAAGGAAAACTATGTCCCCAACACGAGCTGATTTATTAAAATAACCAATGACGTGACTTAAGCAAATTCCAGTGCATGGATAATCCACGTCAGTGTCGGTTCTGCTTAAAAAACATTAAATATAACACAAAGTCAATTACATTGAATTAAAACTACTTTTTACGGATTTTGTCTCGATAATATTGATATTATTAATCCCGACGTTTCGAACCATGGAAACTGTAAAGGGTATATATAAAATCCGTAAAAAGTAGTTTTATTTCAATGTATAATATTCGCGTAAGTGTCAGAAATCAATATCAAAGTCAATTATACTCCGTTTATTATAACATTAGAAAAAAGAGGCTCGCAGAAGCAGGAGCACGAAACCTTTTATTTCAAGTTAAGTTCAAACAATTTTAATAAATAATGTCTTTTTTGTAAGTAACAATGTATGGCATATAATAAAGCATTTTCTGTCCTACTCGTCACGAGGCTTGGATACCTATCCACATGAAATGAAAAAAAAATTAGTAACAATCAGTTTATTAAAAAACAACTTCATCACAATGGCATGCCGTCCATAATAAGTCTTCAACAAAACGTCTATAATAATTTAGAATGCCAGAGGATTAACAAAAATACACTGACGACCTCTGTGGTCTAGCGGTACGATTGCCGGACTGCTGATCATGGGGTCGTGGGTTCGATTCCCACAGGACACAAATATTCGTGTGGATAAAACATGAGTATTTGTGTTTGTCTGGGTGTTTCTTATGCATTATAAGTATGTATTTACAAAAAAAAAGTATATAAGTATTATATCTATTGTCTAGTACCCATAGTACAAGCTCTGCTTAGTTTGGGACTAGATGGTGTTGTTTAAAATCTCCCAAAAACATTATTATTATATAACTTTACCTGGGCCTGTACCAGGATCCATAGTTCCACAAAACATACCACTTTGTACGAACAACACTAAACTAATTATAACGATAACAAAACAATAACTAAAGAAAAACAGTAACAACTAACAAAATCACGAAAAATCAACAATAACAACAAGAAAAGGCGTAGCATTCACAAGTATCCACAAGTGAATGACAATTGACAACTGCAGAATATTTACGGAATTTGACGGATGGTTGACCTCATAAACCGACAAAATAAAAAAAACATGTGCTGCCACAACTTATGAAGGGAATATGTAAATTTTAGGTTTGGTAGAATTATAATGACGTGAAAAACATACCCAGTACTGGCCACCCCTGCTTCTTTTAGATTTTAAACATCGACACGACATTATATAATGTAAAAACTAAACAATATTAAATGAAAGCCTTGTAATTTCAGAAGGTAGGTATGATGTTAAATAAGTACAATTAAGTGTGACAGCTGTTATTTAAATTGATTATATTTAACTCCACATCAATCTTGACTGTAATAATGTTTGTTGTACTTTTATTACAAAGTGTGCACCTAAAAGAGCCGTTTTTAACTTCTGTCTAATGCTATAGTAAATGGAGTATAGTTCATACTAGCTCGTATCGTTCTTTACATACATACCATCACGCCTGTATTCTAAGGGTTAGGCAGAGGTATACGCACAGTTAGCCGGTATGTTTAGGTACAATTTCTATCAACTAGGCATAAATTTAAACTCCAAGCTGCTACTCAGAATTTCATAGAATCACTCAATAACACTTTGTTCGGCCTGGGATTAGAACCCAAGACCTCTAGCGTAGCAGTCGCGCTTAGGACCATTAGACTAACGTAATCGTATCGTTCTTTGGAACGACAAAATTGAAATATTTCGAAAATCTATCACAGTTACCGTATATTATGGACAGTGCGCAAATAATACGAGTGTGCAGAAGAAGTACACGTGAATTTAGGCAAGGTTGTGAGCAAGCCACGGCGTGTATTCAGCATAAACAATGATTATGCATCTCGAGTTCGTATGTAGATTGCGGCTGTTTGCCTGCATAGATAATTGTTTAGTTGTGTGTACATAGTTAGAATTAAGAGAAAGACACACGGTCTTATTTATAAAAATATAAAACGTGTTATAAATGTCCTATTGCTAAAATGTGTTATGTCTTGTTTTGACCTGTAATAGTTTATTACAGAGAAAAGAGGACAAAATACATATAAATAAGCAATAGGAGATTTATAAGACGTTTTATATTTTTATGAAGTCGAAGGTAGTTGCTGTTGGTCCTGGTTGTCATACGAACATACCTATGACAATCCTTAGTGGTAATCAGAAGCCTTAAAAGCATGACAACCAGTATATCCTCAGGATATCGGCAACCGAGGGGCCGCTAGTATACTTGTCTTCTTCTTTTATATATAAAAATCAAATGCTGTTCGTTAGTCTCGCTAAAACTCAAAAACAACTTGATCGATTACGATGATTTTTTTTGTGTGTCTTCATGATTTAGGTTCGCATTGGACGATAGATGACGTTGTATTTGGGTTGTAGCACAACGTCTGCCGGGTCAGTAGTATAAATATAAAAATGATGACGATGTAGGGTGTTTTAACCTTTTGACCGCCACGGACGTGTATAGACGTCAAATGAAAACTTGCTCATGACGCCAACGACGGCATGGCACGTCAAAAATACCACTATTTTTTACAAAAAAATGTTGTTTTTTTATCTATTATTAGATACTAGAATTTGTCGCTTGGTGTAGGGAACACGGATTTTCGTTATTGACGTGGCGGTCAAAAGGTTATATGTGTGATAATGTGTTTGTCAGGACAACCGACGATACTATTTGGACCTGAAGGAGAACTCCCGCGGGCGGTTCCTGCGCGTGTCGCAGACGATCACGCGCGGCGGGCCCCGCAGCCAGGTGGCGCTGCCGGCGCAGGGCATGATCGAGTTCCGCGACGCGCTCACCGACCTGCTCGACGACTTCGGTACCGACGACGGCGGGTACGTACCTACACAACTACACAATACACACCACACACCACACACCACACACCACACACTACACTACGTACCTTACTAACAAATGGTCAAACTTATATTTTTCTTAGAGGAAGTACATTGATGTACTGTCTACAATTTTAGCAATTTTAGGGTAATTTTAAAAACAATATTATTCGAAATACAAAACAGTATTTTTTTACTTACAAATCCAAATCAGAACATTAAATGCGCTTCGAAGCATTAAACAGAACATACGTCTTAAAAAAATAATTTATTTACAGCTCTTTCCAATAATAAATCACAAAATAGATTTAATTACTAGATAGGATTTTGATATAATTTCCATACGAGTTGGGAGAAAACTACAATACTTCACAGTTACAAATATTGATTATTTATTACTTACTCTCAAATACAAATAATATAATGTTTAAACCTAGGATTATGACATAATCTTACTACCAATACTCATACATCCTATCACAAGTAATGTCAGGATCCTATCTACTGACTGTTTTGTTACTGAAACCGTCGTAGCACGTATATTATAATATAATTATACTTACTTACTTCTCTTCCTCCTCTAAAAAAGCGTCAATTATAAATGTACATCCTATAGAACACTGAATTCACATTTGGTGTCGTGGGTTCAATCCCCAACCGCGACAAATATTTGTGTGAGCGACAAATATTTGTTTCGAGTGTACTTTATGCCCATTTAAACTAGTATTATAAAGAGGAAAGATTTGATTGTTTGTTTGCATTTAATAGGCTTCGAAAAACTACTGGACCGATTCTTTCACCGTTGGAAAGCTACACTATCTCCGGGTGACATAGGCTATATTATATTTTCAAAAAAATTAGGGCTCCTCACGAAAACTTCAATAATGTAACCCAAGTTGTAACAATAGTATGTATATACACTTTTAATTATGTTTGTTGAATAAAAATAAAAACACGGACGAGTGTTCATCTAATGTTTGTGATACACATCCAAGTAGTTGTTGTATAATAAAATATTTAATAGCTTTATTCTTCGTCAACCAAATAGCAGTGTGTGGTACAGTCGCGCATGGCCTCAATAGTACACTTGTGCATTCTCACGCTTCACACTATTTGTCTAATCGCGAAATTAAATATTATACCGATCGTTAACCGGGCACCACGATTAAAAATATAGGTCGCCGCTAATCTTATCCAGGGTACTAGTTATGTACACGTTACACTAATAAAATATTATTAACAGACGTTATTTCTTTAATTAAATTGAATAGGTAGGTATTATTATTAAAAAAAATATATAACATGTATCCTCTTGGGCTTATTATTTTCGGTTCATATCAATAGTTAGGAATCGTGAAAGACGAGAATAGTTTATTCAAATTAAAACTGAACCAACTTTTTCTCGCAATGGGTTCTGAAATGTTATATCCTACGTACCAACAAATTTCAAGTAGTGAAATGAAATGAAAAAGGCTATGTAAATGTGACACAAAAGCTGTAAATGAACATTGTATATAAGTTGTCTTGAAAGGGTTATGCATAATTAAGTTATTCCCTGTGAAAGAAACACATTGTAAGTATCGATCGTTGCAGGCGACACCGGCGCACGGCACACGGCACGCGGCACACGGCACACGGCCGCGCTCGTTACACCCTCGGTGTCTGTGCCGCTGACGCACTGATGCGCTATTACTATTAACTATTCAAACAATACCGCTACTAATAAAGCTGCTGTTTCTTTGTCTGGTGCTAAATATGTTCCGATCGATATTTGAATGCAGTATTACCTGACGAATAATTTAGTTTTAGCCTCGTTTTAGTTCATTCAGCCTTGAGTACATGTCACATTACACAATATTCATAATTCAGGTGATCGGTTCCTAGCTAAGTACAAACCGCCATTTTTATGTAACAATAAAAAATGTAGGGTAGCTGTCAGTAATTATATCATCAAGACGCCCACCACCTCAGTCTACCCGTGACCATGGACGCTGTAAAGGGTCCGAAACGTCGGGAAATTTGAGTACCTAGCATCTTGGAATTAAGACTGCTCGCATGGGACCCCCTTCGGCCTCCTAGAAGCTTCAGACTTTCCTATTCCTTCAAACGTACGAGTAGCGTCTTCACACACATTTAGATTATTAATCCACGTAAAGCATACGACCCACTTTCGCGGCGCACTATCGCAGGAAGTGATTACAGAAATCATTCAGTTGAACTGCACGTTCAACTGAATGATTGTTATCTTTGTTTATTTGTGAAATCTGCCTTAGGTGGTCTGACAAAGAGTAAATCTAGGCATTTTCTGTAAAATTTCATTAAATGACATTGTATACCGCAAAATTGGCATCCGGAGGTCACAAGGGTCTGGTTGAAAACCAGCGCCAGGCAAATGCCTGGCACATGCTGAACCAGATCCTATTTAGAGGAGCCTTGACCCACAAATTATTGCTTTGTTTATTTGTACTGACTTTATTTTATTTTTTATATGTATTTGTGTGTCGCAATGGGTACCCTAAATAAACTGTTTTTCTTTCTTTCTTTCTTCAAAAGGCACATTCTCGAAATGACCGATTCTACATTTGGTATATTCTCTATGTTAGGTACACTTTTAGTACTAAAAGAAACAAATTAAAGAAAAGATAGTTAACATAAAAAAATACAATGTTTAAGTAGGTACTTATTAATTTTCTGTTTCGACACGGTGGGGAGCAAAAATGATGACAGTAAACCCTCGAAATACCTTGAATTTGTGTCTTACTATTCACCATAGGCAAAGCCTATAATATCGTCGAATTTGGGATTGAAATCAAGACCTCAACGTAATCACAATTACCAAACATGGCGGTTATTATAATTGTCAAATAGACAAAGAGGCATCGCACCCGCATTAGGTCAGCGTGGTGGAATATAGCCTAATCCCTCTCATTATGTGAGAGGAGACCCGTGCCCAGCAGTGGTGCAGTATATGGGTTGATGATGAGACAAAGAGGAAAATGGTCTTTCGAAAGGCTTATGTGGTAGTTTTAGTTATGGGCCTTGAAGAGTATTTTAATGTTATTATGTCCATATAGGTATTCATTTGTACCCAGCCCATATAATATTATGTATAATGTATCGGTTTATGTTTTAACGGGGTTTTTTCTTTTCTCATTCTTGCCACTGCTGCCGTAGAGATGAACCGACTGAGGCTTGGTATGAACAGGAATGGTATGATTTTCATTATTGGGGAATGGTGCCATAATTAATATTGTTGTTGTACCAACGTAAATTCTGTTGTACACAGTTTTGATGCTTAAAGTATTCAATAGAACAGAATGCCGAGTCTTTGTAGGTAAACCGTACCCGCGACGACAATGTCCGACTAGCGTGCATGCCGTGGATGTGTTGAGCGTACGTGCGGTAGAGTGCGGTAGTTCGGCTCGTGACGCCGTGTGGTGTTGGTTGCAGGTTCAAGGGCGAGCTGCCCGAGGGCCGCCACCTGCGCGTCGACAACAAGAACTTCTACTTCGACATCGGCCAGAACAACCGCGGCATCTACATGAAAGTCAGCGAGGTAAACATTTATTATAATATTGTGTTATAGCATGGAACAACATGTCATGTCGCTCTCTATTTCTTTAGAATGCTTTGTGTGCCATTGTTTTTGCGATGAGTTCGTTAATTAATGTCATATGTATGTGTCCGAGATTTCATGTTGTCATCAAATGCCTGATTACCATTCCAAATCCATTCTAAACATTAATCATGAAATATCAGAAACTATAAAGTCTACAAACTGTAATGAAATCTATGAATAGCAGCAATCAAACCACTTACAAGCGGACTGAAAAATATATTAGACCAGTTTCGGAGTGATCATAAATTCACTATAACTGCATTGATCTCAAATGCCAGTGTGATTTTATGCCAATACAGTGAAAAGGACATTGCTCTAAAGAGTGATGCTGTTCCGCTGCCCCCTACTTCGAGGGTATTGGTCACAACTCAAGACAATTTAACCAGTTGATACGACGAGAAGGTCAATAAGGTGGCGTTTAAAATAAATTGCAGGTGAAAAGCAACTTCCGCACGGCCATCACGGTGCCCGAGAAGTGTTGGACGCGGTTCCGCGACATCCTGGCCGACTACTGCGACAAGATGTGCCGCGCGCACCAGCCGCACCCCTCCGACTCGCATCAGGTATCTACTACTCTTGTTTGTTGAGCGCCTGGTACCTCCGGCCTGGTACCTCCGGCCACAACACGTTATAACGTGTTATTGCGATCGTTTTGCAATTGTGAGGGAGGGATGCCGCTTTACACAACACAGCACCAGCCCTTTCTCACAACCTAAATATGATCACGTTAAAACATTGTGGTACGGTCTCTATAATATATAGTTGATTTATGTGCGTGTGCATAGCTGGAAACCTTTGATTATTGACTTGTCTAGACGGAGCAATGCAAACAAACGACACGTGAAAACTGTCCCCAAATTGCGTGATATGTGTGAGTACCGCTTGTGTACTTATTGTAGTCAAACTGTCAAGGTGTGCGTGTTTAGGGATGCCTGCTCCAAATTATTAACTTACCTTTTCTCCATTATTTAATGTGATGACAGTTAAACGAAATAGACTGAATAAAGTCATTATTGTGTAGATTAGTGTTTTATTTATTTTAGTAAAAACAAAAAATACAATGAAAAAATATATACAGCAATTTATAGACCAAAATCCGTCATCGAAAACAAATCTTTGTATTTGTTTTCGGTTTTTTTTTTTTAATTTCATTTCGTGTCCGCTGTATAATGTCTCTCCAGTCTTAAGAAATCTGAAACCCAAAATTTTAGAAAGAACTATCAACAATACTATTTAGTGAATGACTTCATTTATTTTGTGAAGGCAAGTTATAATTTACTGATCAAATAAATTATGTAGGTAATTATTAAAATAATAAAATTTTCTCTTGATCGAAAGATGATGACTGATATTTGCATTTTATCTCCCATAGTTTCGCCAAATCTCCCACGTAATAAATTGACAACACCGGCTAATCTGTCGAACCTACAAATTAACGAATTGAAAAATCATGTTTTCATAAAATAATAGAGGTTAAATAACAAAACTTACCGATGTAATGTGATCTTAGTGTAATTATACGGTTTTCCCACATAATTGCGACGCAATTTGACAGCACATACCGACATAATTAATAATTTTTCGAGAACTCGACACCCTGAAGTGATCCAAATGACACTGACGTTAGTGAGAAGAGAGTCTACCAATTTTAGTAGACTTTATTTGGGCCGTTCTGTACGTGTCAATGTGGCATCTAGACAAGTATATAATCAAAGCTGGAAACATTGTTTGATGTAGATGATTAAACTTTGTTGTATTAGATAGGTGAAACTTGTTTATGTATGTACATTAGGTCAGTTTTTTGTAAATCATACTCGTAAATAAGTAATCCCCAGTATTCTCCAACCTTTTGATATTCTTATACTCCAAATTCTGATAGTTGTATTGTTATTGGATTTAATTTGCAGTAAATGTAGTGTGGTATTTCTGGATTGCATTTGATGTGTAAATTAACCAATATCTAGTTCTTTTGATTTATATAATCTTGGTATCATTATATACGAGTATGCTCAGTGATAGGGCCACATAGTAGGTATGTTGTGTGTGATATGTTTGTGTGTGAGTCGGTGTTGAGAAGTCCGGTCCGTGCAGGGCGGCGGGGGCGGGGGCGGGGGCGGGAGCGGGAGCGGGGGCGGCGCGGGCTGCGCGTACTCCGGCGGGTCGGGCGCGGCCGGCGCGCGCGCGGGGCCCTCCGACCAGCCCGCGCCGCTCTCCTCCAACATAGTACGTACACACCGACACGACCACCCTCCTCCCACATAGTACGTACAAACCCACACTCGCACTCTCCTCCAACATAGTACGTACACACCGACACGACCACCCGCCTCCCACATAGTACGTACAAACCCACACTCGCACTCTCCTCCAACATAGTACGTACACACCGACACGACCACCCGCCTCCCACATAGTACGTACAAACCCACACTCGCACTCTCCTCCAACATAGTACGTACACACCGACACGACCACCCGCCTCCCACATAGTACGTACAAACCCACACTCGCACTCTCCTCCAACATAGTACGTACACACCGACACGACCACCCTCCTCCCACATAGTACGTACAAACCCACACTCGCACTCTCCTCCAACATAGTACGTACACACCGACACGACCACCCTCCTCCCACATAGTACGTACAAACCCACACTCGCACTCTCCTCCAACATAGTACGTACACACCGACACGACCACCCTCCTCCCACATAGTACGTACAAACCCACACTCGCACTCTCCTCCAACATAGTACGTACACACCGACACGACCACCCTCCTCCCACATAGTACGTACAAACCCACACTCGCACTCTCCTCCAACATAGTACGTACACACCGACACGACCACCCTCCTCCCACATAGTACGTACAAACCCACACTCGCACTCTCCTCCAACATAGTACGTACACACCGACACGACCACCCTCCTCCCACATAGTACGTACAAACCCACACTCGCACTCTCCTCCAACATAGTACGTACACACCGACACGACCACCCTCCTCCCACATAGTACGTACAAACCCACACTCGCACTCTCCTCCCACATAGTACGTACACACCGACACGACCACCCTCCTCCCACATAGTACGTACAAACCCACACTCGCACTCTCCTCCCACATAGTACGTACACACCGACACTCGCACCCTCCTCCCACATAGTACGTACAAACCCACACTCGCACTCTCCTCCAACATAGTACGTACACACCGACACGACCACCCTCCTCCCACATAGTACGTACAAACCCACACTTGCACTCTCCTCCAACATAGTACGTACACACCGAGACTCGCACTCTCCTCCCACATAGTACGTACACACCGACACTCGCACTCTCCTCCCACATAGTACGTACACACCGACACTCGCACTCTCCTCCCACATAGTACGTACACACCGACACTTGCACTCTCCTCCCACATACTACGTACACACCGACACTCGCACTCTCCTCCCACATAGTACGTATACACCGACACTCGCACTCTCCTCCCACATAGTACGTACACACCGACACTCGCACTCTCCTCCCACATAGTACGTACACACCGACACTTGCACTCTCCTCCCACATAGTACGTACACACCGACACTCGCACTCTCCTCCCACATAGTACGTACACACCGACACTCGCACTCTCCTCCCACATAGTACGTACACACCGACACTCGCACTCTCCTCCCATATAGTACATACACACCGACACTCGCACTCTGCTCCCACATATACGATCACATGGCTCATATCTAAACATCTTATACGCCTGAAGTTGCATCTCTGAAGTATACTAATACACACCAACATATATCACATAGGTGTTTATATTTGTACACATTTGACAATCGCTATAAAAAACGTAATTGTTAGCGGCCCAGCCATTGTCCATGTTCATGTCATATTGGTTTTGCGATCATTTCATTTCATGAGTGCTTGCGGTGCGATCTCGTGAGATATGTATTGCTGAGGTAGTGACGAGTGAGGAGTGACGAGTGTTCGTGGTGTGCAGGACACATTCACGGGCAGCGCGCCGAACCGGATTTGATGCGAGCGGCAGTGAGCTGGCGCCGCCGCCCTGGGCGCGCGCTGGGCCGGCGCTGTCGCTCTGGGCAGCTCTGGGCCGGCGCCGTCGCTCTGGGCAGCTCTGGGCAGCTGTGGGCCGCGGGCAGCTCGCGGTACAACACTATCATAATAACAGCCGGCCCTCGGGCTCCCCGCACGTCCCACAACCCACGAAAACTGATGCTTTATTATTATGTGTATATAGTATTTTATATGATAATTATGTAGTATGTTATATATTTGGCGCTACGACGATCTGCCCGGACATTCCTGCGAGGCGCTGCAGCCGTGGTTCCGGTTTCCCAGCGGTCCTCGACTGTTCGAGAGCCGCTCTCACATGGTACTAAATGATGTTTGCACTTTGACAATTTTATTTCTTGTTGATGATTATTATTGTGATAGATTACGTTGTACGCACGCGGAATGTCGGCGCCGCGCAAGCCTCTATATGTTACAATATTACACATGTTCGTGGCCTTTTAAATCTAAATGATTACTTGTACCGCCCGCCGCCGCCGCTCCCAGAGGGCGGGATTGTTTTAATTTCTCTGAAAACAAAACTAACTTTAGACAGCTTTGAGCTTTAGTTTTAAATTATCACTTTACTTTTTCTCTTTTTTCTAACTTATGTAAATAGTTTTCGGCACATGATATCGAGAATATGAAGTGGTAACAATGTTGATACACTAAATGCGATGGAGTTGTATTTCCAGAATATAAGTCATATTATTTTTGTTAAGTTATACGATAATATTACACAGCCAGGAGATACAATATGTCGATATGTTTGGTATTATTTGGTATATAGTTAAAGTTAATTACAACATTACGTCCCTGGCTTGGTCATACTGTAAAAACATAATAAAAAAATCGATAAAAAGAGTATAAAATGCCCACTTATCTAGTTTGTAGGAGTATGTGTTTTTTTAATATGGATTATTTAATGATAGTGTTTTTTTGTCTGTTTAAACTGAAATACGACAGGCACGGGTGTGTGCGGGGGAGGTCTGGTTGCGCCCCGGCATTTAATATTGTACTACTATGTACTGCTACTATTTTATACAATAAACTCAGCACACGTCAATAACGTGAAGATTCCCATATTGTACAAAATATGATTTAAAAGTGTGTGCGTATGTCCGGGGCGCGGCGGCTCCAGCGCGCGGCGCTCGGCGCTCGGCGCTCGGCGCTCGGCGCTCGGCGCTCGGCGCTCGGCGCTCGGTAACCGGGTGTTTACAGGACTCGAAGCATTAGACTAATGACGCACTGCTGTGATATTCATAGGCGTACGATCCGACGGATTTAAAATGTTATTACGTATGAGATGGACGCGGCCGCGGTCCTGTCCTAGTTATTTGGTAAGTTTACATGTCTAAACGACAAGATTCGATTCTAAATTGAAAAAAAAAATGACTTAAATTTTGGTGTCAAAATTGTAATTGGCGAATTAAATATTGAAATGGTCAGTTTCATCACTTGCTGCTGTAGTTTTGGGTGATAACTGACAGATGAATGAATTATTTTCAGTTTATAGCGGTCCGCTGGTGGGCTACGACAAGATACTGATTAATCACATCACAATGACGAGTGCAGCAAGTGATAAAACTATCTTAACTAATTATAAAAAAATTATACAAATTTAAATTAGACTGAACTTTGTATTTGGTATATTTTGGCACAATTCGCTCAAAATTGTTTGCTTTTCACTGCCATTAACAAAAGACACGTACGTTGTTGCGTACGCGTACGTCCTCCGCCTCGTGCGCCGCTGTAGCTGTAGCTGTAGCTGTAGCTGTAGCTGTAGTGCCGCGGCCGGGTGCATGGGTAGGTTAAGTTTGGTTATGTAAGCACCCTGTGTTACGACGCCCCGACGACTGACCAACGGACACAGTACCTATACTTTTGTTCACACCTAAAACATGTATGGAAGGAAAAAAATGTTCATTTGTGAGCACACAAACTGACCAAACGCCGCGATAATCGCCTATCTGCGATGGTCCAATGGCAGCTTCCTTTTTCTTTTGTGAGTGAGATTAAATGACATTCTGTAACTCCATTCACTCACAACTTTGTGTCCAAATGCCATTTAAATTAATTAGTAATAATTGCACGCAAAATGTTATCAGCTATCTCGTGATTCACCTTTACTGACACGATATTTTTACGTCACCGAAAGTACAGTGGAGGATGAGCGGTAGGTACTGGTCGGTGACTGGTGTGTGTGTGTCTGTGTCTGTGTCTGTGTCTGTGTCTGTGGCGTGCGGTCGGGGCGTGTCGCGCGCGTGTGTGTGTGTGTGTGTGTGTGCGCGCGTGTTCGTGTGTGTGTATATATGTATGTAAGTATGTATATGAGTGCGCGGGACGCAGTAGTATAAGGTCAGCACTACACCAGGCGTCGGCGGTGCCTTCAAACTTACTTTACTAATGTATTTAAGCATTTTTTTTTGTTTTCATTATTATCATTTTTTATTATGACTACATCACTTCGAAGGTTTCACCCTTTATTGGTAGCTTTTAGGCGTATCGCAATGCGGTCGCATCATCCGCTCTAGCTTTATATTTAAACACTGTATTGTACGTATTCAGTATCAAATACTGATTAAAAAAAAATGAATTATGGACTTAAATGAGTAACAATCGTATGTTGGCGTTTCAATGTATCTCCTAATGTGAATAATGCAATAAAATAATCGTTGTGTATCTATATGACCTGATATGATTTTGTGTGTGAACTCATTTTTTTGTACGAAGTTGTTTTATAAACTTTGTATGCGTGTATATGTGTTTGTTTGTTCAGTGGTTGATACTGGACATGCTGTAACATGTACTATGGAACATGAATTTTACTGTTTCAAGATAATTGTGAAAAATAATAGTAAACGCTTAAGTCTTCAGCTAGTGTATCTGGTTGGAAGTTGGATTAATATTGACACGCAAGCCAAACCGAAATAATTAATCATCAGAATTCTGTTTTATTAAGTTACTTTATACATATAATATTATTATTATTTGTGAACATTTCAATCGGTTGGTTTACCGTCAATATAGTCTAATGCCATTCATATTGAAGTCAAGTGCAGCAACGCCGTGCTTAGGTTTGTTTCACACTGTTGTGTAGTGCTGTGACGTCACCTGGGCACTCGCGACGCGTCTCATTTGATTACTTTCGGCCATGTGTGATGTGTGCCCTCAACTTTCTCGCAGTTTTCAACTTTTTGAGAATTTATGTGAAACCAATATAAGTAACATAACATTTTGTTTTAATGGAATAATACAATTAATTGATTAATACAATGAACTGCAGATCTATTATAAAATTAAGTATTGTATCTTACGACGTGCGGTGTAATTACTGAAGAAAATTGTATATTTTTAATTCTGCAATATGTATGGTTGAAATTATGTTTTTAAGCCGCTGTAATAAGTCATGTAGTCTTACTGGATAGAGTCGCCACACTGCGCCGTATGCGCGGTGATGGCCTATACTTTATACGTAACTATGTACCGTGAAGTACATTGGCGGTTGATCACTTTTCGACCTTATGCACTTAATAATATGGGTGGAAACCGATCAACCGCCAAGATTGTCGTTTGTACTCGAGTGAGCGTAGTTACACTCAACTGGTATATTGTTCCATGAAACTTAAGTGTTAACAAACAAGTATGTGGTTAGTGGTAGTGTGCGGGTCCGCACCCTATCGTCTTCAGTAGTGTACGGTCTCCCTGTAACGTTACATACACTTGCGCATGCGCCCCGCCCGGTGGCGCAGCGCTTCCTGCGTAGCTTAATTTACAGTACATTTTCCTCTATAGATCATATTCTATATAGTGTGACATAAGTTGGTAACGTCCAATAAAGTGTTACATATAAAAAAAAGAAAATACCTATATAAAAAAAAATCATTTCTCTATACGAATAAAATATAGAAATATTATACGTAGCGGGGGCGGCAGTGGGCGTCGCTCGTAACGTAAGTTAGGATAGTTTATGTTCGTCGTGCAGCGAGCGGAGCGCCGCGAGGGGGCGCCGCGCGAATACTTCTCCGTGATCCGAACTGCTTGTGTGAAGCGCGAGCGCGCGTGCGTGACATGTGACACGTGCGAACGTGACGTAAGTGACGTGTGCGGCATGCGTGACGTGCGCGACGTGTGCGGCGTGCGTGACGTGCGAGCGTGACGTGCACGACGTGCGTGACGTGCGAGCGTGACGTGCGTGACGTGCACGACGTGCGTGTAGGGCGCGAGCGCGCGCGTTCCGGGAGCGCGGGGCGGGCGCAAGCTCGCTCCGCGTCTAGTGGCTTAATTTTAAAACAAAACAATTTTATGGTACAAAATGTAATTTAGCTCCATAGACGTTTAAGATCTACAGAGTTTATATTTAGACTTGAAATAAAAGAGGTTATATTCGCTCGGTCGTCAACCGACCTATTATAAATTAATAAATTAATACTATATGTATAATGAGGTGTAAAACGTACGATATAATAGTCTATAATATGTTGGAGTTAGCTATCGCGTGGGTTCATACGCCGGTGTATGGCAGTCGTGTGCGAACCGTGGGAGCTTGCTGCGGGCTGCGCTGCTGGCAGACCTTATGTGCAACACAGATATCTGACTACAAACATACTCGGAACACGCACATACAATATTGACTAGGAAATTTTGAGTCATCTTTCCAGTGTAATAGGGTTCCATTGTATTGGATGCGCTTCGGTGCAAATATGAATCATATCCATTGTTTAGTACCCATAGTAGAAGCTCAGCTTAGTTTGGGACTAGATGGTACTATGTAAAATTGTCCAAGTTTTTTATTTATACATTATCTAGATGTGTGCGTGCGCCGTTATGAAAGGAGTCCGGTATCTGTGTAGCTTTTAATACGACGCAGAGTTCGCTGGACTCTAGCATGCGGCCCGCGGCGGCCCCGTGCTGAGGGAGAGTGCTGCCCCCTGTGATACCTCGCGCGGTGGCCCCTCCCCGCCCCGCCCACCGCGTCCCTCCCCGCCCCGCCCGCCTCGCCCTTCACCTTCGCTTGCCAAGTTACTCTCATTAAGTTAGGTTTTAGGTTTACGGTGGCAATTGCGGCATACGTTCGTGATCGTCACCAGTTTTGGTTTCCCTGTGACCACGGTCTCCCTCATCATCAGACTTCGCTTTTAGAGCAGTGTGTGAGTGCACCCTATCCCTGCTGAACGTGTGTAATATAATAAAATTATGCGTGACATTAAAGTGTGATTTACAGTTCAGGCAGTCGACCCACTGAGGTCACTGGTAATGATTTGATTTGTGGGTATTGCCTTGGGCCGATCTTTAATTTCAGAAGTCGACCACAATCCACACGAACGTGGCCAAGGGCTCCATGGCCAGATTGGCCATCTAATCACGTAACTTTAATGAACTTTCTCTCTAATAGAATAGAACCTCCTAATTTCGAACGTATGTCGTTTGTGCAGCGCTGTTTGGTCTAGTGTCGATATTGTGTGCAGTCTGGATGCCTGATGGTGATAGTCAATTATTATAATATTCATTATACGCGACGCATCGCCGCTGCCACACAATCTTACTGACTGTGTGTTGAAACAACTGACGTTACAAGTTTTCGACTAGAGACGATATTGTTGATCCAACACTTGGTCAGTGAGTGAGATGACGTCAGTGTGGCAACGGCGGCGCATACCCACGCCGCCCCACGCTTCCTAAGTGTTAAATAGGCCACTATAGTTACGAATCGAATCAACACCTAAACTAAAAAAAAACAGAGTTATAATAGTACGTTAGTTTTAATCTTATATTTCTGATATTAATTGATGTTTTGCTAAAAGATAATTTATCTGTATGTTACGTTTGATGTGCGGCGCAGACGCGCTGCGCACGCGCATTGAACTGTATTGTTTCACTGCGACCACTACACTGTGACACCATTCATTGTTTTACTGATCCCGTATACACTGCAATAGCATCGCGACGATGCGAGCCTTCACCAGAAAAAAACAAGATACGTTCACTGGATATAATAAGCGGTGTAGCGTATTCTATTTTTCTGGTCGGGCTCAACCACACCAATTAACCGCCAATGTACAAAATATAAACTTGTGAAAAATCATTTTATAATTACATGTAAGCAATACCACAGTACCTGAGATTGAAATAAAGAAAAAATATTAAAAATGTAATAGTATGAAAATAGCGGTTGGACACAATACAAGTACTCGGCGGTTTTCGATGAGCAGTAACAAAACAGGATATGTTTGCAACAGACTCCATGCTGTGGATTTAGTTTCGTTTGTGTTAGGTATTGTATTACTTAGGTGCGGTTGATCGTCGGCGAGCCGGCTAGCGTCCACTGCTGGGACGCGGAGCTCCGTTGTATAAATACGGCTGATTACTAATATTGTCACATTCATTTGCGACGCTTTCTCGGAAGTGGGCGATCACAGAGAATGTATCGAAGCTTATGGTCGGTGGTAGGCAGATAGAGCTACAGGGGACACTGACACTCGATGTCGGGGACGCGGCCGCCTCACTGTGTAGCGCCATCTAGCGAGCGTCCCCAGTTAGTGTAAGCGGTTGAAGGGATCACATGCGAGGTGATAGGAGTTGTTTTTAGACGTAGGGAGTATCTCGGTCTGGATGGCGTGTGTGGAGTACTGTCGTCTCGCCGTGTGAAGCGAACATGTCAGCCGAGGAGCTAATGATCAACACACGCCAGGCAGGTTCGTTAATGTATGCTTAGGACGTGCCATAACACGTGTCCGCTGAGAGTAGAGCGGGCCGCCGGCGGATGGGCACTCCCCCGCGGCCTCATCACTTGTATGTATTAGGGTACCCTTTGTATTTACGTCCATGAGGAGGAAGGAGACGGCTTCATTTTCACGTCATTGTCTAGAGTGGGATTGATGACTAAGATTTGTTTTAATTTCAGTTTCTCGTACGATAAGTGTGACCTGACAGATGTGGTGGGCCGGCCACTCCGAGCGGGCACCGCTGGCCCCCTACCTCTGTCGGATGGTATGATAAGTGCTAAGGTTTGTTCGACGGTATTTGTGAAGGTCTCGCATGCACTGTTCGTCGTCGGCTGCGTCGCGGATGCGCGCAGCTCCGCCTGTCTGTGGGCGTGACTACATGCGCAGGCGCGGTGCCGCGGACCTCACGCCGATGTGAGTCGTCACGATAATATCATGAGTCAGGGGGAGATAAATAAATGATACTGCCAATCGATTGTAGTTTATATTATAATGGTAAATGATTTGTAGAATTACAAAAAAAAAAAAACAATTTCGAGATATTGTGTCCTAAATATTTTATGTATAGTATTCGATACATTTGGTGGTCCGGTGTTGTTCAAATATTCAAGTGTTGTTCCCAGACACGGTTGGCAGTAGCTTTTACTGGGAGATTGAGTTCGGCCTTTGCGTACATCATGCCGTGTCTGGTACAATAGTTATTGGACATTGATTATTGTCACTCATGGGTGTTTGGACACGATCGGCCACCTTGTAAATGTTTTCCTTAGGATGAGGACGATGGATACAAACTGTGTTCTGTAGTGTACCGATCGACAGGGAGTTGTCTAGATAGGTTTGCACATGTGGCGAGTGCGGCTGTTCGCTCGTCCGGCTGGTCGCTCGTCCGGCTGACCGCTCGTCCGGCTGGTCGCTCGTCCGGCTGACCGCTCGTCCGGCTGGTCGCTCGTCCGGCTGGTCGCTCGTCCGGCTGACCGCTCGTCCGGCTGGTCGCTCGTCCGGCTGGTCGCTCGTCCGGCTGACCGCTCGTCCGGCTGGTCGCTCGTCCGGCTGGTCGCTCGTCCGGCTGGCCGCTCGTCCGGCTGGCCGCTCGTCCGGCGCGCGCCCGGCCTCGCTCGCCATGTTATAAAGCGCGGAATGCGTTCGCGAATGAAGCTAAGATGTAAAAAAAATAGATTGCAATATAAATGTGGTTGTTAGGTTTAATGGTGACGGCATATTGGGTGTTGTGTATGGAGAGGGAAATGACTAGGGAGTGATATCGACGGAGGTGGAGGAGTTTTGATACGATGCGTCTAGGACGGTTAATTTTTTAATTATTTGCATGTTCGTATTTAATTTCTAAACTTATATATAACATCCAACTTGTAAAGTGGATTGGAGATACTAATCTTGGTCTATAACGGCTCGGCCTTCGTAATAATGGGCACCCAATATGCAAAGGATTAGTTGGTAATGTCGATATCGTAATGTTTGGAACTCTGGGACTGACATGGCTCATGTGATGAGGATAAATTTTTTTGAATATTTTTTTTTGTCAAAATTTCTCAATTCGTGTATGACACGGGTCGTTAGTATGAGACTGGTTCGGTGTGACGGTCGGCGGTGGCGCGCCCTCTGTCGCCAGCTTGTAGCGCCTGGTATGACGAGTGTCGCTCTGTAAGCGACGTGGCGTTCGGGAGACGCGCCGTCGCCGGCTGGGGCGCTCTGTGACATTTACAACTGCTATTGAAATTACGCATCTTTGTCAACAGCATAAACAATTGCTTGCATTTTTAATAAGAAAATATCGTGCAACAAAATAATAGAAAAAACTTGAGAGGTGTCAAGGGACACCCGGATGGAACGAAGTTCCTTTCATTAAAATTTAATAATAAAAAATAAAAAAACCTGTATACACTCAACAATTCACAACGCGCGAAATTCAAATATTGTCATTCACTCAATAATTCGAAATTCAAATATTGTTGACAAGCAAAAAGTGTCGTGACAACTTTTCGTAAGAATTTTTTCCGTCTAGCCCCCTTTCACAACGCGCGATAAGGAACTTCGTTCCAAAAATATCCTGTGATGAAATGAAAGCAGATTGAAAAGAAAATAACGGTAAAAAGCAGCAGTTGAAAATAGCACATGTGCGCCAGTGAGATTTTGTATCCAAAGATTGTATAGTGTGATGTAACTTCCTATAGGTTTATTATTATACTAGTATTTTATATACTTGTTGTTTTCTATTAATTTGACACTAGGTGGTGTAACGCTGATGTTTTGAACATTGACAGATCTCCCGATCGAATTTTAATGTTTGTAAAATTTGCTTGTAATGTTTTGTGAGTGCCAGCTCGGCATGATACGCCGCCATTAGCGGTTTGTCTTAGACATAATTCAAAATTCGATGGATAATAGCAGTGTCTGTTACATTCATTTTTTATATGTATACAATATGTATTTTCCTAAGGAAAGGATTGGAACTCCGCGCTATGACTGAAATGTAACAACTTTCCAAGCAATTTTAAGCTCGGTGTCGTAGCGTGGAGAGTTGATAATCGTATGCGTGAGGATGGCAGTCAAACTGCAGCAAGATGGTGCTTGTGTGTACTTAAGATGGATATCGTATTATTTCTACTTTACTACTGAAATTAACGCCTATTTATTTCTTATAAGTGCAAGTGAAATTGTTATATTTTTAATCAAAATTAGTTTTGTCAAACTGTCCATGTCTTAGTTCTTGTAAACGCAACACGTTCATGTTTATAATTAATGTAAATTGGCACCATCTATCGGTCGCCACCGAGTACTAATAAGTAGAGGGTAGTTTGTATGGACGTGTTGCGTACGATCGAGCCGTCGTGACGTGAGTGGCACGTGTCGCGCAGCGGCGGCGCGGCGTCGTGCGGGCATCGTGTCGGTATCGTGTCGGCGTCGTGTCGTGGTCGTGTTGTGCCGCCTGGCGCCGCGCCGTTGCCGCGCCCAAGGATCACTCGACATACACAAGGCGGAATATTGGTGCGCGACTGCGACGCGCGGTGTGCCGTAGGAAAGTTTTACGATAAATGGTGAAAAAATAAAGAAATTACAAAAAACATTTTTTTTTATTCTGCAACTGTAGTCAACACCCTATATGTATAAATGGTCGTAATAATCTTGTGTAGTGGTAATGATATGACGGTACCCGATTTCCACTCACCAGGGTGGCGAATGTTACGAATCTTATGGCCTTGACATAGGTCAAGGGAAGACAAGTGAGGTTTTTAGTCGATAGGAGTCTGACTTACCCTGGCATTTGCCAGGGTAAATCTTCAGACGGAAATTCTCAGAGGAAGTCCTCAGGTGACAGACGATCCATGAGGAATTTCCGTAATCGTGTCTGCTGTGAGAATCTCTATTATACACTATATACCTTGTCGTTTGGAGAGTAGGTATAGTGGGAACTAGCAATAAGTAGGGCGTTAGATCGCTCGCAAAGCGTATTGCTAGTCAGTGGCGTAGTGGGCCTACACCCACGGCCACGCACTTAAGAGGCCTCGCAAGGCCTCTTTAAATGCGTTGCCACCAGATTTAAAATCCCCGTTAATTTTTAAATTAAATAAAAACCAAAAAAATTATATTGGTCACAGGCTTGCAACACAGCTTAGCTTTGCAAAACATTTCTTTACACGCATACTTCATACAAAACAGTGAAGGTGGTAAACATTCTGGAAAAAAGCAAGGACTTCAAATACTCTAGAAGTGTATACCTAGTTCAGAATAAGATAGTTTATTCGTTGTTACAAATGCTAAATCAATGAAACTTGTAGTAGGTATTTATTATGAGTAGGTATGCCATGTCAGAGCATGTTTGGTAAGATAGATTTTGGGACCGAAAGAAAAGGGGCCTCGCTGACTTCGCCGACGACTATATTAGTCTACGCTACGCTATTGTTGCTCGTTCTACTAGAGGCTTTTATATTAAGGAAGTCCCTTTGTATAAAAGTAAGGATGACAACGCAAAGGTATGTTAGATGGCGCTAGGTGTCCAGCATAGAATAAAACTAATCAGCGCCATCTAGTGCCGAAAACTTGCCATTGTTAATTGTATAACAAAGTACCTAATTAAAGATGAAACGTTCTAGATTATGAGAACGTTTTGAACATGTAGGTAATGTATGTATAAGGAGAGGGACTTTGCTAATAATATTCGTATACAATAGATATCCTTTACCATTCACATACAGCAATACATTCGCCAGAAGAGTTCCTACCTACATTATGCATCAGTCAGTGTAATCTGTAATTTCCCTGACGAGAAGCAATTTTAAATTCATGGAGTATAAACATAGGTAGGTAAGTCCATATCTGCAAACTTAGATTACAAGGGCAAAATACTTAATAAATAAGGGATGTGTTTCGACGACGCTCAATGAGCTTTTCGTGCTTTTATTATTAGGTAGATAGATACGGGTGCAATGTATCTACCTGTTTTTTTATATAGCAAACGAGCATACGGCCCACCTGGTGGTACCGTAGTCTACAGACGCCTGCAACACCAGGGGTACTCATCAGCCTGTCATGGTCGTGGCGAATTTTGCGGATCCCATGGCCATGACAATAGGGCAGGTGAAGGCAAGTGCGGTTTTTAGTCGGTATGAGTCCGACATACCCTGCCACCTCCCCGGGTGGTGTAGGATCCATGAGGATTTTCCGTACTATAAAAAAAAGGGGTACTCATCAGTGGCGCGTTGCGGACCCTGTAAAATGAAAGACAAATAGTTGGGATAATAATAATAAGGCGAGGTGGCGAGTCACCGTCTGCCATCCCTAAGGATATTTATTCGAGGTTGTAAGGCAGGCGCCGTTTTCTTCCGGTAAAAGAAGTTATTGGCCCACCTAACACCCACATCCATAAACCCAATTAATTTTAAGATACATACTTTGCAATAGTCCTGCACCCACCCGGGAGACTCCAGGCTGTACTCCAATAGTCCAGTTTAGGAGTACCCCAGGTTGGTGCCCCATCCCATATTAGAACAAAGCTCTCCAAGGGGCCTCTACGCGTTGGACCTGTGTCCTCGCGCAAGCCTGCCAAAGGACCGGATGTCTTCCTCACGGGAGATATGCCGTGATATCCAAAGTGGAGATACAAATAATAATAATAATAACATATGTAAAACCTGTGTTACCTATACGAAACCCGTATAAAAATCCATTCCTTGGTTGAGAAGTAGATCTTTCCTTTGTGGAGAAACAGAAAACCAGACGCAGACTGCGGCTAAGTAGGTAGGTAGGTACTTACTACGTCAAGTTATGATTTTAATGGCCTTCAGTAAAACTAAGTAGGTACGTACATACCTACCTACATCATTACCTACATATTGATGTCGAAGTGCCAATACCTTCTAACTAACTTAAAAAAAAATAGAAAGTAAAAAAAAAACAGTTTTCCTAAAAAAAAACCGCTGTCAAATAAAGTCGCGTTTACGTACGTAGATAGGAGATATTGCCATTAATCATAATACCTTGGGTAACTGAACGCTTGATTCTGAAACATTTCTCCGACATTCGTTTCGTCGTTGAACGGTTCACCGACAGAACGATTCACTTTTAATTTTTTCATCGATAGAACGTTTCAATGACGAACGTTTCGCCGACACAACGATTCACTTTTCATTATTTCACCGATAGAACGTTTCAACGGCGAACGATTCACCGACAGGACGATTCACTTTTGAATATTTCATCGATAGAACCTTTCACCGGCGAACGATTCGCCGACACAACTGTTCATCTGCCCTTGGGGTATAAAACATAGGTATTCGACATGTAGACCTGTTTCCGTTTATTGTTTTAAAAACATACACAAAATACAATCAATAATATATAATACTAATATATAAAATTAAACTTTGCACTCATAGTCATTCCGAAGGACTTTATAATTTCTGGATAGCTTAACTGCGTAGGTATTATTGAGGTAATGATAGACATACATATTTGATATTAAAACACGTTCGCTTATTTCTAAACGAAAACAATTAAATATGAAAATGTGGGTAGTCCTCAGTTTTTTACCTGTCAACGTCTCTCATTACGTTGTTATGTCTGCTCGGAATCAATTAGCAACGTGTTCATGAAAAGGTTTAGATTTTGTTGTTAAAAAATGAGTGATTGTGTAATGATAAAGTCAAAACGCGGTAAAGATATATTGATTCACGAAGGATATTCCCATCATCTAAACAGAATACGAAATACGAAGTTCTACTGGCGGTGTACAAAAAAAGATTCTACCCGGTGCAATGTTGCTATCACTTCGATAATAAATATCGAATAATAAAATTCTCATATTGTTATTTCGAAAAATTTTGAACATGTTCATTTACCGGATCCCGATAAGCAGATAGAATAAACTGTAAAAGCTAACATCAAACAAAAAGCCCAACATTCAATGAATGCACCCTCACAAATTGTTCAACGGTGTATTCAAGATGTACCAACTATTAGTGCTCCTTACATGCCGACTAAGGATGCCATGAGAATGATGGTTCATCGGGTAAGGAATAAGAATTTACCAAATATTCCCGAAGATATACATACTGTTGTGTTTCCTGATGAATTAACCAAAATTAGCAATGATGTAAATTTCCTTATCGGTCACTACACTCATAATGAAGAATCCGTAATCGTATTTGGCACTAATGAGAATTGCAGACTCTTAAGTGTAGCAAATTATTGGCTGATGATGATGGATGGAACATTGCCCTCCCCCGTTTCGATAAATATATTCTATACATGCAATAGTCGGAACTCCGGACGGTACGCATAAAGTACTTCATTTAATTTATGGTTTACTTTCACATAAAACTGTAAAATGTTATGAAATATTTTTAGAAATATTAAAACGACACACACTACATACTTTGAATATCGGTTTGTGTCCACAAATAATCCTCACCGATTTTGAATGTGCAGCAATGAAGCTATAAAAATGGTTTTCCCAGACTGCTTACATAAACTTTGTTTTTTTCATTTGAACCAAAGCATATGGCGTCACATTCAATCGGCTGGGCTCACAAAGCAATATAACAGCTTTCCAGTATTTGCCCACAAAATGAGACATATAGCTGCACTGGCATATTTAGAGCCAATAGAAATTCCCGATGCGCTTGATATAATAAAAAACTAAATAGTACCTGATGAAGCTAAGAGAGTGATGCGATGGTTTGAAAATTATTATGTCAGTGGATCAGCGAAAATTACAAAATCCATTAGCTCCAAAATGACTGACTATCTATTTAATACAAAATAAGTGTCCTATGAACTTTAGAATTGTTTTTGTTAATCATAGTTGATTTGTTATGTTTCTGTTTTAGTATTAATCATGTTGGTTAGGGAATTGCTAATAATAAAAATTATTTTCATTTGCAAATATATTTCATTTAACCTTTAAAAACGTATGTTTATCCACAACATGTTTTGATGTTGGATAAAATACGTTTTTATCACCTATAGTCGGGGTGGGTCGTTAGAAATACAGAGTCTTAGTCATTAGTCAATAAAACTTTAATAAAACTTAAAAGAGTACACAGGACACATTGCACTACATTACAATTCCGCCATATTTTATAAAACTCCCAGAGAACCAATCCTAATCGTTCTCATGCGGTCGGCGCCGGCCGTCTGATTGGCGGCGCAGAGCGCATGCGCGACAAAACGTTCCGATACACAGCGCGGCTAGCGCGAAGGTGAAAATCGCCGTGGCGCCTTACCACGGCCCTTACGTTCAGGGAGCAGCTTATGTTGGGATATCACCGCTACACACTCCCCCTCGGGTTCGTGAAAGCGTCCTCGCTCAGGAACCCGCTCAAGAACGTCAGAAACAGGCTGAACAAGACGAGGCCGACCTCGGTTACGCTTCGGCATAATCGGAAGAGGAGGCAAATCGTCTCTACTAACAAACGGCGTAAGTTGGGACGCGTGAAACCTGCCAACAATCTCGTCAGGAGCATCAAGTTTAGACACTAGGTAAGTAGTGGGACTAGCTATCTTTACCACTCTATAGGGCCCATCCCTTTTTGGTACAAACTTAGCCGACAACCCCTTTGCAGCGTTACTCAATACGTGCGACTTAACCAAAACCTGATCACCGACATGGAACTCTTCAGGCTTACGACCCTTATCTGCATAATCTTTACGCCTGTCCTGTTCCTTCTCTACCTTATCCCTAATCGAAACTAAAGAGTCCAGAAACCTCTTTAAGTAGGGCGTGATTTGGGGAACGAAATTATCTTTATCCAGGACGGCCCTGATATCAAAATGAACGTCAACAGGAGAACGGAGATCTCTAGCGAAGGTCAGAAAAGCTGGAGAAACGCCTGTTGTATGACACAACGCTGAATTCATGGCAAAACGAACCGACGCCAAATGGTTAGGCCACGAAGAATGTTGAGTGTCGACCAACTGAGCCAGCTGAACCTTAAAATCTCGGTTTTTACGCTCGGCCGGATTAGCTTCCGGGTGATATAAAGGTAACAAATCCTGTTTAATTCCTAAAATAAACATACACTGTTGCATCACAGAAGACACAAATTGAACACCATTATCCGAGACAACGCGACGCGGTAGGCCATACCTGAGGAAATATTCCTCGATTAGTGTTCGAGCACAGACTTCTGAAGTGGCGTCAACAAGAGCGAAAAGCTCGACCCACCGAGTAGCTGTGTCCTCAACCAACAATATGTATTTCTCCCCCTTCTCTCCAGGTGGGAGCGGGCCAAACAAGTCGATTGCCAAAACCTCACCCCTTTGTTGTAACACCGGGGTCTGTAAAAGGCCTGAAGGCTTAACATTTGACGACTTATACCGCTGACACGTCGCACAAGACTTAATAAAGTCGGCGACCAAACGTCTCATGCCAGGAAAGAAGAAACGCTGTGAAAGTTTATGTAAGGTCCTATCGATACCTTGATGCCCAGCAACAGGAGTGTCATGGCATTCCCTAAGAACATCTAGACGTAAACTCACAGGAAGTACGAGCTGTGGTTCCTCAACGTCGACATCAGGGTTGTACCTATAAAGAACTCCTTGCTGCATAAAGTAACCTCGTTCGGACCAGCGTTTATCTTCAACTGCATCATTACTTTCAAGACCACTAACTATCTTTTTCAGTTCCGGGTCATCTAACTGAGCTTGTCGCAGATCTGCAGGACTTCTGGAAGGTAAGTTAACAACAACTGAACAAATACCACACTGATCTTTACTATTTTCTTCACAGGTAGGACGACTCAACGTGTCGGCGACAACATTAGCTTTTCCAGAAGTGTATTCGAACTGAATATTGAACTCCTGCAACTTCAGTGCCCACCGCACTAATCTACCTGACGGCGACTTCAAACTCAGCAACCACTTTAAAGGCTGATGGTCGCTACCAACAATAACTTGCTGACCTTCAATATAGCCTCTAAATCGATCAACAGACCAAACTACTGCAAGAGCTTCCCTCTCAGTAGTGCTATAATTACGCTCGGCGGGGGTAAGAAGGCGGCTCGCATACTCAATAGGCCGTTCATCATGTCCTTCACCCTGCAACAATACCGCACCCAAGGCGTAATTGCTTGCATCCGTACGCAAGATAAATGGCTTGCTGTAATCAGCCTGGACCAGAATGGGAGCAGACGTTAACCGATTTTTCAGTTCCTGAAACGCCTGATTTTGCTCAGAGCCCCATATCCAAGGTTGATTCTTTTCAAAGAGAAGATCGAACTGTTTATTACTATCAACAAAGTGCCATTTAGCGTTAGCGAAATCAACACTGATACTAAAATTAATCAAAAAATCTATACCTAATAGACTATTATTGCTATCCGCGTCTGGAAAAATTAAAAAACTTACGAGCCTGGTTCTACCTTCAAGAGAGACTTCCACTTCCGTAGTAAGTACACTCATAAGTCTACTGACACCATCTGCTAGTTTTACATTTTCCATACAAGACGACATAGGATGATTTTTGGCCTTTAGGAGAGTGTATAGCGAGTGACCAGCAACACAGCTCTTGGCTGCTGAATCTACCATCGCGGTACCATGTTCACCTAAAATACTAATCTTTAGCACGGGCCTAAGAAAACTTTTATTATTAGTACGAACACCGAAAAAAGGTTGTGAACCCCTGGTAAGTCCGCACGACTGCTTAGAGTCACTGGTATTTACGCGAGAAAAATTATCATTACTTGTGTTATCGGAAAAAATCTGAGAGCCGCTGGCAATGTCCGGAAATGGTTTATAATCACTGGAATTAGGCATAAAATCGCGAACACAAGATTTTGATCCTTCGGAATTACCAGAATAAGATTGACAACCATTTAACATTACCGACCGTAACTTATTATCATTAACCTGTAACGGTGACGCGAACTCCCCCTGAACGCAAGTAGTACAAACACACACATTAGTTTTAGTACATAAACAAACATAATTTTCTCCGTTTTGAGTACCACAACGACTATTATAAACACATAAACAATTATCGGTATCATTCGAAGACACATTAGAATGATCAATACAATTATCATTTGAAGTCACAGAAACATCACAAACATTATTGTTATAAAGCATGTTTGGTGAACTAAAATGATCATTTTTAAAACTATTGTTGTTACAACGTAACTGTAAAATACTTGGACAACAATCATTATCATTAACACAATGTTTACTATGAGGAACACATTCACAATCTGAAGAATAAGTGTCCATAGTGGAAACATTTGAAGTAGGAACAGTAACAAAAACACCCGCGGCATTCGCAGGGTTACCTCGAACATTATTGCACCGCACGGCGTTCGAACGCGCGGCCGCGCAGTCACGCATCACGCTACCTCGCGGCGTCAGCGGCGGGGTGGGCGCTCGCGGCGGCGGCGGCACGTAGATCGCACGACGCTCGTTGCTGGAGTCGCAAGCGCTATCGCTAGGCATGCGCGACAACTCAATACAACCGACGAGTGCAGGAGATTCACTAGACGAAGTTAGCGAACAAAACGCTGTATGTTCACCATACGACCCGTTTTTGGGATTACACTTGACGCACTTCGACCTAATGACATTCGCGGCACCACAACCGTAACACTTAATATCAGTTTTTACGTTACTGTTATTTAACTTTTCACAGTTATCTTTCGTATGACCATTACGCTTACAATAAACACAAAATAACTTAATCTTTCCGCCCGTACTCTTCGAGTCGGACCTATCGGCGCCGTTTGCGCGGGAAGCGGGACTCAACGCGGCAGCGGCGCGCGCGGGCTCGGCAGCGGTCGCGGCGCGCGCAGCATGCTCCTCGTCGCGACGACTGGATGACCTTTGCGGAGTAGATTGACTGTGCTTTGACTCGTTCAGCGAGTCTTCAATAGCACGCGCTTTCGTCAATAACTCGTCGAACGTCGAGACCATAGTCCTATCGAGACGTTTCCTGATGCGGCGGTCTAACAATCCATAAGTCATATCTAACTCGACGCGTTCGCATAGATCCCCTTGAGGCAGCTTGGCTAATAAGGCTCGAACTTTAGCTATAAACAAGTCCGTATTTTCCTTGCCTTGAACCAAAGAGAATAACTCGCCGTAAATCCTGTACGGCGGGCGACGTTCACCAAAGGCACTACGGAGTCTGCTAAGGGCTTCATCCCAAGTCTTCGTAGTATTCTTAACGCCTTGCCACCATGTACCTGCCGATGAAGTGAGCAGCATCGACATACCTAACAACGCGTTCTCGTCGCTTATATGTAGGCACGCCTTGTAAACTTTGATTGCGTCTATAAAGTTTTCCACGGATTCTTCCGAACCTCCGCTAAAACGAGACGAGCACTTCGCAAAGTTAGCTGTGGACTTCATAATGGCGGTCGCATCTATCGACGTTACATGCGGCGTTGATGAACGGACCTCGCGTAAGAGTTGATTGCAAAATTCTGCTTGCGATTGCTGAATTGTAGTCAACAATGAAGTAAGCACGTCCTGTGACATGGTAATGTTGTTGGTGCTACTCGATTCCTCCAGAACTGAGTTTGAGTCATCCTCGGCTTGTAACGACTTGCGTCTTCGCGGCATGTTGCAAACATGTAAGTATGATACCTACAACCTGGCGTAGGTAACTTACGGTTCGTGGCTATACCAGCAAAATGGCGCTAGAAAACACAAAACTACGGCAGTCACTGACGAATGCAGCTTATTTTCACAGCACAGTAGTCGGTCGGACCAAGCATCTCGAACTTTTTCGAGAATTCGTAGGTACTTGCACAACGAAACTTTTGACGAAATGAACTAAAGACTCCGACCCCTGTTTTATTACGAAAACACACGTTGGAGCGCCAAGATATAGTCGGGGTGGGTCGTTAGAAATACAGAGTCTTAGTCATTAGTCAATAAAACTTTAATAAAACTTAAAAGAGTACACAGGACACATTGCACTACATTACAATTCCGCCATATTTTATAAAACTCCCAGAGAACCAATCCTAATCGTTCTCATGCGGTCGGCGCCGGCCGTCTGATTGGCGGCGCAGAGCGCATGCGCGACAAAACGTTCCGATACACAGCGCGGCTAGCGCGAAGGTGAAAATCGCCGTGGCGCCTTACCACGGCCCTTACGTTCAGGGAGCAGCTTATGTTGGGATATCACCGCTACACACCTTTTTTAGTTTTAATAATAATAATAATAATAATATACTTTATTGTCAGACATTACAGTCCATAGGTAGGTAGGTAGTGATGTGTTAGTAACATATTGTGCTTATGTTTTGCTCAATTTTTGCATAAAACTTCAAGTTTTTCTTCACAACTTGATTCAGGTGTAAACAATAAACGGAAACAGGTTTACATGTCGAATACCTATGTTTTATACCCCAGGGGCAGATAAACAGTTGTGTCGGCGAATCGTTCGCCGGTGAAAGGTTCTATCGATGAAATATTCAAAAGTGAATCGTCCTGTCGGTGAATCGTTCGCCGTTGAAACGTTCTATCGGTGAAATAATGAAAAGTGAATCGTTGTGTCGGCGAAACGTTCGTCATTGAAACGTTCTATCGATGAAAAAATTAAAAGTGAATCGTTCTGTCGGTGAACCGTTCAATGACGAAACGAATGTCGGAGAAATGTTTCAGAATCGAACGCTTTGAATAAATTTTGCTGAGTTAGTTCATTTATTTTATTTTATTTAAAACCTTATTTTTATGTATATTATGTGTAGTATCTGTAGGTAGAGTTCTTGATTGTGACATTTAAATGTAGATATGTAAGTATACCTATAGATAGGCCTATTTAGTTAGAAGCTATTTCCATATTTATTTTTTCCAATTGTTATTATAAATAGGTACAGAATTATGTGAATTCAAAACACGCGGAAATCGATGAGTAGGTATAAGTAAGAAATTCAATTTTTCAAAAAATTTAACTTATTGAGGCATTCGTTGTCGATACCTATCTAATACTTTAATTAAAAAAAAAAAGAAAGTACTTAAGAATCTTATAGAAGCAAATATAGCAATATCCACTTTTTACTCAAATGGACCTTTTGATAGCGTCACCATCTACGTAAAATTACAAACGTTTTGTTTTAAGTAATAGCACTCCTATAGCAATATCCCTTATAAAAAGTAGTTCAACTTTTAATATTCGGTGCAAAAACAGAAAATGTCCTAACTAGCCAATCACAGAGCGTTATTCAGTATGGCGAAAACCGCAATGACAATTGCAATGACAGCAATATCCCTGAATAGGAAATTCAAATACAGCAATATCCTACTGTTATGATCAAAAGCAGCAATATCCAATTATTTTTTCAATATTTAAACGTTATTCTTTAGTCATTTAAATGTGTAATTGCTACTTAGTGTCCATTATAACATCACTGATAGGGTACAGTGGAGTTTTTTGAAAAAGCTATAGATATATTTATGAAAATGTGTTTTATTTAATTTTCCCAAAGTCACCCTGAATGGAGATTGCTACATTTGCTTTTATATGATTCATATGTATCTATTATACCTGATAAACATAATAGATATGATTGCCTACATTCCGTTCAACACGTTCCATTTTTAAATTATCGGTACTATAATACAAGTTCTTGTACCTATATAATTGAACTTTCGATCGAAATGCTTAGGCACCTACGTATAAAATGTAACTTAGCCTTTTTTAATAAAAAAAAAAAATATATTTTATCTGTATCGCTTGTCGTGTAAGTGTTCTCATGTTAGTGAAATTGTGTTAGTCTCTTTTTAAGACAGTGATGTCTGGTGAAAACATGAAAAGACTGTCGTGCGACACTGGCCCCAGTTGCTAGCCTAGGAGCTCGCAGTTCGGTAAGTTATTAATTTATTTATCGGCTAGGTACCTACCTATTTAGTTTCTACTAGATTTTTTGTTAGATTCGACTGCTTTGGATGTAAAGGATACGTACCTATACTTATGCATGTGACAACTAGGTAAGTACTTATATATGCTGTTCTGACGTGAAGTTACCTAGGTAAATGCATTGCATGAACAACGATTATACGGCGTATAGGGTAGCGTACAGCCAGTTTATATTGTTGATAATGCGACGTAGGTAGGTACTATTTCGTGGGCGGACACTGAAAATAATAACCATAATCACAGTTGTCCAGGCCACAGCACAACAACCGCGATTGCCACGCATTTACATTTAACTTTTACTCACTTTGTAACATATTGTAATAAACTACATATTATATTATCTATAGATACTACTATAGCTAGAATTTTGTGTATTCGTAACACATTCAATCCGTTCAATATGCTGCCTTTTAATTTCAGTTTTTCGGCGGTTTAATTTTTTTGTTAAAAAGTTTGATATTATAAATTATTTTATTTATTTATTTATTAAGTAATTTCCTCCTACCCACCTTTTTTAAAAGCCTTCAAACAACGTTTATTCATCTAAACTCAATCGATGTGACCAGGATCACCTCATTTAGGTATTATGACGAGAAACAAAGCCTTCATTATAGTAGATAAGTGACTGTCTTTTTAATAAGTTATATATTATCCGCACGTAATCGCCTCATCAGACAAGTCAGTCCTACCTACTTACCCCTCCTATCCGTCATTATACCGCTTTGAAAGTGCGATTTGATCTGGATTACTTGAAACGTGCAGGGTGTGAGGATGCAGCGCAGGGGGGGGGAGGCGTCTGTCAGCAAGACATCTGATGGGTATACCGCCCTCTCGCACTCAACTGATAGGTATATCGCGGCTTATCTGAAACGGGCACTCGGACTTCTCTCACTACACCTAATCAGTTTTTTTTTAAATTGATTTGTATAATTTTGAATAACATAAGTTGTGGGGCCTCATATGTGACACACGGAATTTCTTAACCTTAATCATAGGGACCTCGCTAAGATATCTGCACCGTAAGATTAGGTAGATTTGGTATTATCTCTAAGTATATACAGACTAGCTATTACCAGCATCGCATAGTTACCTACGTTGTAAGATAATAATATCTGATCTGATCTATCTCTTTATAATATTAGTACTCAGCTATATATATTATGTATTAGATTGGGTAGGTACCTACACACTTCAGCGACTGATGGGTATGGCGAAGTCACTGTCGCTTATCTCTTTAAATCTTTTGTCTCGAATCATGCGAATAATAATAATATTTAGATGCGTCGAATCTTCATACACACTAAGTATCTATAGATACTTTTAGAAATTACCTACCGAATGACAACAGAGCGCGAGAAGTGAGCGGCGCATCTGACGCAGTAGACTTACACGCGATCGGTGTCGTGAGGGTCGCCGGGAGTGGCATCGAGAGGGCTTTGATCTCCGCCATCGACTTCTGCTTATTTGCTTATTAAAGGATTTACTTAATTGAATCCTCCTCTGTGGACAGGAAGCCATTATTTTTATTTTATTGCTGCGACGAGTGTCGGACAAATTGAAAAGAAACCGCTGTCAAACGTTCGGTGACCCTCGGCGAACAGCCACGACTGTTCTGTGAGGGTGTGTAAGGGTTTTCTTTAATTACTCACCTATCTAAGGGCTGGTTTGATGTTTATGTAAGGAAGAAGGAAGCGATTTTTAAGAATATTTTTGGATCGGGCGGCCAGTTTATTTTATAGGAATTCACCAGCCCGTTCTCTTAAAATTACCTAAATACGTACGTTCAAACGTCTTTTTTTAATATTAGGTATCACTACCTATTTATTTATTATTTAATCATTCGCAACATTGGGCACCTATAGTAAGTTGTATACTACCATAGTCTTTGCTTGCTTACAGAAAAAAAGAGCAGCACGTTAGGTGCCTCCACACTCATAACACAAGTATTTACCTAAGCCCATGACGTAACTTATAAGTTGGTACTTCCGTTAGCGTGTTACACAACGTGACACTCCACCTAAAGCTGCACTCATCCATAATGCATTAGGTAGCTACATTAAAATAGCGTAGGTATAGGTACACAACTTACATAAATTAAGGTAGCGCGGCGCGGCGTTGCTCCCGCGCTCGGAGGTGCTCGGAGGTGCCTTTGACATGCAAACGAGGGGACTCCATTCTTTTGATTATTATAAACGAGTTTTAGTATAAACACGGTTTGGCTGGAGCACACTTGTCAGCTTCTCATAATTTAGCTACGTTTTTAAGCAGACTGTAATTTTATTAAACTTTTATTAGATACGAAGCGACTGCTTTATTAACACCAAGTTTCGGAATCGATGCCATTCGTATCTAGGTACCTAACCTATGGATAACTTTTTCCACATCATTTTAGGTAGTAGGTAGGTACCCCGTGTTTCTTTCTTTGATGAGGCCAGGGCAGGCCTCTGCCCTAAGCAAACGCTGATTAAAATTTAATTATATCTACCTACATAGGTACATTAATGTAGGGATTGATTATAAGTACATATAGGTACAAGCACAAGTACTCTAAGTCGATTGCTCCCAGTGCGCTGTGGAGAGTAATCGATAGGTACCTGAATACCATAACGATGCATCGATACTCCGAGCTCAAAGCGGCGAGTGCTCGAGCTCTCATCAATATTGCAAGTTCAGTATCCACAACACTTAATGACTGCAGTATGCACACTTATTACAGATGTAATTATGACTGATTTGATTTTTAAATCCCCCGTGCCTCGGAAGGCGCGTAAAGCCGTCGGTTCCGTTGGTACTACCTACAAACACTTATGAAAATCGTTGGTGGTATCTAGTCAGAAACCCAGAAAGCCTGACAACCAGACATCTTCGGGATATCGGTATTATCTACCTATAAATTGGGTTGTGGACGGCTGATGGCAGTCGCTTCGTGTAAAATACTGATATGAATTACTCGCATTTGGTAACCGACTCCAACATAGTTGGGAACAGGCTCTGGCTGTCGGGATAATGATATTTTTTTTTTTTTAAATAACTACCTGTTACTGTCTAAGTAACAGCCGTGACAGGTAGCTGGTACTTAAGTAGGTACGGTCGACAAAAGAGTTAGGTAAGTATACAGGCAGCTAATTAAACATGTGTTTTGTTAAAGATTGTGTAGGTAATAATGTATCACGCAATAAGTGGCAAAACACATGAAACCCTTTGACGGATAATTATTTAATTCACAATCTGTGTAAAGGTGCAGATACTGTTCGCTACCTGTATACCTACCAAACTCTCTTGTTGACTGTACATAAATGATTATTGATTTTTATTTATATCTATCTTTTGCCCAGACTTACTAAATGATGATCATTCTTCAAATATTGCGACTGGTTGTTACTCTTTGTTGAATGATCGCATCCATACCGCCAATAACATAAAGTAACAAATAGTAACCAGCGAGTTGCACAGTTGTTCATGAACTAACAAATTTACAGCAACTTAAACTAACAACAAATAACTTTTTGTTATCTGATGTTGCCCACTAACACTTGGAAACTATGCTCCACAAAAAGTAAGTAAGTAGGTAAGTACATTTTACAGGAAATTTAAATATTGTTGTTATAAAATCGCATTTTCAAATAGATCTTACCTTATCTTAAATCATTTTTGGTCTGTGGTTTACCTATCTATTAATATGGATTTAGCTTTAAACCTTATTTTGGAATAAGGGTGCTTCAATCGCAGTAGGTATTTCTTTTCTAAAAAGTAGGCACCTAAGTATATAAATATTTATTCAACATAAAATTGATGCGGCAGAGAGATATTACGATAAGTGAAAAAAATCTTTAGTGGTAGGTATCTATCTGCACTTAATTAGATGTTCAGCTTATAAACTATATTAGGTACTAAAATAATTTTCTTTTGATTCCTTTTCAATGTCTCACAGTAATTAAAGACAATCATTCCTCTATACGAAGCACTTTGCATACAAAAACGCTGTTTATTCATATGTTCACGACTCGGAGCGGCCGAGGGGAGCAGAGCACCCTCGAAGCCCTCGTTACCAGCCACTCGCTTTGACATCGCACTATTTTTATATTGGGCACACAAGTATGCAGCGTACCTAGATGTACCTACTGGGGAATCAAAGTCTGCTCCGCTGTCAAGAGGCTAGGGTGAACATATTTGCTTAATTACTTTGATTGATGTTAAAACAATAATATTTTTTGTAAGGATAAAGCAGTCCTAAGAGGTTTTTTACCTTCTCTACCTATCAATAAGTCTATAACATGGTATTAAGACCGCCTTTCACACTTTTTTGTAGGTACAGAAAGAACAAATAAATAAACAACTACCAAAACCATTTAATCCTGGCGTGTTAATTGTTTACGGGCATACTCTACTCAAGCGTGACGTCAGGATTTCGGTACCTATAGAGACAAATGAATAAAGTAGGTACTTAGGTAGGTACCCACCTAAGTATTTTATTTTAGGCTCGATCTAGTGTGGACCTATTTACCTATAGGTATTTGTTTGTCAGTTACCATAAGGAAGAAATATAAGTGTTTATTTTTATTATTAACTCGGTCGAATTGGTTATATTTTAAAAATGAGTCCTATTTTGTACCTAGGTACAGACGTCAGCAGGTAAGCTATCCAAAACTGTCAATTTTCCCAATTGAAAATGAACCTTAATGTGTTGTATTGAAGTTGAATATCTATCAAAGAAATTTGACAGATGGTGGTAGCTTGATGTGCTGGCCTCTGTACATTATTTCCAAATAATATTGAACATTAAGTATCTATATCAATTTAACATTATTATTACACAAATATACACACATCCGTTAGATATAAATAATCTGAATACACATATACCTACTTATAATAATATGATTTTAAACTACAGTTAAATATAGGTAATAGCTTGGTGTAACCGTGTAATTTCTTACTTAAAACTGATTTGATTGCTTAAAACTATCTCTGTTACCATCACCTGCTCTGCCCAGAGCCATACAAAATGCGACTGGCAAACGTCGAGTAAACACATCCACGAGACTAACCTAATGAGAGCGAATGAGACACACATATCAACTGCCCGCGTGACAGAAAGAGGCGACTGTATGTGGCGGCCGAAAGCGCAATATCTACTATACAAAATGTGAGCGAGATAGTGATACGTGAACAAGATTTGATAGAATGAGAAAGCTATAGGTGCTCAGTGTTGCTTGGTTAGTGAATAATTTAGTCGCGACCGCCCTTTCGCGTCGCGCTAAAGCCTTCGTACACATCGATTTTGAAACAAGTTTGCCTCTTTATATAGCCGTTATGTGTGCAGTACATAGCATACACATATATAGATACAATACATAAACGAAATATAGACATACTTATGTAAGTATAGAAGTTCTCTGGGAAATAGGATTTTAGTGTGTTCGTTTTTCACGGTGTTTTGTATAGAAATTGTGGTTTCTTATTTCTTACGTTGGTAGTTACTTACGGTCTACCTAGGTGTAACATGGTATGTGGTGAACCTACATAGGTACCTAGTGCTGTGACCTATGAGATAAGAAGTCTGTTATAGGTAGGTACTTGAGTCCACTATAGATACCTAAACTCTTTCTTGATCAGAGTTCTACCACGGTAATATTATTACCGTGGTTCTACTCTTGTTTGTATAGTGAATTTTTATTTCTAAGGCAACAGTCCTCTTTCCTCTGCTTTCCTCTTGATACGACACAACTGCTGCAAGCTTGCTTTCTACCCCTCATCTACGGCTTAGCTTTTGCTTTTTATACGTAATCCTCCAATTTCCAATGGTCTAATTGTCGATGTGCTAATTTGTTATTAAACACCATGAGGATATGTTTTAATTGTAGCGACATCCACCGCGCTACATAGAACTACAAAGTCCTGAATCGCGCAAGCAACATTCGCAACGAAAGTTGCATATACAACCACCCGACATCAACCGTCGGGCCGTGGCCCGCCAGGTAAAACACCCGTCTGGTTGGAGGATCCTCCCTTTGGATGGAGGGGCAATACCTCGCCTCTCCACATTAATAATAGGCATCATTTGACACTGCCAATCTGCATCATATGAATCTAAATAATGAAGATGATGACGCCACTAGCCGATACAACCTACTTACCAACGGACCAGGACCGACCTCACTCGAATGATAGATAGATACCTATACTGAAGTTTCAGGCAGCGCGGCTGAAGGCAAAAAATGTGTTATTTTAACTTTAGTCAGAGGTCTTGGGTTCGACCTCGAGAGTCGACACCTTTGACTTGGCAGTCCAGTGGTCACATCACTAGGCTATGAACGCTACTCTGACTTTTCGAAATCCTGTGCGTATTAATGATTAATTATCACTCGCTTAAACGGTGAAGGAAAGAATCGTGAGGAGATGTGCATGCCTGAGAGACTTTCTTGATGGCGTGTGAAATCTGTCAACCAGCATTAGGCCTTAGTGGACTATAAGTGAGGAAACCAGCAGTGTTACAGGAGGTATATGGATTGATGATTATTTTAACCTACCTACTTATACGCAGTCTGATTATACATATTTCGAGTTACTTTTTGATCTCTTATTTTTCGTACCTACGTACTATCGTATGTACCTAGGTATTGTAGGTAGGTAGGTACCTATATAAGTATTATATCCATTCTCTAGTACCAGTATAAGCTGTGCTTAGTTTGGGACTAGATTGCTGTGTAAAAATGTCCCATATATTAGATTTAAAATTTTCTTAAAAGTTTTCATTCTTTAAAGAACGTTAAAGGTACGTATTCTCTATGAACAAATGACAATGGATTATCCATTACTCCAGAGACCTCCTCCCTATCTGGGGTTCGATTCCCGAATTCCCAAACCGATTAATGCGTGCAAATATTGACTTCGCGGACTGTTGACACGGTGCGGCTGGGGTGCTGCTGAGCCCCAAGCTGTTACTCCGTGACGAGTACCCCACGTAACTATACGGTTTTTAATTGTATGTGGATATTTACTAGACAATTAAAAATATTTGAAGTTAGGGGTTAGGCATTTTGAAGTGTCATGGTTTAGGTTAGTCTACCTGTCTCTAAGACATTCAATATTAGATAATTATGACTATCTATTTAGAACATCTTTAGTACTTACAGGTTACACTACATACACTGTTATGTTATTGCGCATTGTCAATGTCAAACAATGCGCAATAACAAATTCGACGTTTCTTCTCAGAGTTCGTCAGCTAGGAAATGCCACAGCCATCTAGCTTAAAAAATATGTAAAATATTGACTTGTAAAAGTGTCTATATAAGACCTATTTGCAGAAATAAATATCATTTATCAATGGTACTCCAAGTCGGTTTAATACACCCTGGTCTCTGTAAAAGCTGAGTGATCGTGCGAGCAAACTGTTTACACGCCAGAGGCAATTAAGATAAACGTGTTCATCGATTAAACCATGATTGCACCACCATAATTACCTGTTAGCTTCCCCTCAATCAATCATAATCATAACAGGTACCTACACTCGATTAATACGAACGAGCTATATTGCCTACTGAACTCAAGTACTGTAATATCCTCTGCTCCGTCACAACACATCACTGTATCCGGTTTATAATGCGCGCATTAAATCGGATCCGTGCAATATCGGCGCGTAATTAGTTTATACGTGTTGCCGCCGCGCCGGACGCGTGCCGGACACGTGCCGGACGCGCCCAGTGCGGGGTGCGTTCGAAAATTTGGTGAGAGGTAGATGTTTATCTTTATTGATTTCGTTATAGTGTTTATCGACTATTAATATAGTGTTTTACCTTACCTTTACCTACTTACCTGGTCGATTCTTACTGTGTATGTAGCAATATTTCTGTATTTACTTTAAATATTATGCGGGATTAAATTAATGAACACTTCACAATGCATTATTCTCAAAAACTATTCACAACAAAATTAAGGATAAATGCTGTAGTTAATCTTGTTTTTTTTTTATGGGAGTGTTTATGGAGATTTCTGCTGTTCTTCATAAGACCTACTTTTTGAAAACTAGTTTTGACTTTGACTTTGAATGAAACAATATAAAAATAAGCTATATAAAAAAACACTTTACAGCTATGTATAGTATGTATGTACCTATACATAGCTGTAAAGTGTTTTTTTATATAGCTTATTTAAAAATATATATGTACAGGTAGGCCTGTATATATTTTTTTTATTAATAAGTATTTTTTTTAAATAAGTATTAACATCAATTGTCCAACGAACTCTTAATTACAATTGTAATATTGTAATCTTAATTTTACATAAACTTTTAACTGAGACTTTTCATAAATGAGTGGTGTGTGCTTCTTTAAGAGACAATAAAATTCACCATACCATTATTTAAGTCTAGTTTAAATAGGATAAAATTAATGTAATACCCATAGTTTGCTAAATTATTTATTTTGCGATCTATGATTCCGATTATGCGGTAGGCTACTATGACTATTGTCTCATTTCTGTTGTTGTTGTTCTCATTCCTTTGGAATGCGAGTGAAACGAAACCGCGGGCAACCGCTAGTCGTGAATAAGTTGTTGAAACTTAAAAAATAAGAAAACATCGTTTCAATGTGTCAATATGTAGCTGCGTAGCCGCGTTACTACGCGTCAGCGTAGCGTCTCATTGATCCGCATAGCGTAGCGCAGTGTGTAGCAGGGCGTAGCACGCGTAGACATGCGTAGCGTGACGTGCACAGTAAGTGTGCAAATTATTCACAAAACAGAGATTCGACTTATTTGAAATATTTGTATTTAAAATGCAAATACAAATTGCAAAATAACTATTTTCTATTTAAATACCTTAAAATTCATCAAAATTGTTGCAGAGGTTTAGGCGTGATAACGTGACACACAAACAAACCGAGTTGGATTCGCAATTATAATATTAGTACGGAAATAGGGATTTGCAAACTTTTACTGAAATCTCTTGTTGTTTTATTAATATCAAATATTTAATAGTACCTCGTTCCCAACAATCAGAGCCGTTCACGGACAAATAACAATCCAAATCAATCAACCAATTAAGTGCGAGCACTTAGGTACAGCACTCCAATGCGCAGGAGTGCTCGTGGAGCAAACAATTAATTGAGTTAGTTGGTACACAGTTGCGCCGGCGCATTGTTCTTGTGAGACTAGAGGGGCCGGGCTCAGGACTATTACGATTCATATACTGTAGCTGACGTCATACCACAACGTGTTATTGCGATCATTTTTAGGTTGTGAGAAAGGTATGGTGCTATATAGTTTATAGAGCGACATCCCTCTCTCTCTCAATCAGAAAACGATCGCAAAAACAGGTTGTGGTACGGCCTCTGATCAACCGATCTGCAAGGTTAAGTTTTTTATATTGACGACGTGTGTGGTCTAGTGGTTCGTGTGACAGCTGATCACGAGTCGTGGGTTTGACTCCTACAGAACACAAATATTTATGTGATGAACATTTCAGTGTTTTTGTTTGTATGGGTGTTTCTTATGTCTTATTACGTATTTATAAAAAAAAGAGTATAAGTATTATATCCATTGTCTAGTACCTACCCATAGTACAAGCTCTGCTTAGTTTGGGACTAGATGGTGTTGTGTAAAATTGTCCAAGAATATTTATTTATTATTATTAGTTGCGCTAACTGCGTTCAGTCTGGATGGATGCCTATTCTTAATACATCGAGACCCCTTCGTGCCTCGGAGATCACGTAAAGCCGTCGCTCCCGGTTGTCATACTAACACCTATGACAAACATTAGTGATAGTCAGAAGCCTAAAAAGCCTGACAACCAGTCCATCCTCAGGATATCCTGTACAACTTACTTAAGTTTTGGTTAGGTTGCAGATTTTCCCTTTATTCTACAACCATCACGCTTATATTCACAATATACTATCACGCTTATATTTCTCGATGGGATAAGCAGAAGTGAACAGGAATGTATATGCACAATTCACCCGTGTTTATATCCCAGGTAGGTACCTAACAGGGGGCGACCCTATTGCCTTTAACCTGTCACAATATCCAAACTGCGAACTGCTACTGAAAATTTTATAGCAACCCCAACAACTGAGATCTTAAGTTGACAATGCGCTTTTGATACTACTAGTGTTGCTAGCGTTTATAGGATAAGGTTCGCTTACCATCAGACGGCCCGTAAGCTTGTCATCTTATTACAAAAAACAATATACGAGTATATACAAAGCAAAGGAATCCACGAAATCAAAACAAACAAGGACACACACTCCTTCAATAACATTGATAGGCCGCCATTATCCACACTGCGCTTGCGCAGGTTACTTACACAGTATACTGTCACATACATAATGACCTAATGCTAGTTGACGTGCATGCGGGCGACTGCATCAAATAAACAATTGATGCGATCAAGTGCTGCTCTCAGGAGTCGGAGGTGGTTTATTGGAGTAGCTGCGTCCTGTTTACATGTAACGCTGTTAAATAGTTGTAGCTATTGTAATATATGAGAGGTAAGGCATATTGGGAGTAATTTCACACAAATTGTAGCTGCGCGACTGGGGTAGTATATCCGCCTTGCAGAAAAGCGAAGTGAAATAATACTGGTTTGAGCTGCGTTGTGTTCTTCACGGTGAGCAAGGTTGTCAGTGTTCCGCGAGGAAAAGTGTGCGGCAGTGGGGGGACGTTGACTCTTCTACTGCCAACCCAACTATTTTCGTTTTACAGGCGCAAGTGATACCCCTGGTGTTGCAAGCGTCTATAGGTTACGGTAACCGCTTACCATCAGGTGGGCCGTATGCTTGTTTGCCACCTTAGTGTTATAAACAAATATATACAGTCGTGGTCAACTAATTAGGGTCATTCAAGATAGTGAAGGGCTATAACCGGTTATGTACACATAAATATAAAACCCTATTGATTTCTCAGCACCTATTATTTGCATAATGTGATCCGATTATTATGCTATAAATGGCTGTAAATAAAAGATTAAATAAATAGAAAAAGTATTTAATATCAAAGATTAAACATGTATTAAATATTAAGGTACAATTCTGTAGTGGACATTTAATTAAGGACAGTAAAGTATAATGAAAAATACAGTTAAACAAAACTTATAATCTGCAGTGTTATAATATCTTTAACAGCTCCATTTTATTACGTGTAAAATCAGTACCCAGTAGCAAAACCTTTGTTAGTAATTACCGCTTGACACCGATGTGGCATAGACATTATCAGTTTCTGACATGTTTCGACAGGAATGTTTGCTCATGCCTCACAAAAAGCTTCATGAAGTTCATCCAAATTTGTATTACGATAAGTGGCAACTTTTTTCTTGATTTCGTGCCAAAGGTGCTCAATTGGGTTGAGGTCCGGGCTATTTGCTGGCCAATCTAGCACCGATACAGACTGACTGTAAGAAACGACTTGACTGAATGGGCGGTATGTTTCGGGTCGTTATCCTGCTGAAACGTCCATATAATAGGGAGATGCTCCTCAGCATAGGGAAGCATAGTTTCTTCCAATATTGCCTTGTATTGATGTTGGTCTAAGTTACCCTGAACTTTCCTCACAGGTCCCACTCCACGTCCAGAAAATGAACCCCACATTTTAATGTTTCCACCGCCATGTTTCACCTGCTTTTTGTGAATCTTGGATTCATTTCCGTTTTTACAGGACACCGTACAAGTTGCCTTCCATCTGAAGAAATCAAATTAACCTTGGTCTCGTCAGAGAAAAGTACATGTTGCCATTGGGCGTAGGTCCAATGTCCATATTTACGTGCAAACGCCAAACGAGCATTTCTATGTTCTTTCTTCAACAACGGTACTTTGCGAGCCACTCTTCCGAACAACCCTGCTTCTACCAAACGTCGTCAAACGGTTCTCGCAGATACACCGGCTCTTTCGTTAGCCCCAAACACTTCGTGTTTAATTAAAATAGAGCCTAGAAACGGATCTTTCTTAGCTAACCTGGTTATCATTCTATCTTCTTGCGGAGTCTTTTTTCTCGATTTTTTTGTTCTGGACACATTTAAAGCTGTGTTATAGCGCTTGAAATGTTGCACTGCATTGCATACCATAGTTTTTGAACAATTTAAATGTTGTGCTATCCTTCGGTTATGACCAACCACGCTCGACAAACTTCATGATAATTTTTCGTAGTGTTGGATCGCAACTTTTATTTTTGCCCATTTTTCTTCAAAATAATTCTCAAAACTTAAAATAAAAAATCTGGATTGCCGCCAAAACGACCACGAAAAAATAAGAAAAGAAACAAAAAAGATTATAAAATTCCAATTTTGAAATTAGAACGCAATACCTCAGTGTCCCTAATTAAATGGCCAGCCAGCATTCTTTGAACAAATAGCACTATGATAATCTATCAGCTATACTATAAAGAGGTTTAATGTTTAAGAAGTTGTTATTGTTTGTGTAATCGCGCACATAAATGACTAATTACACTTACATGTAAAAGATATGGAATATTGTTAAGACTCGTTGGAAAATAAAAAAATAATTCACAATTTGGCTTAACTAGAGATTGTCCCTAATTAGTTGACCACGACTGTATATGAGCCGTTCGATAAGTACCTACAGGATATATTACATTTGATGCCTACGTTGGCGGACCACCGCATTGGAGGAATAGGTTTAACAGTACCTAATTAAAAACAGGCTCTTATTAAATAGTATAGACTAGCTGTTGCCCACGGTTTCACTCGCATCCCAGAGCGCTTTTTGAACGACAAGTGGCCCAAGTTAATATTTGCATGTTACCACTATGACTAAGTGTTTTGGATCTAAGTATTTAATTAAGACCGAACTGTACCAATACTTATCGCAAATAAAGATTCATTCATTCATTCAAGTCCTTCTCCAAGGTCTAATCTATCTCTCGTATAAAATTTCATCAAAATCGATTCAGCGGTTAAGGCATGAAAGCGTAACAGAAAGACAGGCAGAGTTACAGCACATCAAGCTGCCCCAATCTATCAAATTTCTTTGATAGATTTTCAACTTTAATACAAAAACAATAAGTCTAAACATAATCATATTCGATTGGGAAAGTTTGACAGTTTTGCATAGCTTGACCTGCTGGCGTCTTTACCTAATAATGTTTTAAGTTGTAATTTCTGGACAGAAGAAAAAAGCGTGATGGTAGCTATATTATGTTATGTTACATGTCATTCCACCCATATCTTCTCTGGTAACGAGAAATTACCCCATTTAGATGTGCCCGGTTTCAAACAATCAATTTTCCGTTTGATTGGTTTACGAGCGGCGTGTGCACACAAATTGCTTTCTGTTCCCATTAACTGATACGTACGTGAGAATTTTGATAATTTTCATAACAGCGCACTTGGATCGATCAAATATGTTTTGTTTAAAATACTTTAAAAAACTTACGACCCTGACTAATACAAGGTACCTATCTTATTAAATTAATAATCGAATACTATTAGATATTTATAATCAAGTTCAAAAATTGTTTGTTTGTTTGAACGCATTAATCTCTGAATTTACCAGGTCAATCAATTTGTCAGGGTTGAAAAAATATTTGTATTTTATCGCCCAATTCGAATTGGAGTGGTGTGACCATTGTACTGCCAAGTCGAAGGTCTCGAGTTCGAATCCAAGGCACACACCTGAGACTTTTCGAATTCATGTGCGTATTAATAATTAATTATCACTTGCTTAAACGGTGAAGGAAAACATCGTGAGGAAACCTGCATACCTTAGAGATTTTTCTCAACGGTTTGTGAAGTCTGCCAACCCACGGTAGGCCAGCGTGATGGACTATAGCCTAACCCCTCTCAATATGAGGAGATCCGTGCCCAGCAGTGGGATAGTATATAGGTTGATGATGATAGCCCAATTCTTGAGGAAGATTATAGGGTATTTACCTACGTAATACAAGAATCAATCCGTCCTGTGAACATCTCCCCACACAGACAACCCCCTCTGACGGTGCGCCCGGGACATATGTGCGCTCGCGCCGCCGGCGGTTTGTGCCAACCGTTTAGCTAATATTTACCAGTATTTATGACTCGCTACATTATGATGACTTGTTCAGAGAGGGTCACAATACTATTAGTAGGTAAATAGATACAAATGTTTGTGTGCAAATGCTGTTAATTTTATGTTATAAGTACTTACACAGTAACTCATCCGTATCCTCGGAGCCTCTCACAAATATGTTGGGGTCGGCTTCCAGTCTAACCAGACAGATGCGGTTGTATATCAGTATTCTGCATCACTATCACTGCATCTTAGTAATAATAAATAAATATTCTTGGGCAATTTCACACAACACCATCTAGTCCCAAACTAAGCAGAGCTTGTACTGTGGGTACTAGACAATGGATACTTTTTTTTGTAAATACACACTTAGAATACATAGGAAATACCCAGACAAACACTAACACTTATGTTCATCACATAAATATTTGTGTTATGTGGGAATCGAACCCACGACCTCGTGATTCGAGCCAGACGTCCTCAGTAAATAGTTATAAATTATCTATATCTATTATTTAAGTAAATACTTGTTAGAAAGCGTAAAGTAATGCGCTATTTGTAATTAGAAATAACACATTCTTACAAAAAAAAAACTAAGAAAAGCACGGACGACCATGTCCGTTCATGTGAACTGTGGGTACATCTGCCTTACCCTTCGGGGAATACAGGCGTCATGTTATGTGATGTAATGTGTGATGAAGTCGACATGGTATCGCTTTGTTCCAGTCTTTGCCCGTCAGCCGCATGTTCCAGATAAGTATCTAGCCGCGTATTCCACTTTGTTTAAAATACTGTTAAAGAATGTTTACAAAACTAGTAAGTCTATATTGCCTGCAGCTCCTTGCGGCTCTGACGCTCGATCTAACGAACGGGAGTGAACAGGATTACATCACCAAATATGTTATAATCCCGCTTAATCCCGCCTTTTGTGTCGCAGTGTCGGTGTCCGACTGTGTCCGGGGTCCGGCAGGAAGTCGCACTGTTCCCTTACACAACTGAATTCGATAATTTGTTTGTCACTTTCTCCGCAAATATTGTATAGGTAGATAGACTAAATAGGTAGGTACTTAATGGATTAAATTATTTTAATATCTATGCAACCTACGGGTTGTTTAGACTCTATATACCAAGTGTACTTAGGTACTCATATAACGATTGTATTTATATTTTCCACTCTGCTCTTGGGTGCACAATAAAGAGTACTCTATCTAACTTTAAGATTTTTCGCTTGAAATCAGAGTTGGTCAAGTTATTTATTACAGGGCTACTCTTACCAAATTCTTACCTTAAATATAACAAAGTCTTGATTTGGATAATTAAGGTTTTATAATATCACGATCCACTCCGCACCGTACTATGACTATCCGTGATAACGTTATCCATGATAACGTGATTCTTAGTTGTGGCTTAATGGTGTAATATACTTAAAAATATTATGTTATTTACAAAGGTTATTTGCGGCTACGGCTACGGCGACCATTTTCTGTTGCTGGGTACCTACTGCTATATATGTATAGCATAATTATATAGGTACATAGATACTATACTGTATTATCTTTGTGAATCGTCGCTTTTGGCCTAAAGGATACCTATAAAATAAACAGACGGAAAAATATAGGATACAAAAATATCAATGAACGGATGATCACAGATTCAAAATATCTCATTGATATTATTTTGTGCGTCTCTTCACTTTAAACGACAAATATGTCTTAATCCGTCGAAGTCGTCATTCATCGCCATGATTTGTGCCGACACCCACAAACATTGTCCGGTATTACCCGCACAATGGTGGCGGCGTGCGGTAATCCGCGGTAATGCCAGCATTATCCAACGCTTGACCACAAACGGATCTTAATCCTCACTGATGCGGGATTAAGGTTCCGCCTGGGGACATAGGAACTCCGCTTCCGTGAGCTCGGAGGTTTTGTTGTAATATTGTGCGGAATATAATATAATTTGTGCAATGAATGCTACCTGGAATTGAAGTACTATATAATAGAGTTATTTGACGTATTATGGACGGATTTTGAAGATATTTATTGTATATATATTGTAAGGATACTTTTTTGTAAGGAATCCAATGTAGGTAATTTTTAGAGTTTAATATGCAACTGCAAAAGTGTGAGATTCCTCTTTATTACTGAGATAGAGTAGGATTGATGCTTTGACTTTTATGAGACGATACTGCACTGCACGATAAAAACATAATTAACGGAGATAAAGTACCACAATCGAAACAAATATCTCACAATGTGATGGCGACAAAATGATGAGGCTATAACAGTACCTACCTACATATTTACATTAAACATCACATCGCAACAACATAAAAAAAAAACGATTTTGAATGTAAACTACTTATTTCCTATGAATTCCGAAAAATAATTAAACAAAGCTTCCAATACAATAAAGTTCCATATCAATGGCTTGACAAACATCATATATAAATGAATGTCCGAGTATTTTCCGTGTCGTGGTACATATCGTGCGAAATGTGACACATGTAGGGTTTAACTGTTCCCAGTATTTCTGTTTCTAATAGCATACGTATTCTGATGATTTTGCCATCTGATATTATCGTAATAGATTCCCTATTGCGCCTGTGATTTCCGGGCACAAAACCAAGGTTAAATTATAATTACTGAGAATTTCACCACAGTCATTTTGACTTGAAATTGAACCTGGGACTTCATACTCAGTAGGCAGGCTTGATGATTCTCTGAGTTTGTTTCGGAATTTATACGAAATGCCGGCGCCACCTAGTACTAATTATTATTGACTAATAAAAGTGTCTTTAAAAGATCTATTATTGTGTATTTGTGTTTTTTATTAATTCTTGTGTTCCCGACGTTTCGGACCCTTTACAGCGTCCATGGTCACGGGTAGACTGGAAATCCGTAAAAAATCGTTTTATTTCAATGTATAATAAATACATGTGTACAATGTAAAATAAATGTCAGAAATCATTATGTAAATATGTTTTTTTAATAGCATATCTGTAAATTATTTTTATTGATTAGTCAAATAAAATTCCCTATACTTTTTAAAATGAAGTAGGTACTTAATAGTTGAGGCTTACCAAATAAAATCATTTATTTTTGTGCTTAGTTAACTAGTCTTTTGTACCCAGCATTAACTATTTGTCATCGACCATCTATCTGTTATTGTGAAGCTCACGCCGACACTATAGAAGAAGGTGTTATGTACTATACCTACCCACACTTATATTTGTTACAATTCCTTGTGGTATACCGACTACTGAACCACCACCTGTCCTATTTCGTTTCAACACAAAGCTTTATTCCTAAAAACAGCTCGGAAGTAAACTCTCTAAAAAAAATCTGTGTAGATCGCTGTATTATTCTCAACATCACAGAATACTCCCTCTAATCCTGTCGAAATTGTACAAAATACGAGTTTTCCGAGTAAAGCGGTACAATGGCATTGATGTGTGCGCGCGAGTGTGACCGCTCACAATGCGCCGAGAGGTCGCGTAAGCCTATTAGCGGTGTTTCAGACGTTAACAGGATCATTTGGATGAGTTTGTGTCTTTATTTCATTGTTTATTACGCTTAAATATACGAAATATACCTAGGTACAATACAAATAATAAAAATATAATGTAAAATATCTTATTTTTTATATTTGAGACATTTTACACAGCACTAACTAGTCCCAAACTAAGCAGAGCTTGTACTATGGGTGGACAATGAATATGATACTTCTATAACTACTTATTTAAAAAAAAAAATATTATACATACTTGACGACGTCTGGGATCTAGTGGTGCGCGTTTCGGAATGCTGATTAAGAGGTCGTGGGTTCTATTCTCAGAGGACACAAATATTTATTTGTGTTTGTCTCAGTGTTTGCCATGTAATTCAAGTATATATAAACAACAACAAAAAGTATTTTTAGGTCCAATGTAATAGGGGGTAAGCCTATTGCTATTAATCGGGCACAAATCAGTCTTTTCATTTCCATTTTACCATTGACACGAAAAGAAGAAGACGTAGATACGACAGCTGACGATATGCCTTAACTTGTCAAAACTAATTTTATGTTTATAATAAACAATTTATACTGACCCTCTTCGTAACTTGTTTGTATCAAACGGTTAAAAAATATTAGTTAATGAACAGTCGGGCACCAATAAAGTTTATGTGAACTGCTCTTCACTGAACAAATCATATAAAACATAAGAACGCAGGAGAAATCATAATAACTTTCATAGAGTAAGTAGTTGCAGACACGGCATACTTAGAACAAGTATTCACGACACATTATATCCACCTAACTGGACTTACTTTGTGGATCTCAAATCTGAATAAAAATAAATATCTCTTTAATTTAAGAGCTCAGCTCTTGTCGGTGTGTCGACGGAGTAATCGCCACTGTTCTCTATCTTCTGGCTTATGTTTGACAGAGGTCAAACAAGTCAAGAAAAAGTGGGTATCTTATCAAGAGTGATAAGATACCCAATTTTTCTTCACTTGTTCCATATGTAGGAAGTACTTAGACAAACTTTACTCGTACTCGTCTTTACTCGTGTAGACAAACTTTTATAAAACAATGATGCCTACATTAAAAATATTTAAGAACATAATTAAGTAGGTAAGTATATATTTCTTTAAACAAAATGTAAGTAATAATGAAAAAATAAAAAATAAACATTGTATTTTTGAAATCAAAAACAAAAGAATCAAACAAAGCATGTTCCTTCTATACTACCTAACATAATCTATGCCCCCGCCCGAGGCTTCAAGAGTTCGCAGATTCGTTTCCATTGTTCGTCCCCCGCGTGGGGCAACAAAAAACGTGCGCAATATGCTCCTCATAAGGCCCCCGCGGCCCCTGGCCCCGTCCTCACAGAGTCGTGTTCACCGTCGCGCGTCGGCTCGCATCAGGCTCGGCCGCTGATTGATGTTATATTGTTTTGACAATGATCGTGTATGTGGGTTAGCTATGATATGACAGCAGGATAGGGTTACATTTGTGATATTTGCTATTTTAATTTTTGTTTCTATCGTTTTATGTTTTGGGGTTGAAATAAATTGGTATAAGATACTTAATTTATAAATAAATAAGTTCAAAGGTTGTAAATTTTACCGTCTGACATTAAGGTAACTTTAATTTTATCCATGCCAAGATAAAGTAAATAGATACACGACGAGTAAACCGTAAGCACCGTTTTACGGTGCCAGAATATGTTAAAAAATTTAACTTTCTTGGTTCTTATATTGGTACCTACTTACATCTTAACATTTAACATTGCTAAATTGTTTTATTTTTCTGTTTTTTTAAATAAATATTTGAACGAAATCTGTACAATCTACAAAAACAAGCATCGCCACACTACCTACTAGATAGGTATGTCTGTTCATGACACAATTATTGGCATCGTTCTGCAAATTGGCTTCGTGTCACTCTGCGTGCTGTCCCATCATGTTAACATTACAGGCAAGGCCAGAAGTCTTACTACCTTTTCTTTAGATCATAACTTCATTTTTTTTACCCGACTACGGAAAAGGAAGTGTAATGTCGATTACTGAATTACCTACTCTATAGGTACAGTGGTGGTGGTTGCAAGCCCTTATGACCCGTGATTGTTATGATTAGCCCGCTGTATAGGCCAAATATTAGCTCGGTGCGAGAATAAAACCCACAACCAAGCCATAGAACAGTCCAGTAGATCGCTGTGGTCCTTCGGTACCTATGTGTTGTGTCGGTACCGCGCCGCGCCGCCGCTGCGCCACCGCCGTCCCGCCCGCGCCGCGTCGGAGTGTCGCTAACAAGTGCTGTCACTCGTGCCTGTCAAGGCGTGGCGTTGCCGTCTGCGGAACTTTTGGTATTTTCGGGAATTTTCCACATTCAGGATATTGGGTGTTGACAGTTTTATTTGAGGTAATTCATTATGTGCTGTCTATACATACACCTACTTATGGTGGATTTTATAAATTTCACACCAAAAATAATAATATTAACTACGTAGGTCTAATAGAATGTTCAGGTCCTACTATGTAAAAATCGCAATGATAATCAACACTAAAAATACCTAAAAACTGATCGTCGCTTCTATTATACCCTGTTTTTTTAATTCTTGGAGTTTAGGTTTGATCGGATAGTGCACCCTGGCCCCCAATTCGTGTGCCTCAAATAAATATTTCAACAACCTGCATCAGTGGTTTAGTAGACACTTGCAGTTCAGTCTAACCTTTCGGATACATAGATATTGATGGTCATGAAATACTTAGCTTGTTATATTTCATATAAGTATATGCGTAAGTAGGTATACGTAGGTAATATGTTTCTAAAGTAATCCCAAAGTCAATTGTCAGTCTAGCTGGAGTTGCAAATACCTAGTGGTTAGGTTGGGCACTAACACCTACAGATTAAATATGGGCGGAAGTAGATAGTGTTGAAATAAAACTAGTTTTTACGGATTTTATCGCGTTATATTGATATTAACTAATGAAGGGTATTTGCCATAGGTAGCTAATCGGCGGCGCGCTTGGCAAACGTGTTGGCGAGCGCAGTTGTGTAACTTTTCCCAACCCTTCGTTAGGTAATCTATGAAGGCCCATGTCCAGCAGTAGACTCTTTGTTTCTGTAATGATGATAATATTGATGTTATTAATCCCGTTTTTCGTCAGATTACCTGATAAGAGAACAACAATCTATACTATAATCTACATGTTCAAAACAATTTTTTACTGAGCTTTATTACAAACGTCGGCCGTTTTAATTAAAGTCACTCTAGACCCGCTATTGTGGCGGAAACAATATGGCTGCGAACCGTTGCGCGCGCACCCGCCACGTCACTTCCGGCCGCGACAATGCGCGGACGCACAAAAGCGCAGTGCGATATTATTTCAACTATTATTTAGAACTAAATAACGCGCGATAACGTATTGTAAAAGGCTCGGGTTACTTCGATGACGTTGACTTTGCACTGATTGCTGTTGTACAAGGGTTGTCAAACTAGTAGGTAGCTATTTTTGCAATAGGTATGCTTTAAGCTCTATATCTACCTATTTGTGGAGCTCCAATTTTCATAACATACCAAGCGTGTATTCCTCGAAAGCAGATACCTACACCCTCAGTTCACAATGTTCTTTTTTAAGGACTTAACTCTGCGTCCAGACCTAGCAGGTTGATTCGTTCAAACCTATGTACATCCTACCTAGCTACAGGCGATAGCTTATCAAAATGAAACTCGAAGGAACTTCCCTTTAAAATGCTTAATGTACTTACTACATTACAGCAACTTTGAGTACTGCTGTCTTAAGTGCAAGGTTATAATTTGTCGCGGCCTGATCCCCTGCGCGTGAGCATACTGCCCGCCTTATGCTGTTCACTTATAACTATAATTGAGCGCCATTGTTGTGAGCTCTGCTTACCCCAAGACTTGAAGCGGCAGCTGCCGTGATTGTACTGTGAAACGTAGTGTTTATGAACTTACTAAGGACCGGTCTGACTTTTTTAATGAATTAATGTAATCAATGTTTTTTTAAGAACATGTACATTTCGTAAGGATAAAATTAAATCGCGTCTCTCTATATCCAGTACCTAATTAGGTAGTTAGTTTCCCAAAAGGAAATATTGCTTCGGGAGTCATACTGTGGTTTAGCCTGAATACTAAGTGTGTTAGCAATTCTAGAGACTATGCCCACCTGTGGCAATCGTTAATGGTATTCAGAAGTCCAAAAATCCTGACAACCAGTCTATCCTCAGGATATCGGTATTACCCAGAAATTGGGTTGCGGAGGTGTGATACTAGTCGCTTCAAAGCCTCGGAGGAAGATCCCCAAATCCTACTACAAGAGTATCTATGAAGTTTCTTGCCGGTTCTTGTCCATAAGACCCACTTTTTGGAACCGTGCAACTAGTTTTGACTTTTCAAATGTGCCGTAATGGTCTGTTTGAGTTTGACTACTTACTTTATATTTATGTAGGTAATAGCAGAGCACCTATATTTTATTACAATTAAGTTAGTTTTATTAATTATAGTAATTGGGTTGAACATGAGGCCCTGGGTAAGATACCTGTAAGTTATTTTCCAATATTATTCTCTGGTCGCACTGCCGGGCAGGTGTTGACTTTTTCTATCTTTTTCTATTTGATTTTATCTATCCATTCTGTTCAGGTAAATAATAAAAATACGCATTAAATTTCACAGCGCATATATTTATTAATTAAATTCAATAAGTATTGCATTTTTTATTATAGGTATTTAACTCATATTATTTCTTTACTAACATTAATGTATTATTTACAGCCTAATGATCACTGTTAACATTATTAATTTATTAGATATAGCGACATGCCCCGGCTTTGCACGTGTAGATACTTACAGTTTAGTTTAGAAAACAGTAGCAACAGTATATTAGTGTAGAAAGCGCACCATACGCGTAAGTACCAACCTTAGTACATACTCAGAGTTATCAGAAATGGTATTATATTACTACGTACGTATTGTATTACTGAATAATTATAACATTTAAATAAAATTAGCAAAAGCAAACTATTTATTAAAATATAATTATATTTTCTTGCTATAATGTTTTTCTTTTTCTTTATAAGTTATGTACACGCAGATACTAAGATACATAATTTCGCTATTTAAAAGTAATAGGTAGTAAAATAAGGCCCCAAACACACGAGCGGCGAATCGTTGTTCGGCAGTAACTGTAGGTACGTCGCAAATTGCCGCTTGTGTGTATGAGGCCTAAAAGTAAAAATTCAAGTACTCCAAGGTTACTTTCAGCTATAAAACTGTAGGTTCTCTTTGAAATAAATATTTTTTTATGAAACTAGAACACTAAATACTGACAGATATAAAGCTACACACATATTATAATATAAGATAAATCATAATATCTAATATAATTATGGACAAATTATAATAATACAAGTTATCAATAGGTATATTTACAATAATTATAATAATTCACATAGCGCATATTTTTTTTAAATATTATCTACACATTTAAATTCCAGATTTCTTAATATCTTCTTTATACAATTTTGATTATTATTATCTACTGAATCTTTTCAAACAAAATGAAAATGACACAAATGAGTTATTAGTACTTATTCAGTTTAAATTTTAAGAACTCTACGTGTACTAAAATAGCTTACGGAAATTAAAGGAAGGCTAAATAATATTACCAGAAAACTGATCAATTTTTACACCAACTACTTACGTTACTATTTACAAAATTAAAGTCTATTTTACATCAAATCCTTGATCAATTCACTCCTTGTTATCTCCGAAACTATTGAAGTATCCAGCCCCGGGTCACAACAGCTTCGAGAAGAACGCGTTGGGTGCCGTCATCCGCGAAGGGTCCAAGATCCGAGGGTATGACGAACCTAGGAATGGTCTGAAAGCTATCCGACTTGCGTCCTCCCCAGGGCTGGTGGTCGCCTCTTGCGTGGACTCATCCTGTGTGTCCAAAGACGAATCCCCATTGTTTGAGCTCCCAGCACCAAGGTGCAGTTTTCTAGTATGCTTCTTCAAATCAAAGTTTCTGCAAAAACCTTTGGCGCAGATACTACAGGTGAAAGGTTTTCGTTCGTTGTGGGTGTGCATGTGAAACGTTAGGTTGTAGATCTGATGGAAGGCTTTGTTGCAGATGCTGCATTTATACGCCTTCTCTCCGCTGTGGGTAAGCCTATGGTTCTTATAGTTGCCTTTCTGGTGGAACCCTTTACCACAAAACTCGCAGACAAAAGGCTTGTAGCCAGCATGGATCCTGGCATGAGTGTTTAGAGTAGATGACCTGTTGAAGGCTTTACCACACGTCAGGCATTTATGTGGCTTCTCTGAAGTATGTATGATCTTGTGTCGGCACAATGTGGACGCCTGACGGAAGCCTTTGCCACATATTTTGCAGACGAACGGCCTGGCGCCAGTGTGAACAGGCATGTGTCTGGTCAGGTTGTAGTGAGCATTGAAAACCTTTCCACAATCCCCACAAGCAAAGCTCTTGTTCTTCGCTGGGGAAGGTGTAGGTCCTGTCGTGGATGAAACAGCGTGGTCCGCTGCTGGAGGTCGCGGGCTTGGTGGTCGCGGGACTGGTGACCCTGGGGGCGGAGGCCGGGGCAAGTGCAGCTGGTGAGCGTACGTAAGGGACACGAGATCTGGACCGTAGTAAAGAAGAGGGTAGTGCGATACAAGCTGCCTTCTTGCCGCTGGAATGTACTGTTTGAACGCCGAGTCTAAGAGCTGAGCCCCGTATGAAAGGAATCCTGGTGGTGGCGGTGGTGGTTCCGGAGACACAGATTTCTTTCTATCAGGTTCCATGAGTCGCGCGATGGAGAAATTGAGCACTGGTGTTGTGGGAGTGTCTGGAGACTTGGCGCGCTCAGGGGAGGACTCCCGCGGGCCCTCGGACCGAGTTGTCGATTGGAATGGCTGCATTTTGGTGTGTTTAATGGTGGATTAAGTATATCTGAAACAAAAGAAACATTGCCATTTAAATACATAACATATTGAAGGAAAGTCATTGGGAAAGTAATTCTGAAATACTCGTGTGTCGAGCGAGGTGGACCCATGAATTGGAATGTTACCAGGTGTTCCTCCCTATACGTATCGTTGAGTTGACATGGGACTCATTAAACATTTTCCGCGATGTCCTTAATCTTCCCAAAATATTGGTTCAGCTTTCTGTTGTGGTGTTACGAGTTAAGTTTTAGAAGCTATATCTACGTAGTTCACGGCTCCGCAATTTTTATGAAGCACGTTTCATTCATAGTAAAATTATAATCATACAAATGAAAGCTTGGCACCCGACAGGCAATCCTGCAAATCGACTCCGATTGTCGCATTCAGACGGCAAAGCGTCGTGGGTGTGTCGGTCCGCCCGCGCCGCGTCGCGGCCGCAACAATGCGCGATCGACTATTGTGCTTGTTTTAAGTAAATTGGAAAGCGTCGCGCGCTGGGGAGTCGCGTCGTGTAGTCGCTGCGTCTGACGCCGCCCTTATTCATCCAAACCGCTCTACTTTTGTACGTGAATCGGCCGCAAACATCCAACGATAGAAATTATTTTTATGAGTGCTTTTGAATCATACAATTGGAAAGGTGCTTCTGAGATTGCGCAAACGATTTTTTGTGTTATTACGTTTTGTCTCGGTGTCTGGTTATGTGCTTCAGGTTTTTATTGTGACGTTTATGAGGAAAATGGGATTTTCATTCTCAATTTCATAATCTAGTCAAGTTCAACCTCTTAGAACAATTTGTCTCTTTTGTAAAGTAAGAACTGAAAGATATAGATATTTGATTACTTTTTATATCTGTGAAACAGAAAATATTAATAAATTTTTTGCTCCTTCGGTTTTTGCACGGTTGGGTTACTTAATGTTTCGAGTTACGGGTAGGTATTTTTTTATTACCTACTAAAAAAACTTAGGAAGACTACTTCTACTTTAATCATAAAGCAAAGGATATAAAGAAAAACAACGATCTAGATCAAACAATAGAAGAGCGGGGGTCCCTTGTACCCTAAAACAAAGAAGCGAGGGAGGGTTATATCACTTATATCGCGACAATTAGTGGGACAATAGTTCCCGCGCACGACTAACCCGCGGAATATGCTCGTGTGGTCGCCAATGCCCCGGCTCCGGGTAATTGTCGGTCGCGACGACCCCCACCGAGTGTTTGTTTAAAGAATTAATTGCTGGTGGAGGCGGGCGGTTAAGTTGGAGGGAATGGAATATTTTAATGCAGATTTGAGTTTTTTACTATTTTTAGTGAGTACATACTACTACTTCTAAAATTCTACTCCATAATTTAAACCATAAGCATACGGCCCCTTCATACAATCCCCGTAGTGATAGTTAGATACGTGATTTGCATGTTTTGTAACAGTGACCTTCAGGCCACTGGCCATCAAATTGAACTTTAAACCCACACATGAATTTTCTTATAAAAAAACTCATTGTACCTACAATTTGAAACTTTAAATCAATCTCCTATAAAATTTGTGATTTGTAGTTAGGGGATTATTTGTAGAGAGATTGAAAGATTTGGTACCTACCTATTGACAGTAATATGTAGTTACCCATATGTGCTTATAACTATAAGTACCTACTATTCCGCGAAATAATCAATTTTATTTGATTTCTTAAAAGTTAATAGAATAAACCATCCTCTAAACCTGCTGGCATAGCAATTTAATTTATATGCGTTGTAAAAAAACCTTCAAAAACATAACATGTACAAAAATGCAAGTCTCGCAACGCAGTTCTTCTGCCGTCAAAAATTGTGAGATCTAATGTAAAACCAAGGTCTCGGTCCTACACTTTACAGTGCCCGTATCAATATTAGACATTTATATTTCTTAATAAATACAATGACTTGGCCAACATAATCGCTATCCCAACTCCCAACCATGTCGGGATCGGCTTCCAGTCTAACCAGATGCGGCTGCAGTATTTTACGCGAAGTTACTGCCTTCAGGCCTTCATCCGCCACCCAATACCGATATCCTGAAGATTGGAATTCATTTTTCCGGATACTGTATGTGCGAAAGTAACTCAATCAATTTGTCTGATACCTACATTTTCGTGCCTAAACCGCTGAATAGATTTCGATAAAATTTGGCAAGGAGATTGGTTGAATCCCGAAGAAGGGATGCTAGAGAAACTGCAGGTTTTACTCAACTCAACAAAATGTATGGAACAACTTATTTATTTTTCGCGATTTCAGGGTTGGTTCCATTGTGACAGTTGTTCATAATGATAAGCTATTTTCGGTAATTAAAAAATAATGTTAGGTACTAGCTGTTGTCTGTATTTCACTCGCATCCCAAAAGGATTTTTTGGCACAAAATCAATCCTTCTGCAATTTATACTAATCAACTCTTTACCAAAATACAACAAAATCGGTTCAACGGTTTAGGCGTGGAAACGTAACAAACAATTACAGAGTTACATACTTTTGCTTTTATAATATTAATATGAATTTTATGACTATTGATTCGAATAAATAAAAAAACTGCTTCACTAGTTATGATGCCTTAACTAATGTTTAACCAACAATAATCACGGAACACATTGTGTTGTGTGCACAAACTACAACCTCTTTTGTTTTGTGCTAACTTCAAGTAGTTGTTTTGTTTATATCGTTATGCGCAACCGCTATATTGTTGTCGAGTGCGTGTGCGCAGAATAAATGAATTTAAAGTTATTGTTCTTTTAAACATGGTAGGGGTTGTAAGCGACTTGCAGTTGTAGAAATATTGTGCTTGATTTTTTTATGAACAATTTTCGAATTCTTTACAATACTTAAGAGTTTTCATAATGATCGTTTAAAACTATAATAGCTACGTATGTTGTGTTTCAATTTGTCTTAATAATATGGTTTTTCGTTCGTGGACTCGTCGTAGGTAGGTATAGCTATAATTACCTGGACTAGCTATAATCGCTGGAGCCCTTCAAAGAGCGCGGAAGTAGGTTGTCGTACCTACTGACTTCCGCGCTCTTTGAAGGGTTCCAGCGAGTGCTGGACTACACTCTGTCACGGTCGTGGCGAATCCCATGTCCGTGACAGAGAAACGGGCTAGTGAAGACAAGTGCGGTTTTTAGTCGATAGGAGAGCGACATACCCTTTCCTAGGATGATCTATGAGGATTTTCTGTACCTACAATAAAAAAGGTCAAAGTACCTATTTACCTACCTACCTGGCCAGCATGAGCTTATCCTTGAGTTCCATTTCCAAATTGCGAATACCTAAGTAACTACATATACTATAGAAGCCTGCATTATAGGTAGTAGGTAATATCGATGTAACTGAATAAATATACGTACCATAGTGCTCGTAAAAGTTAATCTGTTGACATTTATTTAAGTCTCTGGAACTTATTCACCGATTGCTTTGCAATTTTGACACAACATTGCATTCATACGTGTGTTTTTACGTAAAGTTCTTGAGTCAAAGCAGCTAGTAAGAATATAAATATACCTATAAAGTACACTGTACTTATAATTTGTGTCATGCGGGAAAAACTTGCGACCAGCGCAGAATCGCTAATGGATAGATACTTACTTCATCATGTAATACCCTTCCTAAAGCTTGTCTCCTCAGCCCCTACTGACTACTCAAAGAGGAAACGCCTAATCGCCCTCAATCTTGACTCACCAATCTCTCATCGCTATCAGTCACCATCTCACCCAGCACCCAGATACCCCAGATATCACCGCATCATCTCTTTGTCCGCAATCAGTGTCAATATCATAATTACACTTGTGGATGTGCTGGCTTATCGTTTTGTAGGATCGCATCAAATCTGATGTAGGTATCTGTGCCTGGTCGGTCGCTCTTTAGATAATGAGGTGATTGGGCACAGCTCTCTTGAGATCGTTGATGGGATAATGTTGTAAGAGTTTAAAGAAACTGAAAGAGCTGTTAATTTGATATTTTTTTTAATTTTAAGTAATTTGGACTTTAACCTAAATTCATAATGAAAAAGGTACATCTTGGTATTCCTTCACCTACTGCCTACAGTGATTAGCTGACTTAGGATCATTTTTAGTAGTCTCATAATAATGTCCTACTCGTAGTTGTCTCTTTTGTTTTATGATTGTAAAACGAGTTTTGCAAATCTCGGGCAAAGTTCATCTGATCTTTTAAGATAGGCGTACCTATCTATAAAATTTATTTATTTGTAAGATATGAGTAGGTAACTGTAGTAATGTGATTCACTTTAGTTCACACTTAAGTGTCCGGTGACCGTTGTAGCTTTATTAAACCATATTTAAGTATTTATTAGGTAGATGGTTACTTACTTAGTTAAAGAGATAATACCTACTTATTCATGCAAAAATGGTTCCATAAGTAATTATCTAGATCATTATTATACTTTAATGATTTAGTAATGTAGGTGGGTACCTACTATGTAAGTACCTAATATATTTATTATCTGTGCCTAGGTTTAAAAAAAAGGCATAAACGTTCCATTCAGGTTAAGACCGCCGCGCGCCGCCCGCGCCGTTTGTAAATCGACTAGCTTCGCATAGGTACTCGACGTCACTCGCGATGACATCTGTCAACTAAACAACTCATTATCGTCCCGTTTCTGCCGGGAATCAAACCCGCATCAAACCGTTAATGTTCCCGACACGCGTCAACTCTAATCCCTAAATGCCTTTAATCGGTATGTGTGTCTCTTTCTAACGTAAGTCGAGCTATACGTCTGTCTCGCTCGCAATTCTATGATATTTCAATTCGGTAGAAGTCATTAGAATGAACCAGTACATCACGACCCATTGTGATTGGATGTTGTCAAACAATTTGTGGCAAATAGGGGGTGTGTGAGAGGTCTGGTTATGTTGGGCTGTTTATGGCATGTTGTGGGGTGTTTGCTATAGGATTGGTGTGGCGTGATGCGGTTCATAATTGAAATGCTATGATTGTGTGCGGAAATTGCTTATTTTCGTGTTAATAAAGTGTTTATTTTCGTTCGCGGTCGATTGGGTGCAATGATTTCATGGATTAATAATTAAGTACCTACTTATATATATTGTATATGTAAAATATACTCGACAATACTTACCTACTTTTGTTAAACAAACGCTCAAAGATTATCTTAAAATAAGTACTTACCTACATACTTATGTATATTTATTATTAATCCATGAGTAATTTAGATTATTATTAAATAATGAGTATTTTAGATTCATGTGCGTAAGTATTGTTCCTTAATTAATTATAGATGAAGTCTGACAATCCGTTGGTTAGGCCAGGGTGATGGGCACACACAATAGCCTCACTGTTATCATTACGAGACCTGTGGCCAGCAGCAGTATAAATGGATGGACTAATGATGACAAGACCCATACATAATAACCATACCATTATACCTGTAATACAATTCGAAAGTACGAAGACTTTAATAGAGCGGGGATCTCTAATACCTACCTCACTTATTCTCCCCCTTTAACAGCTCCGGTCTGAATAACAACTTAAGCCTAACAAATTGTAGAACCCTTCCGTAGGCAAAAACGTTAATACAGATCATATCTAACCAAAATAACAAACTCGTTCCTTTCATTAAAAAAAAAGGTTGCGTTCCTACAAAAAAAAGAAACTACAGAAAATCAACAAACATTAATGTCTATCTACATAATATCATATTGTCGTTGCTTACATCTGTCAAATATTGCGACCCGTTCACACTTGACCGTCCCTCGTAATTCATTGCGACGAGAATTTGACGAGATTTGACGAAATGGTCGCGACGTCGAGGGGTTAGCTATGGTTTATATTATAGGTACTTATTTATTTTTTATATTTTAATAACGCCATTGTCGTGTTAGAATTATAAAGATATCCTTAAAGAGGTTTATTGAAATTCTAGATGTAGATAGATAGGTATAAGTAGTTAGTGGCTGGTTTTGTCGGCGGTCTTTTATGAAAGAATTTGTTCAGAAGATAACACCATAATCTCAATAATCATTCGTCATCACCATCTATCTCAGCCACAAGAGGTCCACTGCTGAACAAAGGCCTCTCCCATGACTTCCACAAGGACCGGTTATATTCCAGCTGCATCCAACAACTCTCATCGACCTTTACCAGGTCGTCTGTCCATCTCATTGGAAGCATGCTTTCATTTTGTTTATCATTATTCAATCAATACATTTTACTAGGTATATCTACGATTTACTTATATAAAAAAATATTATAATTCCCGCGTCATATCGAATCTTCGAGTCGAGTGATATTTTTTTGGAGATTTTTATGTGCTCGGATATTCATACTAACATTTAATCATGAAAAAAAAAAGTTATGTATTTTTTAACATTACATACCACGTATGTGTTCCCTAAAATTTTAGGCTTAGGTTACCTACTGCAAACTCAACTTATTACATGGGACTTCAACATAGCGGTGAACTGTAGGTACCGTTATGTTGAAGTCCCATTTAATAAGGGGCTCGCCAAGCCTATTGCCATTAACCGGGCACATATGTAAACTCCGAGCTACCTGCTATTGGCAATTTCATAGAAAAACCCAATACTTAGGTATTGGGTTTTTCTATGAAAACTGCCGCCTATATCACTTTAATACCTATTCTGTTTAAGATTTTCGAAAAGAGCATGTATCATAGATTGACAGACTACTGCAATACATTCCAAATCGTTGCAACCGAACAATATGGCTTTCAAAAAGGAAAATCTACAACGCTAGCCACATTTGACCTCATGAAAACAATACCTACTGACGAAAATCAACAATAACTTTTTGACTACGGGACTATTTTTTGACTTATCAAAAGCATTTCACTACGTTTCACAGGACTTATTAATATTACAAAAACTCCAGAAAATTGGTATAAGAGGACCTGCATTAAAGTGGCTTTCATCTTATCTAGAAAATCGACAACAATGTGTTACAGTAACAAAGCTAAATAAAAATAGGGACATGATATCATATTCATCGGTGTATAGGCACAACAAATACGGCGTGCCTCAAGGAAGTATATTAGGCCCAATCTTGTTCCTTTTACATATTAACGACATCGCTAAAATCACAAAATCATAAATGCATTTTATTCGCTGATGACATCTCTATTAACTGATAAAAAAACTAATAATGCAATTTTGAATCACGAGAATGACATTAACAGTACAATTGACATATTATTGAATTGGCTTCAAATAAACAATTTACAAATCAATTTAAATAAATCAGTATATGTACAATTTAATCAATCTTTTAATATGAAAAACAAATTCAATCTTAATATTAATAAAATTAATGAAGTAAAACAAATTCAATTTATAGGAATTATCATAGACCAAGATATAAACTGGAAAGCACGCGTAGATAATGTTTCTAACAGAATTAATAGATTCGTGTATGCTTTGAGGCAGGTTAGAAACATCACAAATATAAAGACTGCTGTAATATCCTACCGAGCTTATGTAGAATCTGTTCTCCGATACGGCCTTATAATGTGGGGTTATAGTACGGAACTGAACAGGGCATTTGTTGCACAAAAAAATGTATTAGAGCAATTTACCGACTGGCGTCTGATGAATTATGTGAGCCAATATTCAAGAAACTTGGATTATTACTACTACCGTCGCTGTATATTTATGAAGTGTGTATGTTCGTGGGTAGACATAAAGAATTATTTAATAAAGTATGTGACATTAATACAAGAAATCACAGAAACCCGAATACTTAGGCTTGTTTTCCATGATATTCCAAAATCAACAAAATATGATAAAAGTTGCTTAATGATGTGTGTACGAATTTCATATACAATAAGATACCTAGCGAACTTAAAGAATTAAACATCAAATTATTTAAGAAAACATTTTATACCTGGTTAAATAATAATAATTTTTATTCACTAAAACAATTCCTGGAAAATAAATGAACTGTTTTTGCATGTTATACCTACTATATTTAGTAAAACATGATTGCTCAAACATAACATTTGTAACAACTCTATTTATCATGTTTTATGCAAATAAAGAATTTGATTTGATTTGAACTGATCGATCCTGGAATCGAACCCAGAACTTCTTACTCAGCAGTCGCGCTTACGACCACTAAGTAGAGTAATAGGTACGGCAGTTAATATAGGTACTTAATAGTTATCTAATATATTCTGGGTCTATATTATTTGTGTGGGAGATTCATTAAAACTCAACATTATCATCGATTCATCCATGCATTGCCTGTATCACTGAAATATAGTCCGAATCTGTTCATTGGTCTAATGAGCAAAGAGACGTTCCAATTAAGCAAATAGCATACTGCATATGAGTCCCAGCGGCGGCGCCCAAGAAGGATATATTTGGCTTTGTGCCTGTAGAATTTGATACTTGACAAGTTACGTAAGTTATTAGAAAATTTTGGAGGCAGGGTTGATTATCTATATAAATAGTGTTTGGTCATCGGCGACCACAACAACTAACATTCTTAATAACCGGTAATCCTTCGCTTTGTCGCGCGCCTTCCGACGGAAGCAACCAACAACTTCGGTGCGTTTTACTTTGTAACTTAGTACCTATTTGTCACTTTCACTAGAACCATTACAAAACATAAGTGTGCGATCTGATGTAAGATGCTTTCTTCACACTACTCGCTCTCATACAAAGATAAATAAAAAAGTATTCCTTCCGCATAATCCCAGCAGAGAAAGTGCCAAACAAATCACTTACAGTGCAAACAGGAGCACAATAGTGTACGGACACTGCGACACTTCCGTCGGACACGGACACAGACAGCCGACACTAACAAAGGGCGGGATTACACCAGATTATAACATATTTGTTGATGTAATCTTGTGATCTCTTATGGTGTATACTGTTGAAGCAACTAAATATAGTCTGTACAGATAGCATCAAAATAACAAACTCGTTTCTTACATTAAAGAAAAAAAAGGTTGCGTTCCTACAAAAAAAACTACAGAAAATCAACAAACATTAATATCTATCTACTTAATATCATATTGTCGTTGCTTACATCTGTCAAATATTGCGACCCGTTCACACTTGACCGTCCCTCGTAATTCATTGCGACGACAATTTGACGAAATGGTCGCGACGTCGAGAGGCTGTACAGATGGCATCTAAAATTCTTCTCCTCCTTCATACCATCACGCCTGTATTCCCTGAAGGGTTAGGCAGAGGTGTAGGTACCTAATCCTGTGCACTCACAGTTCGCCATTATGTTTAAGGCTCCTGTTATAGGGGGATCTATTGCTAATAAAAGTCGGAGCTACTGAGAATTTCATAGAAAACAACAAAAACACTACTCAACCTGAGAATCGGTTGCAGTTTATAGTTGTTTTTTGTCGGGAAAAGGCTAGGAAAGTGTAACTAAAAGTCCGAAGGTCACACGTATATAATATACTTAATTGAGTCTAAATTACTTTGCAAATTCCTAACCAATTCTAACAATGCCGTGTCGTCGGTTCTGAGGGTTACGGAACAACTGAAGCTAGAGCGATACCTACAAGTTCTGACTAGCCAAGTCGTCCTAGAGCCAAAACATGTGCGTCGTGGTTTATTCGCCCTAGATCAGCATTGACACTAGTACAATTCTTTATCCTTAACTCAGGTAGGTTTAAGTAGATATAAAACTATATACTTAATATGCAACTAGCTATAAACTTTACTACTATCGTTATTAAATACCTCTTTGAATGGTTTAGTTACTAACAATATAGAGTCAGTCGAAATTTTGTTCAAATCTATACACATCTAAATGTAAACTTTGGAGATGGTCACACATACTTAGGTAGGTCAACATATACTTAGATATCGGATATTTTCATATCCGATCATCGATCCTGAAGATACTGAAACCACAAAATGAATGTGGTTGGTTTTCTCTTCCTAAAAAGTTTTTATCTATGAGAATTAAAAACCACAACCTTTACCAAGTAAATGTTTCCATCAAGAAGCCACATTCCAATTAAGCACGATAATGACATGTTACGGGCGCGTGAGGGCGCGGGCGACACCCTATCATGTCGACGTCACCCGGGAGTCCAACCCGACCCGCTCCAATTACCAACCGCAAATATTAGCGCCTCACTTAACGGTGATCTATGTAGGTAAACAAAATGATGATTGAAATATTACGTACTTTGAACTTATTATTTTACCTAAGTATATTCATAAAGAGCTACCTACCTAGCTATTATATAAGCGCTTGCTTCGATTCACGTCTATGTGTTTTTTTTTTAAGATATCTCCCGCACTCGAACAGGCTCTGTGTTGTGTGACTTTACAAACACATAATTAACGGACACAAAGTAGGTACCTACACCCAGACTTTCTATATTTATTTACTTGTAGGAAAGGTTAAAGTCAAATAAAAATATATTGATAACTCTATAACTAAAAATGTTGCTAATAACAACCTCTCACAAATTATGTTACCTATATGCACATGTTTCAAACAGCAGCAGTTAATAAGAACTACTTACTTAGACTAGACTACATACTTAGAAGGACTATATAGAAACTTAGAAACTAGACTACCTACATGAAACGGATGTCTGTAGATCACACGAAGATTTGTTTCGGGAGATAATCGTGCCCACAGCACCCGGCGCAACAGTAGTGGCGACGGCGACGTGACCACCTTTACCGTTACGCCAATCGTGGCTTCTAGACAGGTACGGGTAGGTGCTTTGCTAAATGATGGGGTCCAGCGAGTGCTGGCCGTGGTCTGCTCTAGCTGTCATGGTCGTGGTAAATTTCACGCATCCCATGGCCATGACAATAAGGCAGGTGAAGGCAAGTGCAGTTTTTAGTCGGTACGAGCCCGACATACCCTGCCGCCCCCCTGGGTGAAGGAACCATGAGCATTTTCCGTACTATAAAAAAGGTGTACGAGTAGGTACGATCGACAAAAGAGTTAAGTATACAGACAGCTAATTAAACATCGTGTTTTTTTAAAGATTGTGTAATTATGTATCACGCAATATCAAATGCACGCAGTGTCAAAACGCAGGTATTGTAAGCTGCTACACATCAAACCCTTTGACGGGTAATTATTTAAATTACAATCTGTGTAAAGATGCAGATTTCGTTCGCTACCTGTATACCAAACTCTTTTGTTGACTGTACCAACTATTAGGTACTTTATTTCATTAACAGCCCCCACAACCGAAATGAAGAAGTGGAGCATCGAACTCCTATCCTCTCTCTGTCAGTGCGTGTTGCAAACCCGAGGAACAGCCAGCCCAGGGACAACTTCGTATCAGAAGCACTGATTTTAGTAGATTTGTTCATATTATCAGCTGGTCAGTTTAGAAGGGCTTTATTTGAAATTACGTAATTAAAATAACTAAAAAACCCGACTGCATAAAAACACTTTAAAAAAACTAAAAAGACAAAAACAAGTCTAGTAGTCCAGACCTATGTAAAGTTATATTGAATAACTAAAAATAATAAATTATAACGTAGAATAAAGTCAATCTTGCCGTCGGGACCCATTCAAAATCGTGACCGTCTCTAAAATTCCCAGTAATGGGTCCCGACTGCAAGATTGACTTTATTCTACGTTATAATTTATTATTTTATGTATTTATCGATCATGAAAACATTTAAATGGTGTAGTTATTCAATATTACTTTACATAGGTCTGGACTACTAGACTTGTTTTTGTCTTTTTAGTGTTTTTTAAAGTGGTTTTATGCAGTCGGGTTTTTTAGTTATTTTAATTACGTAACTTGTTTCCGGATTTTTAGTGCAAAACTACGAAAAATCTGCAAACGCTTAATTTAAAACTAAGGTGTGTTATTTACTTGTGCAAGATTTCGCAAACGATTTAATTCTTGTAACGAATTGAGGTCATGAGGGTTATTCAGAAGTCTTCTTGGATCTAGCGTACGTTTGGCTAGTCACAACGCACGAATACTACGATGTTGAGATGAAGATGATTTTGAATTTACTAGAACTATCTAAATACTAAGAAAGAAACTAAATAATATAAATAATAGGAAGGAATATATATTTATGTGCAAGTAATGTGTGATGAATGCATGAATTGATATATTTGATTATAATATGTATTTAAGTAATCTGTTTGATATATTTGATTATAATATGTATTTAAGTCATTTATTTCAGTTATGTAATGGTTTACTATGTGTATGTATGTGTGTATGTGAGTCACCCACATATTACGTAAAGAAAACTAAATAGGTACATAAGGACAGTAAAAATAATTCAGAATGTCAAGCATTCTGAATTATTTTTACTTTAAATAAATTATAACAAACAAATCGTATTTCCTAACCTCAATCTAAAACTACCTACGGACATTAACGAAGAAATTATTTATATGAAAAAGTAGATGATTTCCTACAAGTCCCTTAACAATAAAGTAATGTAATGCTTTCGCTAATTGCTACCGAAAATTTGAGAATACATGATACGGAACGCTCAAAACATATTTTTCAGCCCACGCATTAAAGCGCATAAAATCCGCCATTTTGATTTTTTTTTAATTTCAAGGTGACACTCGTGCCATCAAGACAAATCTAATGAGGTATCACTTATCTAAATCGGTTGCACCGTTGAATAGTTACGAGCGGACATAGGAACGGACATACATACATACATACATACATACATACACGTCAAACACATAACCCTCCTCCTTCGGCAGTCGGGTAAAAAGTAATTTTATTTCAATGTATAATATTCGTGTAAATGTCAGAAATCAATACCTTTAACTTTTTTAAACTATATATTTTTTTATCCTTAGAGATTTTAAGATTCTTTTTAAGATTGTTATTCTATACTTATAGAAAATATAATGTATGTAAAATAGTATCTAAGTAGGTACTTACGTATGCATTACTGCCGGACACTGAGAATCTTTTAAAGCTACTTATGTGTGTTTACACCAGTAGGTACCCGAGTGATTGTAAGTACAATAGTACCTAATAGCATTGAACTAACGATCTTCTTTAATATTAGCAAAAATATCTACTAAGTTTTATCTATGATTGTCCTTTATCCTATAGGTAGGTAGGTACGTACTCCATGTGAGAATATTATCAACTCAGTTAGATACCTCAGTGTTTCCCCTCATAGTAGGTAAGTAGGTAATATTTGCACAATGTTTAATAAACTCTCCCAAAGGGGTGTCATGATCCTGTACAGATGAGCTCACCCGTAGCCGCTAATTTATGACAATGGCTAATTTGTCACCCTCGGTGGGTACCACCTGATCCCTCACAGGTGAGCTCTCTTGCTCGGAGGGTGGAGGGCAGAGGGCAGTTATTAGATTATACCTCACAGGCGACTGACGACATAGTTGTGCAGTGATTGTGACGATGTGTAGGGGTGCAGGGAGCCTAATAGTCGTGTAGGGGTGCCGAGAAATTGTTTAAAACATCTTTTTCATTCACACATTAACACCTTGTTAAAAGAGAACCGAGGGCTGACGATTTCACACGGATTTAAAATTGAAATGTTTATCTGCAGTAGAGTAGACTCAATACCTACGTACCTAGATAATCACTGTATGGTACCCTACCATACAGTAATTATCTAGGGATGTGATATTTCATTATTATGTGAAGCCATCGCGTCGCTTCAAATCTAAGATAAAAATATTACGGAGAATGTTAATTTACAAAATAAATTATAATTTTATAAAACCTACTGCGTTAAAAACTACTTAGTAGGTATCTACCCAACCAAAAAGCGCAAAACGAGCTCTATAAAAACTCTAAAACTTGAATGTTAGTTACTTGGTTGTTAGGATTTTTAACACAGTCTACACGATTGTGTTAAAAATACTAACAACCAAGTAACCAAGTACTGTTTTTATTTAATAATTAATTTTATTCTGCATTATGTTCCCATAGGTTTCATAAAATAGCCTAAGTCACTCAGTCCTACAACTGAGGTGAATCGAATGCTACCTCATTAATGTTAAAATCCGTCAAATGGTTTTGTCTATATATCTACATAAGTAAATAAGTATGTACTTAGGTTACATAGTTACGAAAAAAATTACCCTCCTTCGGCCGTCGGGTAGAAATAGTAAACAGAACAGAAGACAGAGGCATCTCGGATTATAAGGAATTAGACTAAAATAATAGGTACAGGTACCTAGGTACAGCATGGGTTCTTAAAAAAGGGAGTGAAAATGTTTTTACAGTGTCGGCAACGCGCGAGTGATACCCCTGGTGTAGCAAGCGTCCTTAGACCACGGTAGGTAACTGCTACCATCAGGCGAGCCATAGACATATGCATGTTAGCCATCTGAGTGGCATAAAAAATAAATTTAGGCCTGCAAAAGAGCGTCGGTGCTTATCTTATCAACATAAACTAAATGGTTAGCTACCTATATCAATTCGCTATAATACCTATATTTATCTAAATCCAGCTAGGACAATGACGGCCACAATGCGCTTGGTAAATGGGTTGCATGGCTGAAGATGCTATGCTACCCACCGAAGTAGTATTTTTTTTAGGATTTTTAGGAACTGACTTCTCTCCCGCTTTCTTGACTACAGGACCGTCCAACATGGCCTTCTAATATTTCGCTCCAACATGATTTTCTCTCTCAGTTCGTTCTGTCCTCGGTATCTCAGGATCGTTTACGGGACTGACATGTTTAAGTTATATTTGCATGAAAATCCCTTAAATAAATAAAGCTAAAAAATGATTAAAAATAATCGTCTTCGGAAATCTTACAGGTGTCTCTCTTCATGTCCTTGCACTACCTAAGTACAACTTCTTATGTGTAGGAGTAGGTGACCCAGTACATTCTAAATGAGTTAAGAGAGGTATGGCAATAATGCTGTGATGGAGTACCTACCTAATTCCATTCAAATTGGAGCTGCCCGACTGGGAAAGTAGGTAGGTACCTCCGCCTATAGCATGGATGTGGGGGTTATCCAACGTATATTGGCAGACCCCATATCGAAGGTGGCTCGATTGTTTTATAGATTACTGCCACCAAATCAGCAGCAACTCTCCCAATAGTAACGGCTTGGGTGACAGTTGTTTGTTTTCGCTAGGTTATTGTAGGTATGGGCATACCTACCTACCCATATACTTAATAGCGTGATGGAGATTGAATTGCTTGATAGAAAAATTTTACATACCTAGTTATAATAGTAATTATGTAGGTACATTACATATGAACCTACTAAAAGAGTGATGAATATGAATGTGGAAAGATGGAGGGGTAGAAGGAGGCCAAGAAAAGGTAAATGGAGTGTGTTAAAGCGGACATGATAGAAAAGAGAGTGACTGATGATGTGACGGCTGACAGAGATGAATGGAAGAAAAGGACATACTGCGCCGACCACAAATAAATTGGGACAAGGGCAGGAAGATGACGGTGATAGGAACCTACATTTGGAATATTGGACAGTTTTCAACCTAAGTATCTACTGTTGTTATTGTAACATGTTCTTACTGTGATGGAGCTGAAGTTTCCAAAAGGAAAAAAAGCTCCGAAATCAAACTATGAACTCTAGTTAGTAAATATGTGGTAAAAGGAAATTATATTAAAAATAAAATAATATTCTAAAGTTTCTGCCTGCCGGCTGCCCCCAGGCAAAAGTGCCTGTCGTGATTCTTTTCTTTGCCGTTTCTAAATATGTTAGGTACTGAGAAGTGTTAAAAAATACCAAGTAGGTAGGTACTTAGGTTCCGATTTTGTGCTGTACCTACTTACCTAGGATTTGTTAAATTATATAAACCTACTCAGACACTCAATCTAATTCTTAACTTAAAACTAAAAGAGAAGTTGGGTTCCAACACGAATTACCTACTTACTTACTGTGTCCGTAGGCAAGCTAGTCTACCTATAAAGTTTATACCTACCTACTAAATTAAATGTATAAGTTTGCTTCCATTAGCTATTCATTATTAAGTAAGTACCTAGGTAGATATATTATTATCTAATCTGTGGTTATGTGTCTATAAATACCTACTTAGGTATCTACTTAAGATTTTTTTGTGATCCGGGAATTAAACTTAACACATTATTAACTCTGAATTAGTTGCCTATCTACACCTAATGGACTGATTTATGAAGTTTAGCATGGCCGGAGGAAAAGAAGCTGCGCGGGATCATGGCACGTCACTGTTAACGGCGGTCGTCAGCTTTCGAGTAAGGAAAATCTAATCACTTGGGATTGACTAAGAAAATAGGAAAAAAGAAGTACCAACCTGAAATTTTCGATCCCACACCAAATTCAGCAGTCAACACTTTCCATAACGGCCTTGAACAAGATCAATAAATACTAAACTGAAAACTGACAGTCCATCACAAAGTGAGCATCGCACCGGCCATTGCACTGAACGAAAACCGAAAAACTGGCCAAAGATGGCGGTTGGAAATTCAAAATTGGTGTGACGTCGGAAAGGCGCGCGGCAAGTGGCCGCGACAAACACGCCCGCGCAACGTACGCCGCCGCGCCGCGCCCGCCGCCACTCGCTGCCCAAAGGGCGGTCGCGCGCTTCAATAATTCACGACCGGCGACCAACTGCGACACGTCTCGCGCCTCCCTCTGTGACGCCGCGCCCCAATCGCGCTCTCTCGCTCTGCTGTTGCGCATTTACTACATTTGGTCCTCTTTCTCTCTTCCTCCAATGATTTCTCTATAATTCTATCTTCTTCGCACTCATTAGGCGGGTCTCGTGTCGTGTATTATGCAGTGTGTTTGGCGAACGTTTTACTAGGTTTGCGCAGCGAAACACAGAGTAAGGACAGAAATAGAGACTTCAGAATACTCGGAATAACCTTATTTTTTCCGACAACAAGCTTGCGGGTACCTGGTTAAGTAAGTAATACAGACATAGATAATAAATAAGTAGATTTATGTAACTACTTATTTTTGTATTTTATAGATACATAGGTATCTACTCTTTAGGTAGGTACCTACATAAGAAACCCACAGACAAACATTAGACACGTGTTCATCACATAAATATTTTTATCTTGTCGACCTCACAACCCCGTGATCAGCCGTCCGACATTAGAATCACTAGACCATAGACGGCGTCAACGTAATATAAGTAGGTAGGTACTTAGGTACTTAATAGCCTTATTTTTGTAAGAATGTATCTAATTTAATAAATCTAGTGTAAGCGTTTGATAAAGTGAACAATAATTACCTAAGTGTGTACTCTGCAGACCAACAGCCCTTAAAACAAATGCAATGATTAAGATTCACGAATTACAGAATATAATTAGGTATGACCACCAGAATCAGTTATTAAACGATTTAAAATAGAAATAATACTTTCATGGAATATTACCCAGAGGCAAGGGTGCCCCAAGGTTTGATCTTGGGGCCCTTATTGTTTTTAAGCTAGCTACCTAGACAGTGATACAGATAATATATCTTTTACATTTTGAAATAGAAAATAGGTAGATGCAATCTCCTTCATAATATAGGTATCTACATAAGAAACCCTCAGACAAAAAAACCGCCACTTACTGTAGGTATCCATCTATATTCATGGTCATGGGATCCTTGAAATTTGCCACGAACATGACAGGCTGTGGTCAGCTATTGGACCCCTTCAATTGGCGAGGCCTTGCCTCGTTTCTTAAGTAGGTAAGAGAAGGTACACTTGTAGCAAATACGCATATCTGCCACCATTTTCTAGTCGGACGAAATCCCTAATCCAACCGCAGACCAGTTTTTTTGGTACCTTGATATTTGTAAGGTTTGATTTTGTAATTACTGAACTGTCTCATTAGCCTTAGTGGTCCTAAGTGCGAATGCTACGCTAGAGGTCTGCTCAGGTCGAGCGTGGTATCAGGTTTTTTTATGAAAGCTCAGTAACGGCTCGGAATTTCAATTTGTGGCAATTGGCTCGCCACCTATTACTTACCTAGATACTTGCGACCTAAACATACAGGCGAACTAGGAGTGTAGGTACAATTAGGTAGTACACTTCTGCCTAACCCAGGGGCGTATTTTGGAATTTGGCGCCCCGGGCCAATAAGTTTCACCGCCCCAAAATTCAAAAAGAAAAAAGTGATATAAATTTCTTTTTTTCATTATTTTTCAATAATGTCTACATTTTTTTGCGGTGTTCAAATTTATTTACAATAAAATGATGACCAATATTGACATAGATGACTGAATGTCTTGGTAATCCGGTAAATTGTTTAACTGAAGTCGCGGGTAAAAGCTAATAAAGAATACGACTGCTTTGCGTCGCCCTAGACGGATTGATTTAAATAATAACATTAAAAATAAATGTTGTATTTGAGATCAATGCTTTATCATCAATAAAACGCTGGTATCAAAACGAAGTCAAAATAAGTGTTTCAACATGTCAACGTCATATTATCCAAACAAATTAATTTATAGGATAGGTAGGGGAGACTGGGGTTCAAAGTGCCGGGGGTAGGTTGTTCCGATCCAAATAACTTCGCAAAGAAAACTGATAGCGATAGGTTTGAAGTGCGAAACGTCATAATATCGCGCTATTGCGGCAACCATAATTATGACGCCTGGTCGGCGCGTGAGAGTGGTAGTCGACTGAGGGTACAGAACTATCACCTAAGTAAATTTTTTCGTCCTTAAACTTTTTGGTCTATTTACCTATATACATTTTTTAGCTGGTTCTGTTTGACTTGCTATGATTAGTTGGATAAACTATGGAGAATCTTATTGTAGTAGTATATTTGTTGGCTTTTTATAATTTATTCATTTATAATCCTATTAAAATTGGAATTTGGGGTTCAAAGTTCCTTTGGCTGGGGGCTAGTTGTGCCGCGGAACAACGTGCAAAAATTTAACTTCGTTCAAAGATGAGAAACTATTAAACGGAAAAACGAACGGGGCAAGGTTTTGACTGACTTTTTGCAGTGAGCCGCTGATGCTGTTATTAAAGCCGGTGGCTCGGGAACTAGAGACATGTCATATGACTTTATTTCGCTATGTCAAAAAGTTAAAAGCCGGTAATACATCAATTGTGGGTGGTAGATAGATGTTTGAATCTCTTGGTTGAACACCTGTCTTGAATAGTAACCTGGTCTTTGAGGAGAAGACACTGGCTGAATATTTGTTAAAATGTTCAAAATTTTACTCTGGACACCTTCCTGAAGAAGTGAGGAGGTTAGCATACAGTAGTGCTGTTAATGTTGAGATGCCCAAAATTCCAGTCTCTTGACAAATCAACAAGCAGGAGCTGATTGGTAGTTTCCTGAAAAGAAACCCATCTTTGTCCATAAGATCTTTTGAAGCAACAAATGCAGGACGCGCTTCTTTTAATCGGCACTATATTCATAAGAAACTAGGAGATGTCACGTTGAAACATAGCTTGCTACCATGAAGAATAATGAGCTTAGATGACACAGAAGTCACGACTATATTAAAAGCAAAGACAATTCTAGTTTATTATTAAGCTTAGAAGGGCGTTTAATTGATTTTTCTGAGCGTTTTAATTAATATTAATAATTTGTATTGTTGATTAATATTTCAAGCTTTAGCTTTTAGTCTAATATTGATTAGGTTGCATTACACTATTAGTAATAATGTTTTGTCTTGTAACTAGTATTTTCAATAGTTTTGTTTTCCTTAAATCCTTAAACTTTAAAGTTATTTAGCGAAGGAAAAATTCGACCGCGGGCAGGATTCGAACCTGCGTCTTCTGGTTAGGTACACCAGACGCTATGACCGCTAAGCCACCGCGAGTCCCACCCGCCATGACGAATTTTGCCTTCACATTCAGAATTTACGTCTTTATTGTGACGTCAGTAACACCTATTGAAAAGCTTGCTTTTCAACCGACACAACTTACTTTACAGTTAGTTCAATGTCGAACGATGCTACCTTACCTACTAACTATCTTTTTTTTTTTTTGTCATTTTCCATGCTAAGATTTTAAAGTTATTTAGCGAAGGAAAAATTCGACCGCGGGCTGGATTCGAACCTGCGTCTTTTGGTTAGGTACACCAGACGCTATGACCGCTAAGCCACCGCGAGTCCCACCCGCCATGACGAATTTTGCCTTCACATTCAGAATTTACGTCTTTATGGTGACGTCAGACGAATTTTTCCTTCGCTAATTAACATTAAAATCTTAGCATGGAAAATGCCAAAAAAATACAAAAAGATAATCCTTAAAACTACTTTTTACGGATTTTATCGCGTATATTGATATTAATAATCCCGACGTTTCGGACCCTTTACAGCGTCCATGGTCACGGGTAGACTGAGGTGGTGGGCGTCTTGATGATTAATTACTGACAGCTACCCTAAATTTTTTTATTGTTACATGATCATGATCAATAAATGTCATGAAATGACATTTATTACTAATTAAAACTAGATGGAGCCGGCATTTCCTAGCTGACGACCTCAACGACGACCTAAAAGAGACCATGATTCTCTGATTTTGTTTCGGCGTTTCTTCTCAGAGGTCTATATAAGAGAGAATAATATCAATATACGCGATAAAATCCGTAAAAAGTAGTTTTATTTCAATGTATAATATTCGCGTAAATGTCAAAAATCACTAACCGCTATAGGAATTTTTGAAAAATTTTAGTTTTTTTGGAAAGACATGATTTATGCTTCCCATTCTTTAATCCGGCTTTAGGAAGCGGCGTAGCACTTCTTCCGCGTTGTTGGCTGTTACAGATAATATTTTGTTGGTCCAAGATAAATGATTGCATAAGGAGTACATAAGGAGTACATAAGGAGTACATAAGGAGTACATAAGGAGTACATAAGGAGTACATAAGGAGTACATAAGGAGTACATAAGGAGTACATAAGGAGTACATAAGGAGTACATAAGGAGTACATAAGGAGTACATAAGGAGTACATAAGGAGTACATAAGGAGTACATAAGGAGTACATAAGGAGTACATAAGGAGTACATAAGGAGTACATAAGGAGTACATAAGGAGTACATAAGGAGTACATAAGGAGTACATAAGGAGTACATAAGGAGTACATAAGGAGTACATAAGGAGTACATAAGGAGTACATAAGGAGTACATAAGGAGTACATAAGGAGTACATAAGGAGTACATAAGGAGTACATAAGGAGTACATAAGGAGTACATAAGGAGTACATAAGGAGTACATAAGGAGCACATAAGGAGTACATAAAGAGTACATAAGGAGTACATAATTTTTATTTTTATTTTATTTATTAGGGAAAATAAACAGTAACACATTACATAATATTTCATAGAATTAATAACAAAATGTGATTAAATGTAAAACCAACAACATTTTCCACAGAATATAAACCTAAGATATATTGTTTATTATCATGCGATTTTCATATACATATAAAAGTCTACAAACTTGTTTATTAATTAATCCAAAAATGATGTTACAACAATAAAATTTAATGTGTATGCATAAAAATTGATAGTAACTCTTAAAATATTAACTAATTGTCTCAATAATTTATTTTTTTAAACACTTTGGCGGGAAGGGCAAACCTATCAATATGATGGAAGCGCTTGTTATAGCTGCTTGTAAGTCTACGCAGAGGTGCCCGCAAGCCTGCATTAGTGCGACAAGAGGTAACGGCAAATGGTGGACGTGCACGCACCCCACGAGAAACTAAGGAGCTAACATACATAAGGAGAACACAAGGAGTACATAAGTCGTACATGAGGAGTACATAAGGAGTATATAAGTAGTACATAAGGAGTACATAATTAGTACATAAGGGTTACATACGGAGAACACAAGGAGAGCACAAGGAGTACATAAGGAATACATAAGGAGTACATAAGGAGTACATAAGGAGTACATAAGGAGTACATAAGGAGTACATAAGGAGTACATAAGGAGTATTACAGTACAAATATCTACCTACACAACCATTGCGGTAGTCCAAAGCCTGCAAGTATGATGAAAAATGTTATCACCAGTTAATTGCAATAAAATCGCCGTATGGTTAAATATTTAATAAGGAGTACAAAAGTTAAGTTGTGTAAAATGTCCCAAAAATATTATATTATAATATTATATTATATTACATAAGAAGTACATAAGGAGTACATAATAATATAATAATAATAATAAAATTTATTCCAAAAAACCATTTAAATTGATAAAACACAATATTAGTAGCCTGTACTAGGATAAACCTGTGTCACAGGCAGCAGGAGTACTAAAAGTATGCTATTTGAAAACAATTTTTTCATACAATATTTAACATAAATAATGAAAATTAGGGAAAAAATATATTAATTAATTATGATAAATGCTTAATTTAGATAATCTATACTTATTGATTATAAAGACAAAAAAATATACATATGACCGGTAAGTATTACAAACTTGAATCAGCAGTATTGCAAAGTGGGTTACAGTCATTGTTGCATAATAATTAAGTTCGACACTATGCACTACCAATATTTATTTGTATTTCATATTGCGAACGGGTAATTTGATGAGACTGCGAATCAGCGACAAATTGAAGTTTAGTAGGACAGTAATGTGGGCTGTTATTGCTAAGTTTGCAACAAAAACACGGAAGTTTGGCATCTGACGTAAGGTGCCTTAAGTGCCCTCATAATCGACAGAATTTATGTACCTGTATTCTGAAATTTTTCGGCAACATTCTGTTCGAAGACGCACCTAAAAACCTCATTTTCCGCCATATGAGTTGGCACTCCTACAACTACAATCCGGGGTTTGCGCTTGCTGGGTTCGTCTACCGTAAGTCCGGTTTTTGAGATCTGGACTGCGTGCATGAGTTTTTGAGCGTCAACTTTCGTCTCCGTGCAGACAATAACTCCTCCATTTTTTGTTTTACGGACTCCACGAACTTGCAGCTTCATTTCTTCAGGGCGTATCATTTTTTGCACAAGGTCTTTCGTTTCGACACTCGATTTTAATTTGTCGTTGGGAAAAAAGGCCACAGAACTTAAGTTGTTAGGTCTAACGAAATTATTAGATCCCTTCTTGACCATATCGGCAAAAGAAACATTCCCCATTCAGCAGATTCCTGTATCGTCTGTTTAAGCTCCGAAATGTGTACCGTCAGGTCGCGCTTTTCTTTAAGGGCGTCAATCATGTTGTATGCTTGGAGGGTTTTTTGCTTTAATGACTGATAAAGAACTGCCATTTGTGAGGTACATGATCCTATTTTACGGCACAAGTTTGAGATTTTCATTTTCTGCTCCGAGTTAAGTTTCCCTTCTCCGGAAATAGAACAAACGTCATTTAAGTACAATTCTATATTGGTCATCCATTTTTGAATCTCGGGCGTGGATGCAATGTCGGCTTCAAGAGCAGAGTTTTGCTGGGTTGTCGTCTTCGCCGGTGAGGTGGATGATTGCACCACCCCCCTCGGATTAGAGGGACTGTAATCTATTTTATTTTATAAGCACATTCACAGTGTCCATTATTTACTATACTAAACACAAAGAAAAATTTAATTTGCATTACAACAGAAAATCTACTAAAGGAGGTCACTATAAAATATTTGTATTTATTAAATATTGCTAATAAACACGTCCGTATGCGTCAAGAGTCACGATATCCCTCTCATAAGGAGTACATAAGGAGTACACAAGGAGTATATAAGGAGTACATAAGGAGTACATAAGGAGTACATAAGGAGTACATAAGGAGTACATAAGGAGTACATAAGGAGTACATAAGGAGTACATAATTAGTACATAAGGAGTACATAAGGAGTACATAAGGAGTACATAAGGAGTACATAAGGAGTACATAAGGAGTACATAAGGAGTACATAAGGAGTACATAAGGAGTACATAAGGAGTACATAAGGAGTACATAAGGAGTACATAAGGAGTACATAAGGAGTACATAAGGAGTACATAAGGAGTACATAAGGAGTACATAAGGAGTACATAAGGAGTACATAAGGAGTACATAAGGAGTACATAAGGAGTACATAAGGAGTACATAAGGAGTACATAAGGAGTACATAAGGAGTACATAAGGAGTACATAAGGAGTACATAAGGAGTACATAAGGAGTACACAAGGAATACATAAGGAGTACATCAGGAGTAGGTACATAAGGAGTACACAAGGAGTACATAAGGAGTACACAAGGAGTACACAAGGAGTACACAAGGAGTACATAAGGAGTACATAAGGAGTATATAAGTAGTACATAAGGAGTACATAATTAGTACATAAGGGTTACATACGGAGAACACAAGGAGAGCACAAGGAGTACATAAGGAGTACATAAGGAGTACATAAGGAGTACATAAGGAGTACATAAGGAGTACATAAGGAGTACATCAGGAGTACATATGGAGTACATAAGGAGTACACAAGGAGTACATAAGGAGTACATCAGGAGTACATAAGGAGTACACAAGGAGTACACAAGGAGTACATAAGGAGTACATCAGGAGTACATAAGGAGTACACAAGGAGTACATAAGGAGTATATTTTATTGTTTATTATAGTTGGTTATAGTACACCTTAGACTATCCACCATTTTTCAAATGTTCCTGTCCATCTTAAGGTTGTCTGGTAGATATCGTTAGCGATAAGACCGTCATTGTACCCTTAGTTTTATGAATTCCAGAATGTTATCGTGGTGTACAATAAAGTGTATTCTATTTTATATTGTGTTTGGTACACTACAGCATGTTAAAAGGCTTCCATCGTCATTGAATATAAGTATACTTTTAGGAAAACCTAAAACCTATTGAGAGGGTTGCAGAAGCCCGTAACCTTGGACTGCTCATGGATTCATTCATCATCAGATTTGAAAAACATGTATCTGAGTCGGCACAAAGCTGTTCTTACCGCCTTACGGTCCTTTATAAAATAAGGCCTTATCTATCTGAAGAACTTCGAGAACAGCTCGTTGAAACACTTGTAGTGTCAAGGTTGAATTATGCCGACACGGTGTATGGCCTACGTTTATTGGCTCGAAGCGATCGCCTTATCACGAGAGTGCAGAATGCTTGCGCTCGTTTTAGTTACCAGATCCCTTATAGAACACACGTCACTCCATTTCATAGACATTCAATCCTCAAATTGAAGTCGAGGAGAAAATTGTTCTGGCGTGACTCCTCTTTGGTGTCATCAAATACCAAGAACCGAAATATTTGTACATAAGGCTGATCGCCCCTGCCCCGCTCGCCACGCCGCCCCCACCTTGTCGGCGCCCGCGCCCCGTGCGCGTTATATTCGGAGCAGTACCTACCTACTTATTTATTGTGTACCTACTTACTTACAGTCGCGCTCCGTAGATATTGGCGAAACTTAACTTACAAGCGTGTTTTCGACCAAATGATTTACTTACTAATACTTGTTCTTTTTTTGTTAATTTTAAATTGAGATTGACAAGAAAAAATAAAAGAAGTCAGTGCTGACGGCGCCCCTGGCGGATTGGCGCCCCGGACCATGGCCCGGATGGCCCTAGGGTAAATACGCCCCTGGCCTAACCCTTAGATAATACCGGAATACAGGTGTGATGGTATGTGATAATTTTGTAGTTGAAAGTCTACCTACCTACAATTTCAATTGTTCAATGTTGTTTAATGGTCCCATTGTTTTTTCTTCCACTCTTTCATTTCCATTTATCTACTAAGTAAGTATCGATATGCTCACAACTAAGTACTTAGGTATTTACTGATTTTCTGTTGCTGGCACTGCTTTCAAACTAACGCACTCATGCCTACTTAGGTAGGTACTTACCTATAAGTACTTACTTATTTCCACATTTCGCTAGTAGGTATCTTGGTATGTTTAGGTTCCAATGTACCTACTCGTGTCCGGTTAATGACAATAGGATCGCTATTGTCATTAACCGGACACAAGTAAAAAATGGGTGCTAGGAATCGAACCTAGGACCCCAAGAGGTAGTTGAGAGTAGGTAGGTACGACATGATCAGTTTTCGTGCTTAGATCAGTTGTCAGACACTCAGACTGGAAGCTGATCGCAACATAAGCTATGGCATGCACGTCTATAGTGCCCTCTAGTTTCAGTCACAGAATAGGAATTACATATTTATTCTGTGTTTCAGTCTTCAACGCGTTTTAGTTAAACAGGAAAACTCGTACTGACCTGCACAAAGCATGTTGAACCGCAAACAGTTCGACATAATGAGAATAGATGTCGCTGCGTTCAATACGTCGATATTTACTAAAGTAATTTATTATAGTACCTAGATACTATAGGACCCTTATGGGATCCTAGGAGGCTATTCAAAGAAACTCTCTGTTAAAAGGTACTTTAGGACTTTATTCTTCGAAGGTCAAGCGAAATCTCATTGTGACAACCATCAATCACATGACTAAATAACATTTTAAATGATTATTTCTTCTTATTCAAACCAGCCAGTCATATGCTGACTCTTTGTAGCGACCTCTACAATACCTACTAGTGTACTTACTACTCGTAATACTGTCGCGCAGTCATATTGCGGTACCAATAAGTTGAATTGATAACTAGGACTAAAGCCTGCACCGGTGCAGTCCATCAGTAATCCTTATCACAAGTATTCCCTGAATCGCCAGGGAATATGATGAAGCTCACCATTCAACACGTATGGTGAATTACAAGTCAATACCATTCATTACAAACTCACTTGGTTTGTATTATATACCCATCCAGTATAGATGATGTAGCAAATGGAAATCTAGAGTCTACCGACCCCAATGGGAAACAGGAGTAACAATATGTATGTATGTAATAACCAATACCTTACCTGTCTGACATGTAAGGAGAATTATGATTTGGAATGTGCTAATGTGACGGAAAAACAGTATAAGAGCCTAACAAAAGATGGTAAACTAGCCTGGGAATGTCCAGAATGCCAATACAAAAGACCTAAGACAAATAACTCCAACACGCCAATTAGACCGCATTCGTTGGTTAATAATTACCCCACAACACCAGAAACAAATATAACAGTTAGAATGAAACCAAGCCAAAGTCAACATTATAACGACACAATAAATTCAGAAAATAGTATATTGGGAGACACATTGGAAAATATAGAAACATGCGTTGATAAAGAGCTAACATTACACAACCTAAGCGAACTGATTACTCTGAAATTAAAAGAAAATAATAAGTCAATACAAAATATGATACAATCAGAAGTTAATAAAGCAATCCAGATGTTAATAGAAGACGTAAAACAAGACACAAGTAAGTTGTTTAAGCAAAACGATCAGAGAAAAGCGGAAATTGAAGCACTCAATCTACAGATAGAGAGATTGAGCAAAGAAACAGACACCCTACAATATGAAATAAAAAAACTCGTAAGTAAAGTATCTTCTACTGAAAATAACACCAAGAAGTTCGTACTATATGGCCTCATGGAAAACCAAAGAGAATCTGAATATGATTTGCACGATAGAGTTATAAATATGTTCCGAGAGACTTTACAAATAGACTTGCTAGGCTACATAGAAGATACCTACAGAATTGGAAGGCAAAATTACAATAATACTCGCCCATTAGTAATCGAACTTATCAGTAAAAGAATGGTTAAATACCTAATTAATAATAACCAACATCTCTATGGAACTGGATTGAGAATATCAGAATTCCTGAATGAAGAGGAACGGAAAGAGAGGAACCTTATGAGAGAAAAAATGCTTATTGCAAGAAAACAAGGTCTCCATGCAATAATTAAAAACAATAAACTATTTATAGAAGGTGAACAAGTTCATAAAAAAGACTACTCGGACACATACATGATAAACAAACACGGGAACAATGAGAGTACTTATATAAATAACAAGAAAAGCGATTCTGACATACCACATATTACTACACCTGAAATCACCCAAGAAAACCATACATTTCGGAAAAACAGACCAACCCTTTAGCATTCTATTTCAGAATATCCAGAGCTTATATAATAAACAGCATATAATGGAAGCATTTTTGAACGAAAATCGTAAATACCAAGTTATATGCCTCACAGAAACATGGTTGTCTCCAGATAAATTAAAAATGATACATTTCAATGGATACAAAATCGCAGCATCATTCTGCCGACAGAGGCGTGGAGGAGGCGGCGTTTGTATCCTCCTAGACGAAAATATAGAGCATATGGAAAGAAGCGAAATATCAAATATGTCAATAGAATATGTACTAGAAGTCTGTGCAAGTGAACTACTAAGAGAAAATATATTAATAATAGCAATATACTGGAATAGGAGAGAGGAAGAAATTTTTTATCAACAACTCACAAAAATACTAACTTATATAAATAAAAAATACTCTAGATATAAAATAATACTCGGAGGAGATTTAAATATAGACATACAAAAAAATAACTTAAAAACTAACACATTTCTTGACCTTATGCGTGAATATAAATTAACACAACATGTAAAAGACCCAACACACATAATGCAAACCACATCCACTTGCTTAGATTTGATATTCACCAATTTTAACACAAAAAATCTTCACGTACAGGTACAGGAAAAAGGTTTCTCAGACCATTGTAGCACAATACTAACCTTCAATATACCCCAACAACAAAAACAAATAAATTGGTATATAAAAAAGCGAATATATAATACAAATAACATAAACAAATTTAAACTAAAGCTAACTGAAGTAAATTGGAGTAATTTAATAATAAAAAATAACAATATAAACCAAAACTACAAGGTCTTTAATGATATTTTATTAGATATACTAAATAAAACAATACCAAAACGTAAAATAAAAATGAAAAAAGATTATAAAAAATACTGGTTAACCAAAGGATTAAAACTTTCATGCAAAAATAAAAGACTTCTTAAAATATTGTGCTTAAAATCAAACAACCCTATCATAAATAAATATTATAAAAAATATGAAAAAATATTAAAACATACAGTAAACAAAGCTAAAAAATTACATTACATAAATAAATTAAAAAAGTCACAGAATAAAACTAAAACCATGTGGAATATAATACATGAGCGTACAAATAAAATTGCAACTAAAGAATATCATAATATTACACTTCAAATTCAAAATACTCTAATCTCAAACCCCCATCAAATAGCTAATGAATTTAACAATTTTTTTGCATTAGTCGGGGAAACAAGTACCTTAAAATCCGTCAATAAGCCGCGAACACTGCCTGTACTCCACTCCACCTTAAACACTTTCTTTCTTGAGCCAGTAAATTATCGTGAAATCTATAATATCATAAAAAGCCTTAAAAATAAACAAAGTTTCGGTATAGATGAACTTCCCCCTACTCTTATTAGACAGTGCGCAGACCAACTGGCATGGCCCTTCAGCGTGCTAATCAACCAATCTTTTGAAGAAGGCAAATTTCCTGATCTACTAAAAATAGCCATAATCAAACCAATACATAAAAAGAATTCTAAAACAGATCCGAGTAATTACCGTCCCATAGCCCTACTACCAACTGCTTCTAAAATTTTTGAAAAGACTATGTGCAACCGTGTTTACCGTTTCTGTGAAAAATACGAGATTTTTGATGAGAGTCAAAACGGATTCCGTAAACAACGTTCAACAACCCTTGCTGTCTATAAATACATACAGGAAACTATGAATATAATAAACAACAAACAATACGCAGTAGGAATACTCCTAGACATGACTAAGGCATACGATAGAGTACAATTTAACATTCTACTAGACAAGCTATATCAAATACGAATTCGTGGAAAAGCGCACAAATGGTTTGAATCGTACCTTAAAAATAGAGAGCAATATGTAGAAATAGAAAATTATGACCTTAACCTTAAAGAAATCTTACACATTAGAAGTGACAAAAGAAATATAAACGCATCAATACCACAAGGCAGTGTAATCGGATGCTTACTTTTTTTGATTTACATCAACGACCTCCCCAAAATAACAAAGGAACCGTGTGTACTATTCGCGGATGACATATCACTGCTTACCTCATGCAAAAACGTGACTGGATTAAATGAGCGGCTTCAAAACATTTTTAATAAAATTGCAGACTGGATGAAATGCCATAATCTTGAAATCAACTATGGGAAAACTAAATTAATGACTTTTTATCCATACCAAAAGGTTCCCTTACAAATAGACTTTACCACAAACGGTACAAAAATTGAAAACGCCAAAGACTTTACATTATTAGGAATATCTATTGATACGAATCTAAACTGGAAGACACACATAAAAAACATCCGATCAAAAATATCTAGATTCGCCTATGCTCTCCGGGAAATTAAAAAGACCACTGACTTTCAAACAGCGTTAACCACCTACTATGCCTACGCTTATGCTTGGCTTAGTTACGGAATTATCTTGTGGGGTAATAGCACGGACGCACCTTCTCTTTTCATTCTCCAAAAAAAACTAATTCGTATCTTAACCAACATAGACCAAACCGATAGTTGCCAACCCTACTTTGAAAAACACAATATACTTACCTTACCGTGCATCTATATTCTAGAAATATGTAAGTTTGTTAGAAATAATATTACCTTCTTTACCAAACGTGGAGATAGACATACGAAAAGAACCCTAAGACACAAAAACCGATTAATGCTACCTACTTCCAACATGACCCTTCATTCCAATAGCCCGTACGTTATGTCGATAAAAATATATAATAAACTCCCAGAAGTTCTAAAAGAAGAACCTAAAAACAATACATTTATAAGTAAACTAAAAACAATACTCATAAATAAAGCCTATTATAATATAAAGGAATATATAGATGATAAAGACTTAAAATAAATAAACACAAACAATAAAATAAATTACGATTAAATAACTAATACAACTATATATTACAATTGTTAAAATAATAATACAGTAAAATATATAATAAAATAATAATACATAGTATAATAAAATAAAATATCTAATTAATAATAATACATAACATATATTAATACATACTATATACTTATAATACCCAATAATAACAATTATACTAATTAACTAATAAAGACATAAAAAATAAATCCTCCTCTCTTCCTAAATTGCTGTGCCCTACAGGGTCCATAATTGATTCTTGTCAATATATTATACCACCTTTGTACATTATGGTTGCAATAAAGAATATGAATATGAATATGAATATGAATATGAATATGAATATGAATATGAATATGAATATGAATATGTATAGATAGCCTCTTCTAGTCTGAACAAGCACCATACCGTGACCCTCCAGAGGATAAAAACAATTATTTTTCTATTTCCCGCTAAACGATCCTTGACAGGTTCCAGAACAAGAAAATAAGAAATTGTAAAAATTTTAGAAATAGTAAGTTTGTCAGCTCATTAATTTAATTTATACGGAGTTTTTTTTAGACTAGTCTAGTACTTAAAGGTGTGGTTTAATTTCATATCGTCAACTCTTCGCCTTGCCTTGTCTCCATATAAGCCTGTCACAAAACGTTTGTTGAAAATAGGATCCATCAGGATTCCGAAAGGTATTTCCTAAGCCTGGCTGGGGCTTGAGCCTCGTCGACTCCTTGTTTTAAGTTTTGTTGTTTAACTAAGAACATGTTTTTTACATATTATTATACACATAAATAAAACAACGAAAATATTTTAAACCAACTTTATTTTTAGCTAAAATATAATAATTCATACATCAAAGAAGTTCCCTAATTATACAGTAATAATACCGAGATAATACGAAAAGAAAAAATAATATAATGTATTACAATAAAATAGTAATCATAAAAATTAAAAGAATAAGTAGCTACCTCAAGTAATACTGAGACAGACGGATGTACGGGATGCCTGCATTTGTGCGGGAATTTGAGCTTGGAAAAGTCTAGAAAACTGTTGTCAGATCTTAAGAAGTAAGGGAAATGGGGAAATGGGCACTGGACGGTTGTCGGGTGGACATCAACAAACAATAACGTGAACAACGAACAAATGCTTGGTGGAAAACAAAATCGTTGTACGAAATATAAAATGGCACTAAAATTGTTCATCTACTAACGAAATAATTTAGAAAAGTTAACAAGTACCCAAACATATTGCTCGCTGCTCTGTGGTGTGCCGCGGTGCCTATCGCAGCTTGGTTGATCAACAGCCTGCTCATGTTATTACAAACTACACCTAGTGTTCGCAGTCAACATCAAGTTGCACTAGTTGCGGCGGCAAACACTAACACACCAAAACTTAACGTAAAACAAACGCAGTCGAAACAGTCAAACAAGTCAGAAAACAACACGTGACGTCAGCTACAAGATACACCGATGATTATGTCCACAACATTGCTTACCATTGTACAGTCGACATCTATGCTAATATGGCAAACGGTCCTTGATATGCAACGTGCGAAAGAGACAGAGCGAGGCGGGCGCCCCACGCGAGAGCGAGACGGACGCCCAAGCAGAACACTGGTTAGAAAAGAAACCTACCTACACTTACTTACGCCTAACGACGCGTCTTCGTTTGCCATTTCCCATTCGTCGAGCGTCACTAACACATAGCCACTTAGTACCTAATTGTTAGTAAAAATCCCTTAACGCATTCAAAATATATATATAATTAATATAGTTCATTATATAGTAGCTGATCCTAAACCGATACCATCTGTATAATGTGTATAATATCGTACATCTATTTTTTTTTTCAAATAACTCTGTGCCTAATATACATTTAAGCCGATTTTGTCGAGAAGCTCGTAAAGGGTTAAAGTGTTGGACATTTTTTGTCGAGAGACAAATATTTTAAAAACTACACACATTGGGGAATCACGAAGCGTTTTGTACCGTAAATAAATGCGTCTTTTTCTGTTGTACTAAACTAAATACGGGTGAAGAGCCGGGATCCAACATGGCGGAGACATAACCTCGAACAAAATGAAAGAAACGTCAAAATGACGCCATTTTGGATTTTGCCCGATACATTTGCAACTGAAAGGCGTAGAACCACTGAAGCGTTACATATAATCTTATGTATCCAATAATATACAATCGTAATATCTGACCGCTTACATACTAACTATCTTCTTATGACCGATTTCATACGAAATTACAACGACTACGATTTAATACATACAGTTTTTTTCATTTCATTTTTCATCTTAAGTGTAGAAACGAATAGAAAAAGTGTAAGAGCTCTATATTTTAGAACAACGACGTATTTCCTTCTACGAAAGCAAGCGAGGAGTAAAATCATATTTCGTTTTACGTATAAATTTGATATGATCAATTTTTTAAAGACCTTAGAATAAGACTACAAATAAAATGTACGCTTTGTCGGGATTAATGTACGTAATTCATTCTTATGTAAATCGTGGTAAATCTCACTTTTTTTATAAGTCTATGTCGACTATTAATGCTGAACCGTTGAAAGTTTATCCTGTAGAAAAACGACTTTGATTAATCTACAGTTGATCAAGCAGATGTCAGAACCTTTGGTAGGCTTTTAAAAAAATAGGTTTGAAATATCTCAAATTCTACAGATAAATTAGAACACTCAAAATGTAAACATAATTCTGTAAAAATATTGAAATCTGTGTGTAAAAGTGAGATTTCCCACAGTTCGTCAGCTGTTACGTACATTGACCGCGGCACAACATACTATAAGTCTTGTGCCACGCGTGTGTTTTGTGCCAAAAGCTTCCATATAACTACATAGGTACAATAACCGACTGACGCGGATTATAAAATCAATTCCGTTCCGAAATGTACTGAATTGTCTCGCTTTTTTTCGAATTGCGATATTTCAATACACGTATCTATAAATGAGAATTGAATATTACAGCTCACAATTTAGGCGTTTTAAATCCCTTAATTGCATAAGTCCGCAACGCTGCAAAAGTCTGTGATACTAAAAATTGCAACAATTATATCTGTTACTTCTAGTAGGTGTATGTGAGTTTCGTAATATACGCGGGTTTGGTAGGTAAAAAGGATTCTTGTAGATCTGTATACGAAAAGCCTTCTTGTTTAAATTAATTTTAGCGAAGTGACGTGTATTTCAATAAATTTTCTATGCAAATATTAACTTCTAATAATTTGATCGTTACATCTTCCATTTTATTTTCCAGTTTTTGCGAAATATATCAATTCTCATTTTTTATTATTTTGATTATAACAGAAATACACACACATTTGCACTAGCAAGAAGGATAGAAGGATAGAAGATGGCAATCCATTGCACTATTTTCACAGACGTCATATCAAATGACGCATGAAAAAATGAAATGGAGTGCCAATGAAATGCGATACAGACATACAAACAGAATTACTGAGTCACTTTATACTTATACTACAAACACACATACAGACGCTAGATAAAAAAAGCAACCTGCATGGTTTTGCAATTGTGTACTAAAAATAATAAGGTGTAAAAGTTAATTGACATTGCAATTAAAATTGTGCATAATTTGTCATTCCGAAATCAACTTAGTCTCTACATTTTTAAAATAGATTTTTGTGTATTTCGAATTGAATTTTAGTAGCAGCTGTATTGTGTGTTTAATAATAGCTATATGTAAATAGTGAACCTATGTAATAGGTTATAGAAGACGTGTATAGAAACATCGCTATCGGGTGAGCCGCAGGCGCGGGCGGGGGCGCGGGCGGGACGGGGCGGGCAGGTTTGCGCCTGCGCATTACATCGTGCTGTTGTCCCACTCCAGTTGGCTGATGTTTCTGTACTTGTGCTCCTTGCCCGGCATCACTGGAGGAGAGGAAGTATTAATAACATGTATAATGATTATGTATCAATTTTATCCCTTACTGTGATGTTTTCAAAATTTAGCTTTATTCAGCGACTTTCGTTGCTGACCGTACTAACCCTGACGAACTATTTGGAAGAGTTCATTAACTCAAAATATCCATCTACATTTCTTTAACTTTTGCTATGAATATTTCGGTTGTTAGTTTACTTAACGGTCCGAGGGTAGCAACACGAGCTAAGTTAAGATCTATGTAGTATGACTAGTGTTACCTTCGTCGTCTTCGTCGGAGGAGTCGTGCTGGTCGGAGTCGGAGCCGGACTCGGCGTCCGAGGTGTCCGAGCTGTCCGCGCCCGCCAGCGTGCCGCACGTCGGCGCTGCTTGCTGCCGAACACACATTACACAGACGCTTAATTATATTAATTTAAGAGATTGTTGAGGAACTGGCTTTTATGCTGAAAGGCTTTTATCATTTTTAAAATCATTCACTCTTTACGTTTCACTTTTTTTGTATCAAGCATAGTTAAGCTGCCGTTGTGAGTTTTTTCGAAGTCGGTTTTTGTTTCAACGAGTTACTGGATACCCATATTGGTCGCTAATCTGAATTGCATGCATTTGATAATAATATAGTTTGTATTTTTTGGTTATTTTTTGGTATATCTTTAATTGAGTAAATAATAACAGTAATATGAAATGTAATTCAATAAAACATAGGTATAGGTATCACCAAGTTCTATAATCTGTCTGAAAATGATTCAGTACAGTAAAATATACCTTATTCCCTTACATTACTGCACACGCTGCTGACTTTGAGGCTAATAGTTTGTTTATAACCCTTTTTTATATAGTACGGAAAATCCTATCCGCCACCTAGGGAGGCGGTAGAGTGTCAGACTCATACCAACTAAAAACCGTACTTGCCGTCACCTGCCCTACTGTCATGGCCATTGTTTATAATCCTACTGGAACTTAATTGAACATTAAACACTTTGAATATCATAATTAGATACCTCCTCCATAGGGTTAACAGTGATAGTGAGTGCGGAGTCGTCCCAAGCCATCTCGGCGTCAGTGCGCGAGTGCAGGGCGTGCAGCGCGTGCAGCGCGTGCGGCGCGTGCGACACGTGCGGCGCGTGCGGGCTGCGCGCGCGGGACCAGGCGGCGCCCCGCCCCGCGCGCCCCGCCCGCCCCGCCCGCGCTCGCGCCACCGCGATGCCCGCAACAACCACCAGCACGCCGCACGACACCACACCGATCAGCAACGCTACGTGGTCTAAGATAGTGTCACAATAAAGAATTTTCCATATACGAAAAAAATTATAAATACATGTTTATGATACATTTGGCATATAATAAACGAGAAACGTCGTTATTTAGTCATATTAATACAATGTAGATTTAATAAATCAATTTTAAAAACCGTCTTTTTTAATCTGTTTTTCAAATGTCTAAAATGCTATATTGGGTTCCGACGTAACGGCACTCCGATAGTACACAAACTAGATTTTTATCGTACTCTGTATTATTGTTTACTAACGGAGTGACGTCACGAGCCGAAAAAGCATGGCGATTAATGTTACCGCACGAAAATTTAAAATCTTGAGGTCATAATCAACTAGTAGAATTTTTATTGATTTCTGACACGCGAATATTAGAATTTTTATTTCTTTTTTATAATAACTATTTTGTTATTTATACAAAATAGTTATTATAAATTCAACGAGATGATTATGACCTCAACATTGATTTAAAAAAAAGTTTTCAAAAAATGGTGTAATACACATTAAATACAATATACCTATCTACCAAAAATGTGATACATATTAAAAAATTTTTGCTTCTTCATAGGTACTTTATTTGTTCATCATTAGATTGAAATAAAGTGACTGTTTATTGTGTTTGATTGGTTGTAGCTTTTATCTGTAAAATTGATTAAATAAATAACAGAACTTACTTGTGGGCATCTGCTCGGAGTGTAGATCGATGAGCCTGGGCGATGGCATGTCGGCGGAGTGAGCGTCGCGCTGCGCGTGCGCCGCGTATACGCGCGGCACCAGCGAGCGGCCCCCGGCCCCCTCCCCGCGGCCCTCCCCGCGGTGGTGGCCCACGTGCTCCGGCTGGGGGTAACGGGGTCCGTATACTTTAGTAGCCATTTCGTGAATTATTTTTTTTAGAACCTCGATATTTTTAACTTGCCATCTGCTAGACATTTTAAAACCAGCAATTGTAAACGTGCATTACTGATTTTCCTTAATTAAAAACTAATTCTAATAAAATCATCATTCCGAAGACGCCTAAATTCTACGAAACTACGATCAATACTGAACCTCAAAAGGTATATACTCGTACATAAACACTGCGATCGTATGTAATATTTCGAAGCATACAGGTACCTGTTTGTCTCGCACGACGGCGTCCATCTTGTCGGCCACTCCGCTGGGGTGCAGCTCGCGCGCCAGCCCCGCCTCGCTGGCGCCAGACATGTGCGGGTGCACCACCGTCAGCTGTACACAAAATACTCTTACTAACACTAACAAATAAAGAGCATATTCATTTGGCAGGAAATACAACATTTGAAAGTGGTAAAATCTCACTAGATATCACTAGATACTTGTGGTATATCTCAATACTGTCTAATTTACTAATTAGTGGGACGGACGATAAAACGTTCCTATTAGTGTTCCATATCTTTTTTTTTTATACCACTAAGGTGGCAAACGCATACGGCCCATCTGATGGTAAGTGGTTTCTGTAATCTATAGACGCTTGCAACACCAGGGGTATCGCGTTGCCGACCCTATAAAACAAAAGAGGAATATTGGGTTGGCAGTATAAGGGTCGAAGTCTCCCCACTGCCAACACAGCATTTCCTCGCGGAGCACTGGCAACATTTGCCTTGAACACATCATAGCTCAAAACTGTGTAATTTCACTTCAATTTTCTACAAAAACGAGGTACTTCCAGAGTCGGGCAGCTCCAATTTGAGTGGAATTATTCACATTATACCCTACTTCTCTTGATTAGACGTACGGAAGCGTAGATTAGCCGCAATTGCTTTAAATAGTTCATTATTTACTATTTTGTATATGAAAAAAAGACATATCATAAGCCTAGCTATATTTTATTACTTTATTAATCATTTTGATATTGTTCTCATCATGCTCTATAGGAATCATAATATGGAAACCATGCTAGATGCGACATTTCAGAAATGGCTAATATGATTATTTTGATTTTAATAGAAAACTGGATCACCGGCGAGCATTGAGCTGGTGTATGTTGTTGTGGGTACATACCGTCTGCACATACTCGTTGCTGGTGAAGCGTCCGTTGAGCTCGGAGCAGGTCAGCTTGAACACACGGTTCAGGTAGTACGCGGGCTTCTTGTTGCTGTACTCGATCTCACGAAGCACCTGACAATTCAAGGATATAAAATATATTGAAACATCCAGTGCCTAATCAGCTCGACGTTTGCTTATAGTTTGGTTCATCTGGTACGATAGTGACCACGTTATTTATATAAATGCAATCTGATGTCGATAATGTCCGTCTAATTAGTACATAATCTAGGAAATGACACTGTTAAGGGGTGGGATCCAGGTGTCCTGAAATACAGGTCCAGAGCCTAGCTTAGCCACCAGTCTCCTACAATATGTATTTACCTGAATTATGTATAGGTACTTATTAAACTGTTTGTTTTCAACTGTATATTGTAGTGAGAAAATAAATTATATTATTATTAGTGTAGTGGTCGCAGGCGTACTTGCTGGGCGTGGTCCCGGGTTATTAAGTTTATCTATGAAATTCTCGAAAGCAGTTCGGAGTTCGGATTTGTGTCCAGTTAATTACAATAGGCTCACCACTTATTAGGTACAGTTCTACTCTTCATCGAATTTTAGGTACCACATAAATGGGACAAACATACCGGTGAGCTGGGTATACAACAGTATTCCTCTCGAATAAAGTTGTGTTTGTAAAGGAACCCACGATACAGGAGAAAATCCTAGTGTGGAGCACCGAAAAAACAACAATTATGTTCTTCTTCGTGTCGAAACATTGTCATAAAAGTTGATGCAGTACCTACTAGAGAACTTTGAGATGTCAAAAAGTGAAAATGCGCACTTTTGTATGTATAAAATTAGTATCTTTATATCTACATCTTACTTCAAAGGTCATTTTAAATATTGCCCTGCATTGTAACATTCAAGTATTTATATTTATTTGTTATTACTATTGTTACTATATCTGGATACGATACTAATATGTATAAAAAAAAAACATGTTTAAAAGAGACCATGACATTCCCTGTTTCGTTGATTCTTCTCAGAGGACGTCAGCTAGGAAATGCCGGAACCAGCTAGCATAAATAAATTTAAGATTTGTGTCTTTTTACAGAAATTAATATAATTGAATGGTGTATTGCATGTTGCATATTGTGCACCTTCTGATAGTTCCGCACGGTGTCGGCGCCGGTCAGGCCGACGCCGTCGCGTGTGACGGCGGCGCGGATGTCGTAGCGCAGCGGCAGCTCGGCCGCGTCCCGCAGCGACAGCGCCTCGTGGTCCGGGTTCAGTGCCGGGTACACCGACACCACGCACGAGTCCAGCTTCTGGCTCTCTTCTGTGAGTCAACACATTTATATATTTAATTCTTCAGCCCAACAGATGATGTTTAATGTGAAGATGTCTGTCTAATATCGCTAAAACTAAAGTGTATGCTTGATTTCTATATTTTTTACACTACATACCTACTAGTTTAGTATGTAATATAAAAAACAATTACATATCTTTATGTAAAAATAAGGGTTTTTTTCTTTCGCTAAAAATTAATGTAAAAAATAAATTCTGAAACAATATCACTAGGTCTGTTATTTTATTTATTTTACTTTGAATAACACGGTTTACAACCAATTACAATATTCAAAGAGGATAACAAAGAGAAGATAACAAAAAATATAGAATAAAAATAAAAAATAAACTAAAATATGATTAAACACTAAGGCTAGCTACACTCACAGTACTTCAGGTACGTGTTCATAATTAAATTATATTTGTCTGCGAACAAATCGCAGTTTGGATAGGCGACAGTGCGACACGTGGCCTGTGCTGTGCCAACAGTCTGTGATGCCTGCTACGCAAATAATTATTTGGGTTATAAAGCCGAATCAGCTCATTGTGAAGGTCAGGTGCATCTGTTATGCCTCAACAAATTTTTAGCATAATGCCTCCCTGGTCATGTGCCTTACGTGTTTGTAACAAATTATAACCCAGGCACCCTACCAGAAACAAAGCGCGATACAAAAATGGATAGTATCCATGCATTTTTTTATACAAAAAACTAAATATGCTTTTTGTACTTTTTCTAATAGAAGTGCATAGCTTGCCTCAAATGGGTTCCATATACAAGAGAATACTTCAAGTTTACTCCGGACAAGCGTATTGTATAAGAGACGTATTACATGGTCATTGTGAAAATCTCGTGCATTTCTTAAAACGAAGCCTAGTCTTTAGCGACTATACTAATATGGTCATGGAACGTAAGTGTTGGTAACATGACTACGGCCGGGCGGGGTGCCGGGCGCCGGGGAGTGGAGCGGCTGACAAACCTCTGCGTCATCGTCCGCCGTACTAAGCGCACAAGCACATCCTTCTTCATCATTGTTTTAACCGCATAATTTTGTAATTCTCGAAATACAGTTCACTATAATTGTTACCTACCGGTGTTTCATCCTAGTACCACCCTTAAGATAGATAATAACCCTCCTTTCTAGTAAGGGTTATGGGTGGTTAAGCTGCATCCTTTTATTTTCACAAGCTCTTATTCTATGTCCGTGCCATATACAAAAACTTTTTACTTGAAGTCACGTCAAAAAATTATCCAATAAAAAAATGGTGATTCTTTTTATCGATTCGGGCGAAGTATCAAAGGTTTAATCTGAATGATCCTTAATTGCCTGATCAATAAGCTTGTGAGCGATATTATAGTAAACTGATCACAAGATGAAATAGGTACTTATACTACAAAACCTTTTTTTTTATTTAGTTTGTTTTCAGTTATCATCGTAAACTTCCCTCCAGGTGTAAGTACAGCACACTAACCTTGCACGGGGTGTCCGTTGGCGCCGGCCAGCACCTGCACGGTCAGGTCGGGGAACACGGTGAGTCCGGCCCGGAAGTGCGCGTAGTCCCGCGCCAGGTCCGCGCTGCCGTTCAGCAGGATGCTGGGCGTCTGCGGCGCCAGCACCATGATGTACGACTCGGCCGGACGGGCCTTGATCATGCGACCGTTATCGCAACTGTCGAACATTCAAAATATAGTAAGTATACAGTGAAGCAATAAGTACAGTCAAACGGAAAATAACTTATTTAAAGAAAAAAACCGATCAACCTCATTTTTATTTTGATTAAACATAAAAAATAAAGTTATATTTTATTTGTGCAAACATTGTGTAAGTTATACATGATTATGAACCAATTTCGTAATTTTTTACTTATTTTTCTAATACAATATAGTTCAGAGATGGTCCCATATAAATTTGGTTGCGGTCTAATTACTGGATCTCAAGATAGAGAACAAAACACTTAGTCGAAACAATTGTCTTCCTTATTGTAATTTTCATTTTAAAATTGTCTTTCAAATTTGAGTGCGAGATATTCTTTACTGTCCATCGTAGTTTCAAAATTTGGGTATCCATACAGTGCTGATTGGTTAGCGTAATACGCGACAATGCGTCAAGTCATCCAGTTAACAATAAAAATAATTTCTAATTCTGTTCCGATATGTCCATCCAAAGGTTGCCTGGAAGAAATCGCTGTTCGCGATAAGGCCGCCCATTGTATGTTTTAAATTAATTTGTGTCCTGATGTATTGTATTTTTATCGGTGTACAATAAAATGTATATAAATAAATAAATAAATAAATAAATAAAAACTATAAAACATATTAAGTCTTTATATGAATGTGATTATGAAAATCACTGTGTTTATGATAAGCTTGATTTTTCGACGTGTGTACAGTCTAACACATTAGTAGTACCCTGGTTTTATTTTTTCCAATTGTGTGTTTTGAATAATAAGTGTAGAGTCATACGTGATGGTGGTGGCGACGTGTACGTTCCTCCTGCCGGGCGTGGGGAAGGCGCGTCCGTCCCCGTACGCCACGCGACGCAGCAGGGTCTCCACGTCCGCCACACCGTCACCCTCCACCGACACCGACTTCAGATCTAAGGGGGGACCATATGAGTGAGACACGACAATACAATGATTGGTGATGCTATTGAACAAATTTGCAAGCTCTTTTACGATTGCTTCTACTGCCCCTTTGTTATACGTGGGTAGGTAATCTCTCGAAGAAGAGAGGAGAAGAATCCCGCAGCACGGATAGCCCCACCAGCCCCCCGCACGCAACAAGTACTCACACAGGTCAGGAGCGAGGCTGAGTCCCTCCCGGCAGTGCGCGAGGCAGGCCCCGCCAGCCCCCCGCACGCTACAGGTACTCACACAGGTCAGGCTCGAGGCTGAGTCCCTCCCGGCAGTGCGCGAGGCAGGCCCCGCCAGCCCCCCGCACGCTACAGGTACTCACACAGGTCAGGCGCGAGGCTGAGTCCCTCCCGGCAGTGCGCGAGGCAGGCCCCGCCAGCCCCCCGCACGCTACAGGTACTCACACAGGTCAGGCGCGAGGCTGAGTCCCTCCCGGCAGTGCGCGAGGCAGGCCCCGCCAGCCCCCCGCACGCTACAGGTACTCACACAGGTCAGGCTCGAGGCTGAGTCCCTCCCGGCAGTGCGCGAGGCAGGCCCCGCCAGCCCCCCGCACGCTACAGGTACTCACACAGGTCAGGCGCGAGGCTGAGTCCCTCCCGGCAGTGCGCGAGGCAGGCCCCGCCAGCCCCCCGCACGCTACAGGTACTCACACAGGTCAGGCGCGAGGCTGAGTCCCTCCCGGCAGTGCGCGAGGCAGGCCCCGCCAGCCCCCCGCACGCTACAGGTACTCACACAGGTCAGGCGCGAGGCTGAGTCCCTCCCGGCAGTGCGCGAGCCCCCCGCACGCTACAGGTACTCACACAGGTCAGGCGCGAGGCTGAGTCCCTCCCGGCAGTGCGCGAGGCAGGCCCCGCCAGCCCCCCGCACGCTACAGGTACTCACACAGGTCAGGCGCGAGGCTGAGTCCCTCCCGGCAGTGCGCGAGGCAGGCCAGCGCGCGCGGCGGCTGCACGGCGCCCCTCAGCACGCCGAGCCCCGCCAGCCATCCGCGCAGGTGATGCTTCATGTCATTTTCTGTTCCTACAAAGGACAAAAGTTCTTTAATACGTAGCGCCCTCTGTGTTACAACATAAGGACTGCGCAGTCAAGCAGTAAGTACTATTGCACGGATCATATAAACAAATCTTGCGCATCGCATTAGTAAAATTACCAAGTAAGTTATTTATTATGTAGTGTAAGTAAAACTATTGACTGCGACATCCTGCAAATAGAACCTAATCACTAACACAGTAAACACCACATTACCTTGCCAGCAAGCTCCGATGACGAGGGTAGTGTTGACTCCATGAGCCGGGTGTAGTGGCCAGTCGTCGATGACCTCGGGCCCCTTGCCGTCGACCGCGCGGTAAGGCTCGCCGTCCACGAAAAGTTCCACGTTCGGGAATCGAACATTGACCGCGTAATGATGCCATTCGTTATCGCACACCTAGGGAGGCAGAGCGCTCAGATAAGTGAGACTTATAATGAAGCGCGTAGTGACATCTGTCGCGCTACATACGAAGTAGTACACCCACATAGTATTATATTAAAATTTAATAACAGAATTGTTAATATTATTTACGTTTATAGACAAACCTTGACCTTTGACCTTCGAAGTCCTTTTGAATGTAAATTCTATACAATTTACAGGGATATTTTTTAATTAAAATAGAATAAAAACATTCCTGTAACAACCACTTTCGTAATTGTGTAAAATCTTTTGAGGGGTTATAGCATATCAGTAGAGTAATAGACTTCAGTAAAGCATTATAAATTAAAGGAGCTTTGTAAACGCAACTTCGTCGAAAAAGTAAGTAAGTTTAGTCACACAAGAACATAAAATACAGTAAGGCAGGGGCGTATTTACCCTAGGGCCATCCGGGCCATGGCCCGGGGCGCCAATCCGCCAGGGGCGGCGTCAGGGTGGGTGACTTTTTTTAACACGCCAGATTCAACTATCGTCTCGACTTCATTTTGAGGATTGAATGTCTATTAAGAAATGGAGTGACGTGTGTTCTAAACGAGCGCAAGCATTCTGCACTCGCGTGATAAGGCGATCGGTTCGACCAATAAACGTAGGCCATACACCGTGTCGGCATAATTCAACCTTGACACAACAAGTGTTTCAACGAGCTGTTCTCAAAGTTCTTCGTACTCCTTGTGTACTCCTTATGTACTCCTTGTGTACTCCTTATGTACTCTTTATGTACTCCTTATGTACCTACACCTTAGGTACCTACTCCTTGTGTATTCCTTATGTACTCCTTATGTACTCGTAATGTACTTCTTATGTACTGAACTGTACTATTTATGTACTACTTATGTACTCGTAATGTACTTCTTATGTACTGAAGTGTACTATTTATGTACTACTTATGTACTCCTTATATACTCCTTATGTACTCCTTATGTACTCCTTATGTACTCCTTATGTATTCCTTATGTACTCCTTATGTACTCCTTATGTACTCCTTATGTACTCCTTATGTACTCCTTATGTACTCCTTATGTACTCCTTATGTACTTACCTATGTACTCCTTATGTACTCCTTATATACTTACCTATGTACTCCTTATGTACTCTTTATGTACTCCTTATGTACTCCTTATGAACTCCTTGTGTATTCCTTATGTACTCCTTATGTACTCGTAATGTACTTCTTATGTACTGAACTGTACTATTTATGTACTACTTATGTACTCCTTATATACTTCTTATGTACTCCTTATGTACTCCTTATGTACTCCTTATGTACTCCTTATGTACTCCTTATGTACTTACCTATGTACTCCTTATGTACTCCTTATATACTTACCTATGTACTCCTTATGTACTCTTTATGTACTCCTTATGTACTCCTTATGTACTCTTTATGAACTCCTTATGTACTCCTTATGTACTCCTTATATACTCCTTATGTACTCCTTATATACTCCTTATGTACCTACTCCTTATGTACCTACTCCTTAAGTACCTACTCCTTATGTACTCTTTATGTACTCCTTATGTACTCCTTATGTACTTCTTATGTACTCCGTATGTACTCCTTATGTAGTCCTTATGTACTCCTTATGTACTCCTTATGTACTCCTTATGTACTCCTTATGTACTCCTTATATACTCCTTATGTACTCCTTATGTACTCCTTATGTACTCCTTATGTACTCCTTATGTACTCCTTATGTACTCCTTATGTACTCCTTATGTACTCCTTATGTACTCCTTATGTAATCCTTATGTACTCCTTATGTACTCCTTGTGTACTCCTTATGTACTCCTTATGTACTCCTTATGTACTCCTTATGTACTCCTTATGTACCTACTCCTTATGTACCTACTCCTTATGTACCTGCTCCTTATGTACCTACTCCTTATGTACTCTTTATGTACTCCTTATGTACTCCTTATGTACTCCTTATGTACTCCTTATGTACTCCTTATGTACTCCTTATGTACTCCTTATGTACTCCTTATGTACTCCTTATGTACTCCTTATAATTAAAATAATAGAAAAAAAAAAAACATTTATATCACTTTTTCCTAGAATTCTGGGGCGGCGAAACTTATTGGCCCCGGGGCACCAAATTTCAAAATACGCCCTGCAGTAAGGTGAGCAGTGAGTATGTAAGTATGGAGGTACGCACTTCGGGAAGCTTCCAGCGCCACTCGGCGGGGCGGAATATGTTGAGGTCGCCCTCGCCGAAGTCACGGCGCAGCAGCAGGATCAGCCGGCAGTTGCGCACGAACAGCGCGTAATGATGCCGGTTCATTTCTACAACAAACAAACGTATCAGGTACTAGCTCTTGTCCACAGATTCACTCGTATACCAAAGGACTATTTAAGATAAAATCCATAGCTATTCCGCAAGGTCCAATGTATATCTAAGTACATAAATTCATCAAAATTGGTTCAGCAGTTTAAGCGTGAAAACAGACAGTATTTTCGTATTTAATAATCAAAATTGGAAGAATACTTTCAAATTGGAGCATCAATGTCAGAAGTTTTCATTATAATTAGAATAATAATAATTAAATTGGTTAACATATTGATTTCTGACATTTACGCGAATATTATACATTGAAATAAAACTACTTTTTACGGATTTTATCGCGTTATATTGGACCTCGGTAGACGAGTGATTACCCGTGACCATGGACGCTGTAAAGGGTCCGAAACGTCGGGATTAATAATATCAATATAACGCGATAAAATACGTAAATAGTAGTTTTGTTTCAAAATAAAATTGGTTTCAAGGGTAGAATTTTTACAGCTCCTCCTCAGCTCCTTTTTTATTTACTCGTATATTATGATACATTCTATCCCGACTTTATTATGATCGATTCTAATCGTAAGTTACAGAACCTGCAAACATTTTTAATAAAGAGTAACTATAAAGGTTCTTGCCAGTTCTTCGACATTTCATAAGTGCCTGTAAATGGTTTATATGAAAATAGTGAGTATGTAGTGAGTATAAAGTATGTATTACTGTGATCATCGGCGAGGCAGAGCACGTGTTCCTTGCGGTGCTTGTCGTTGTCCGGCGGCGGCGCGTGGCGCATCCAGGTGGAGACGCTGAAGCTGCCCAGCAGCGCGTGCGGCAGCACGGCCTCGGGCACCACGCCCGCCGTCGTCTCGCCGTCGAACTCGAACATCTGCTCGCCATCACGACCTGCACCACAATATGGACTTACACACTTGTTTCGTTGAAGGTTAGCTTTCATTATCATATCAGCCACAAGAGGTCCACTACTGAACAAAGGTTTCCCCTATAGTAACACAAGGACCGGTATATAGCTTTAAATAATATTAATATCGTACTGAAAATCGAGAATTTCTACTGAAAATGCAAGGACTAAAAATTCAATGTTAAAAATATAATACCTACCTACCTACTACCGATACAGTTTTAGCGTCAAAAACGTTATAAATGTCACCTTTGAGAACACCATTTGACATTAACGACATTTAATGAAAGATTTTTAATAATAATATAAAATTCTAACCTTAGGTATTTAAAATACAATTGGTCTTCAGATTAAAACTTTCTAATTCGTTAAACACTTTGTTCTGGATTTTTTGCGGTACAATATTTTATGAATGAACAACTATGAATTATTAATAGGTAGTAGATTTTTAATTTGAACTAACCTGAGTCTGGTTTCAGTGACTTGGCCCATTCGTTTCCGACTCCGGGGCTTGGAAGTAGGTCGATCGTTTTCGGGTCCAGCCCTGAAAAATCAAACACACGGTATCAAAAGTTATTCCGGCGACTGATGAAGAAGAGGTAAGAAGAATGTCATTATAACCATCACGTCTGTATCTCGAGGGGTTAGGTAGAAGTATACTAATGTACACCGATAATCCAGTATATTAAGGCCCGTTACTTTTTAGTAGGTATTCTAGTTCTACACATGAAAACTGGTTATTGGTTTTCAGATAACTGTAAAATAATTTAGTGTCATAATTTGCTGTATAAATAAAATAACAAGGAACCAAACCCAGTATCGAGCACAGATCTAAACTTCCAGTTGCTACTGTGAATATCATAGAAAACCTCAATACCTTCCAGCTCAATCTATTTTTATGTCACACTCCTACTGACTAAAATCACACGTTACCCATCAGATATCTTCAAGGAAACGCTGCTATCAGGTTTCTTTATCTAAACCTCTGCAGCCGCCCATAGAGCCAGTCGATCAATAAAGCAATGGCCTGTTTTCGGTCTAAAACGGGGAAAAAAAGCTTACCGCAAATAGTCCTCTGCGAGTGCAGCGAGTATGTGTCCCTGTCGCAGCCGCTGCCGGCGCGCGAGGCCTGCAGCGTGACGGCGGCCTGTATGCGCGTCACGCCGGGGCAGCGCTCGTCCGACGAGCACGTCTCCAGGCGCGCCGCCGGGAACAGCGCCAGGGGACCCGTGCCGGGGGCGTAGTCCACGCGCTCAGCAACTCCTGACAATTTCATTATTTTTAAAGATAGATCCCGAGCTAGGAGACAAGTCCTGTGTTTTTTTTTATTATTATTCACGATAGGCCTACGCTTGATCACTAGTTCGCCTGATGTTAAGCGACACTGCGATCTACGGTGGAGCGCGCTTGCCTAGAAGAAACACTTCAGCGGTAGGCATGATGAAACTTGATTTAAAGCGTTTCGTTCGGGTTTTTGGGATGTCCACCATTCCATGTCCACGAAAAAGCGTCCGATAGTAGAAAGGGCAAGGGGGTATAAGATCGTGGAGATCTGATGCACACTCTCCGAAATACATCCGATAAAAAACTGACAAGCTAGCGACTTTGCGGGGATGTTCCAGACTCTGGAGTTTAGCTCGGACGAGCGAGTCGTTGCCAATGAGCTTCTTGGCGCGCTTCTCAACGGATTCCAACGCCTCAAGCTGGTACTTAGCCGAACCATCCCAAAGGTGCGAACAATACTCCATGCACGACCGAACTTGTGCTTGGTACAATATAAGCAACTGTGTCAACAGGTTTTGTAGCGTACAAAAATATTGTGAAGGATATCCTCTGTCTCAAACCAGAAGACGACGTCCGGGCAGGGCGTGTCAATTAGGTTCTGCTTGATTGTTGTATAAGTGAATGATTACTTTATCTGCGTGTATTTTGTATATTTTTCTCTTTTATTTAGTATTATATTTAAGTAAATTTACAACTACCTACTTAGATTATACTATTAACTCGCATGTTATTTTTAATAACGACGTCTGTGGTCTAATGGTTCGCGTGTCGGACTGCTGATCACGAGGTCGTGGGTTCGATTACCACAAATCACAAATATTTATGTGATGAACATAAGTGTTTGTGTTTGTCTGAGTGTTTCTTATGTATTATAAGTATGTATTTAGAAAAAAAAAAAAGTATATCCATTGTCTAGTACCCATAGTACAAGCTCTGCTTAGTTTGGGACTAGATGGTGCTGTGTAAAATTGTCCGAGAATATTTATTATTTATTAATAACTAGTTTTGATGTCTGCACATTCTTTGAGTTGCAATCTAGCATTAGAATAGTGTTATTTTTTGTAACTTTAATACTTTATTGATTTTAACTTGTTTTGTGCATCAAATAAATAAAATAAAACAAGTATTTGACTCGCGTGGGAATCAAACCCGAGGTGACCAATACAGCACTTTTTTACTGTTCATTTGCGGCTATAGTATCACTGCGACTGTAGTCGGTCTATTGTGATCGCCTCTCGTTGAGTAGACAATGAATATAGGCAGGTACTTTTTTTATAAACATAATTTACTACTTAAAATGATTAGATAAGTATTAGTTAGTTTCGTTACAAAGTTTCGCTTTTAGACTTTGTATACGTAGTTGAAAATACATTCGTAGATAATAAAATAAAAACAGAATAGTGGAAACTAAATTCGAAGAAAAAGAATGGGAATTGCTTCTTTAATCCATAACTTTTCACAAAGCTAAAATAATTTAAATAGAAAATTCTATTTTCTTTCTTCTATTCACTAATTTAATAACTTCTTAAGAACATTTTTCAGTCTTATGACTAACAAAAATGTATTTTTTAATTCAATTCCTTTAGAATAGTTTGTATACAATTTCGCCAAAGCTAATAAGCAAACATGTGCAATTGAAATCTTAGCAATAAACTAGTCTTAGAGTAGTTTCTCTGGCTTCGTTTGCGATCAAATAGAGTTCATAATAATAATCCCGGTCTAATCCGGGACGAGGCCGGGACTGGGACCACCCTATCAATTATTTAATTGCGTAAACTTATAATAGTTAGTCGGTTTGTTATGTTTATTGAATAGTGTGGGGCTTCGGCGTTCTGGGAAGTACCTAAATAAACAAACAACCTCTTTGCTTCATAAAATCCTTCCCCCTTTCTCTCAGATAATAATACATATATGATCCCTACAAAAGAGCTAAAATTGATTCTTCGCAATTTCTTGTAAGTACAGTAGAAAGCAACGGACTGATCCGGTTAGACATATGAAAAATATTTTTTTTAGTGATTCACATGTTTTGCAACGAGACTGGAGGGGAAGGAATTGTAACGCACATCAGACTCGAACGATAGTGTCTACTTCCTAAGCAGAGATCATACATAAAAGAAATATGTACATAATAGAAAGAGTGCTCTCTAGACCATATGTTTATTTTTTATAGTTGTTGCGTTTGACCTGTCTGACCTGATGGTAAGCGACGACGAGGTGGAAGGTGGAACACGCTTACCCAGAAAGTGCCTGTTCACTCTCAAAGACACCAAGGTTATATGAGTCCGGGAATACAGACGCAGGGAATGTAATACCAGTAACTCCTATATAAGACAATACAGTGGCTCATTGTGTAGATCGCCATGTTACAGATGGAAAGAGGAAAAAAAGGGTTTTTAAACAATACCTTTCCAGCCGGCTCTGCAGGGCTTGTTGACCTTGATGGTGACCATGACGGGCGCGGACTGTTTCATGCCGCAGTCGTACGCCACCACGGACAGGATGTGGTTGTGAGACTTCTCGTAGTCCAGCGCCTCCGTGTTGCGGATCACGCCTGAGGTCAACAGTACATATTGGTGAACGTCTATCGGGATACGAGATCTATTCACCTAATAGTTCACGCTCATGCTGTCTAAATTATCATCATAAAATTATTAGTATTTTTCCGTGTTGGGGTCGGCTTTCTGTGAGAATTTATGATGTGTATTAGTGATTTTAGTTTCTCAGGTGACCGTTAAAGAGTCTTCCATATTATGATAATTCACTCAGTAAGTTAAGAGTTACAGTTTACACTTATAGATTACTTACATTCTCAAACTCTCGTAATACTCAAATTCTCAATTATCGGTCTGGTTAGGGTACAGGATAGAAAGCTCGACCGGCTCAGGAGTCTTGATGAGCTAAATATTATCATCAGCAACAGAACCTAGCAGACGTGCTAGTGTGGCCAGTTGACGAACTGGGGCACAATTCTACTATATCAATTGATAACTGTCAGTCTTGTTATTTAGTAAAAAGGCATAAGGATTGACACATTTCGTAGACTTATCTGTCAAATATCAACCATTCTGAGGTCATTGAACTACGATTTTGACACAATAAAATTAAAACCTTATGTAGCGATATCGCAGCGACTTAATCGTTGAAACCAAAAATAAATCATTATTCGTTTTCAAATCGTTGAACTGTGTGATACAGTTCAGTATTAGTACAGTTAAGTATTTTTCAATAGGACGATTTCTCGCTCCGATTGACGGATGTGAATAGGAAAACTGTTTCAACATTTCCGACATCGCTACGTTTTAATTACGTGAATCGGGCTACTAGTCCGCGCTAATAGAACTGCTTTAAAAGCGATTATCAAATCTCACCTTCATTATCGATAGTGAAGGGTTGACTCCTGTCGGTGAGGATCTCGTACTTGCACACGTCCCCGTAGTGTGGCGTGCAGTCCCTATCGGTGGCCTCCACGCGCAGGATCTCGTCGTAGACGCGGCCCTCGTCGACGGCCCGCACGTAGGCCGCCTGGCTGAACACCGGCGCGTACTCGTTCACGTCCGTCACGGTGATGTGGACCGGCACCCTGGGGAACATGACACGTTCACTACGATGTACTAGGGACTATCACTTGCCTAGCTCGCGAATTTAAATTGTAATAAGGATATTAAGCAAAGGAAAAATTCGACCGCGGGCAAGATTCGGACCTGCGTCTTCTGGTTAGGTACATCAGACGCTATGACCACTAAGCCACCACGATACCTACTATGCTAAGTCTGCTATGTCGAATCCTGCCCGCGGTCGAATTTTTCCTTTGCTTAATAACTTTAAAATCTTAGCATGGAAAATTCCAAAAAAATAAAAAAGGTTTTTCGCAAATTATAGCTCTGAATAGTGAGTTCATTTTATCAGTAGAATCACAAATCATTCTCTTAACCTTTTCCGAACTGTGTTGGGTTTCCAGACTAACCAGATCGGGCTGAATACCAGTACTTTACACGAAGCGCAGCCATCAGACCTCCGTAACCCAATTTCTGAGCAATACAGTTATCCTGAGGATAGATAGGTTGTCAAGCTTTTTGAGCTTCTGACACCACTAACGACGACGGATTTACGTGGTCTCGGAGCCACGGAGAGGTTTGGATGTTTTAAGAATGGTCAAAATCAACAGATTGACCGCAGCTAGCGCAGCTTAACGTTGGTCGGTTCACTTAGCCACGAGCCCCTCATTAGAATCGCAAATAATATATTAAACCTATTTACAATAACACTATGATTGACACGACAATATTACAATGTTATCGAACAGCGCATACAATCAGCGTGACTAGAATGGAGTGGCAATAATTATAATTAACATTATGACGACAAAGACGTCCTAAAAGGGCCTCTTATGGTGAATCATGGTATGATCCACCGTAGAAAATGACTACGGAATTACTGCAGGTTTTGAAGTTGAATAGCTAAATGTGGGTATTTTAAGTCTGATCCTAACCTATTATAAAATTTGCCGCCCATCTATAAATCAGGTCCAGGTCCAGCATCAGATAGCAAGTGCCCTCCCAATTTTCGCCGTGGGAGCAAGCCGCTAGTGCCCCATTACCCCCTAAATCCGAGCCTGCATAACTTCAAACATACGCACTATACCTGTACTTAAGTCAAGAATGTAACATGTTTTGCGGAAGAATGCTAATGCGCTCCCGTAGTCCCGGCACTAAAGTGGTGTCGCGAAACGCCGAGGTTGGCCGACACACGCCACCGCTCTCCCCGGAGCGGTGGGTAGTGCATAAAGCATTTCCAACCCCGTCAACAAAAAAAAAAGAATGTTACATGTTAAACTCACGTGTTAGAGTAAGAGCCGTCGCAGCCCACGGCGGCGATGTCGAACTTGTAGTTGCGTCGCTTCTCACAGTTGAGCGGGTAGCGCACGCGCAGCCGCGCTTCGTTCTCGTCAATCACCATTATCTGAAACGAAAATATCTTTGAAATTCACGTAGAAAAAAAATATATATTGAAGATAGATCTTTGTACCTTGTAGGTACATGACCGGACAAGGCCATAGAGGAAGTTCATAATTTGGCTTTATTTCACTACATGTTTGGCAAGAGTGTAGATATACATAATATATTATAAGCTCTTATTAGACTATAAGCCTTCATAATAATAAATAAATAAGAATTGTATTAGCCTGGGGAACCCAGCAGTGTCTGTACTTACGAAACATCTGCTACAATTTATACATATATGTATTTTCTTTCTAATATTAAAGCGTCAATATCTGCCAGTCATGAGATATTACGAGATATGTAACATGAGCCTAAAGAAACACCGACATCTTGCACAAATTGCACAAAAACCATCTGGCCTATTTTTTACAGTCGGAAAATAACATGATTCCTTTATAATAAAACCTTTAAGGCACCCTTACGCCCGATTAACACAGAAAATCATACTTATAACCGAAAGGTAACAACTAACAATACAATAACAAGCCATTTCATCTACCCATCTCGTCCCATCCGGCCTATTCCGATCCCCACCTATCAAGTGTAGCGGGGCGGACGAAATACGAAAGTTATCCTGAATCCATACACATAACGCCCCATAAAATATTTGTAGGTCTTCGTAATGAAAATGGTTCCGGTCAGTAATGGACAATGCTATTGTTATGGTTGCCATGGCGACGGGACCGAGGGTATTTCTATGGTTACATGATTAATGTGTGATATAAATTTTGTTTTGTTTGCGGTTAAAAACCGTTGTATGTGGGCTCTTGTCACTGGATTGTGGTGGTCAAACAAATTATAAATATTTATGTTCAATGATGTGAGGTTGATGATATTCTATCCCTACTAACATTAAAGTAAAAGTAACTCTATCTATCTGTTTGTTACGCTTTCATGCCTTAACAGCTGAACCGATTTCAATGAAATTTGGCAGATTTTCGGAAATTGAAATAACTGTTGCCCGCGGTTTCGCATCCCAATGAGCGTTATAACACAAAAGTCCTAGTCCACGTCTTTCTCCAAGATCTAATCTATCTCTATAAGTACCAAATTTCATCTAATTGAAAGAACTCTGTCTTTCACGCCTAAACCGCTGACGGTTTAGGCGTGAAAGACAGACAGAGTTCTTTCGCATTTATAATATTAGAAAGTAAGGGAGGGATAGATAGATGAGACTTTGACTTTTAAAACAGTAAAAATAACAATAGACGCAAGAGAGGATAATCCTTCAATAAAGCAGAAGGTACGTTATTTCAGTAGCTTGTATCGCATCGATTACCTGTCAGTAGCCGAGCTTGGTACACGTGGCTCGTGGCTCGTGGCCTGTCCACCTCGACAACTACCCGTAAATCAAGAGAAGTTCGCACAACTTTCCTAGCCGAGGATCAAAATAGATTCGTGTTTAATTCACTTGTGTTTGATTGATGTGTTTTTTTAAGTTATTTCAAGGTACTATGTGATAGAGGCCATAACACAACGTTAGCCGATTTTTGGTTGGGAGAAAGGGAAGTAGCGTTATTTACTAGAGTGGCCTTTACTCACAACATAGAATGATGGAAAATGTTCTAGCAAGGGTCTTACGGTCTACTTGTATGTTAATATATAAAGTCCACTTATTTAATATTATGCAATTGAGTTAGGGGCCATCTTTCAATTTGACCCGATGCAGCTGCAGTGACTGCAATTTGATCTCTGCAATCCAATTACTGGACAATATTGAATAGATACAAGGTATGTTGGGTTAGATTGAAACTATAGATTTCATAGAAATGCTAGTAACAAACGGTATCCTGGATTCGGATCCATGAAAGCGAGTGAATACTACGACGAATTTCAGTCAAACTACACGTCCCGTCCAAATATTGGCTTTTACAAATAAGTTCATTCCATTTTACGAAATTCATCCTTTGATAAAGCGCTATGTTAATGTCGAATACACTTCATGTCCAGGTCGCAGCTCCATCAATCGTAATATCCATTAATGAACGCTGCAATGCATTATGTGTCGCATCACTAAATATTAGTAATATGTACGAGCACGGCCCATGTATGTGTATGTATGGAGCCATTGAATGTATGACATGATGGAAGTATTGTAAGGAACAGACCGACATCGAGACTTTCATCCTGTTTGTTTAATAATAAGGTTGCTATAGCATACTAGAAGTTACTCCACAAAATAAATATTTAACTAAGCAGAGTTTGTACTATAGTTACTAGACGATAGTTTTTTTTTTTTGTAAATACATACATAAATATTTGTGTCTGATTGAACCCACGACCTCGTGATCAGCAAGCCCAGCCACGCCCAGCCCAAGCCCAGCCACGGTCCTAATCTTAAGAAGCTCATCAAAGCTTGAGAATTACAAATAAAATGACCCACTGAAAAGAAACACACATAGCACTTAAAATTGAGCCTGTAACTGCGTCTAGGAAATAAACCAGATAGTTCCAAGTCACAGTTATTGTCTAAGTTGTGCCCACCTCTGCCGACCCTGCTCTCGCGGCGTCGTGAAAGTTCGCCGCCGCGGTACACTGGCGTGCAATCTTAGTAGCAAGTTTTGTGGCCATGTGTGTGCTACATGCGATATCGTTGCGGTAAACTTTATATTCTAGTACTTTACAAAATACCCCAGGCCTTGTTTTGCATTCTTGTGGTAATACTTTGTACACTCAAAAACTATCCAAAATAAAATTGTTAACTATACTTGCTACACGCTATGATGGCCGTTACGTTAACGGACGAAAATAAAAATAAAACACAATACGCAACCACCACTTCGCAAAACATCAAATCCGTTATTTAGACAGAGCGAATGAAAATGAGATTTATAAATATTTAAGTAACTAGCTTTCTAGGAGCAAAACCAATACAGAGTAAAACCATAAAGTTTTATGAAAAAATGCACGTTTGTGACGTGGAATAATTCCATGAATTATTAATTGTGAACAAACGGTAACGAGTAAACATAAACATCCAAGAACAAGAAAAAACAACTTTTTATCGATAAAATTGTTTGTTTTCACTCAGAACACACTCTTGGTTACCATGGCAGAATACGCTTCCTAAGGTAAGGCACACCATTTCTTTTATACATATTATGTTAAGTAACATAGGTTCTTATATAACTATCTCTTTAAATGTGGTCCTATGTATACTTTTATGTTGTACTTAACTCCTTATTCAAAATAAAAACAAAAGAACGCGTCACAATTTCCGTAAAAAATTCAAATTCATGTCGAAAGCTCTCCTCTTAAACAGTTCGCAATTCGAAACTACCTGCACATTGATGCACTTTATTGCAGGCAATCCCAACTTTTTCCATTTCTAGTTATCGTGTGCACTAAAGGACAGTAAAACTACACCATACCATACATAGTTCCACGACGTTTATTACTACGGAGAGTTTATAGCGCGTTGTGTGAGTTACATTGCTGTGCCGGTACGATGGGAATGGGTCTTGTTTACGAGTACAGCGCGCAATGTCTCTGTTGATTTAGCGTCGGGTCGGTCCGTCGCATAATTCTGAGCCATCCTTGAATGGGATGCGTTAATGAGTTTACGGGATGACGGAACAAAGGTTAATCTTGTTGTGGTTTGTTGGTGCCTTACATGACTATTATTCAGGCTAGAGCAACCGATGTACTTGCTCCCATTAGTCCGTTAGGAAACTTTCCTTGTAAGAACTATAAACACAAATTATGTAGGTAGTTTTTGTCAGTTTATCTGCATTGCCATGTTTTCCTTGTGCTCCTGAAGCTAAACCATTTTTTTGAAAACTTATTCTTCTATTGTGGTGTACTAGACCTTAATGTAAAAAAGTACAAAAAATACAGTCGGAGGTTATTTGCAGGTAATTGACACTAATTTGTGCCCATGTATATAGAATTAGGTGTTAGCTTTTGCCAGAAATTTCACTCGCATCTGAAAGGACTTTTTGAGACAAAAGGTAGCCTATGACCTTCTCTAAGGTCTATACCAAATTGGTTCAGTGGTTTAGGCGTAAAAGCGTAACTGACAGACAAAGTTACTTTTGCATTTATAATATTGGTTGGGATCAGTAGGTAGGACTGCCTCATTAGTCTCGTAGTCCTAAGCGCAACTGCTACGCTAGAGGTCCTGGGTTCGATCCCCAGGTCGAGCAAAGTGTTATTGGGTTTTTCTATGAAATTCTCAGTAGCAGCTCGGAGTCTGGATTAATTGTGCCCGGTTAATGGCAATAGGCTCGCCCCCTATTACATGGGACCTAAACATACCGGCGAAATGTGGGCGTACATTAGTACACCTCTGCCTAACCCTTCGGGGAATACAGGCGTGATGGTATCAGTAGGTATATTTATAATGCATTTTTGGTCATGTCCAAATGCATTTTTAGAACGTTTTTCGTTTATTAATAATAATCGCCAACCTAGATTCATAACCATCATCATTAATGACAGCTTTCTTCCATCCTTAGTCCTAAGTTCCTAAGTCAGTAAGTGATGTACTGGTTCAGTAACACAAACCTCAAAAGGAGCCTCTCCATGGTGTTTGTTGTTCAGGATGAGGAAGGAGCAGAGCGGCCCCCTCGCGCGGATGGCCGGCGTCACCTCCACCAACGTCTCGTTCTCCTTGATCAGTCCGTGATATCCCTCCTCTGGCTCTGCCAGCTCCAAGTATGGGACATCTGGAAAGAAGAGATAGTTTGGTAAATATCTGTCAAAATACATATAATCAAATTGTAGTTTCCTGTATTTAGTAACAATTAATAATAGTATTTTCTATCGTTATTAGTCTCTTCCGAGATACATAAAAAAAGGCGCAGCATGTTATTATCATTCTCGTCGTTTGTATGCATTCAAGACCATGTAAGTAAATTACATGTTCCATGTAAGACCTTAAAAAGTTAGTCTTTCAAGGTGGGTGGGTATACTCCATAAAATAAATTGTCTATAAGCGATAGGGATTCGAAAAAAATATTACTTTATGAATATATTTCAATCATTATTCATCAGAATTCTGCGAGCAATGAGCTAAGAATTGGCGGGAATGTCAATCACTTAATTTTTACTTATACCAACATAACAGTAGTCACTTGCTTATTCATCATTCTTAACCACGATTTACTATGACAACCATTTTTTTAATTCCTTTGTCCAACATCACGGATCAATTGTTGAATCCAAGCTATGATGCCATATACAAACTGTACTTAATAAAAACACTGTTCTCTATAATGAAAAAGGTGCCATTTAATATTCAGTAATAAAATTTAATAATTCGCTCCGAGGACTAGAGCCTCAACCCCCGGAACAGGTTATAACCGTTAAAGAGGCTATTAGCCTCTCCGACCGAGAGGGCTATCCGCAGGCATTTTAATGAAATAGCCATAGCCGATGCCTCACAATCCCATGCAGTGTAAGCCATTCTGAGGACACTGAATGACCATTTTTGGGAGTATCTCTTGTAATGTCCGTTTGTGATAAGGGTAAGGGGTAATTTAGATCCATGGGGGGAATCAGTAGGGTAATGCATTCATTGCTTTTGTGAATTTATTGCACTGAGCCAATGCGAGCCTGACACCCATAACACAAGTTCAATCTTAGCTTGGGTGTCAGAGTTCAACATCTGTGTAAGTTGTAAATTGTTTGCCAATAAACTATTATTATTATTAAACTATTATTATGTAAATTAATAACAATAGCGAGGTTTATTACAATTTAAAATATGTCATACCTTGAATTTTATAGTAAAATATTGAATCCATACATGTTTTTTTAGACAATCTTAAGCAAACGCAACCCTATCTAATACAAAGATAGGTTATATGGTATATATAGGGGTTTTCGTTTAACCACAAAATCAAAGCAAAAAGGCTAGTTTTATTTCACAGTCTTTAATATCTTATGACATCTGCTAAACAAATCCCGCCAGATACAGTCAACACTTAAAGCGTCCGATGTAATGCGTACAGTACACATAAAAAAACGCTCGTAAAACGTCGACCTGGACTCGAACACTCGACGCTACGTTTACGACGGGGACACCGGCACCAGCTTGCGTTTAATCCCGCCTGGATCGCAGAGGATCGCGCGGGATCGGCTGGGATTGTTTACAGTGTCCGGACTCCGGGAAACAGTGAAGACCTCCTAGCCTCGTTAAGGGCACGTTAGATTTGTCCTCGGCGCACAATCTGTGCCACGCTGGTCGCGTAAGCCCGCGATCAAACGCGAATGTCATGACTTTTCCTGTTTTTCTAGCGTACTGTTTGAATAATGGAAATTTTTCCCGGTTTTACGGCCCAAAGGGTTGAGACGCGGCAATTGTTTGTGTTACAAAAATGTGACTCAAATTTGGGTTCCTGTGCAAATATGTGGTGGGTAAGCAAAATGTGGGTACTAGGGTCGTGATTCCTTTTGTGACTACTAGAATATCAGGTATTTAAGGGGGTTTCATTTACAAGCTGCGAAGGGTACTACTAAGTAAAGAACCAAGTATCGAAAATGCATCTGCTATACCAAAAATCTAAAATATTAACTCGTAAAAGTATTATAAAAGATCTATTTGCAGAAATAAATATCATTTATTGCAAAAGTTCATGAAAGTAAAATTTCAGACCGAGTTCAGCTTATATCGTATCACAGAATCTTTTGGCATACAATCTGTTTACATCAACAAAACAAATATTTTACACAGTCAGACATTGTATCGGAAACTAGAACACATCTTAACTTGTGCCAAAAAGATGAACTGCTTGACCGAGCAACATTATAAATAATACATTTTGTACAACACCCGGAAGATCTTTTTATTTCTCAAATTAGGCTTTAAGTAAAGCTACTTCATTAGCGTATTTGAATCCATTAATTATCCTTAACGAGGATCTTGTGGAAGAAAAAAAATTAGGCTGTAAGTACTATGATATTAATATGGAATTAGCGTCTAAAGCCGGCCGCAAATTTTGGTGCGAAAGACCTCTTTACAAGAAAACGGATCATTGTGTTTGTGAAGCAAATTCTGTTATATCAAGGTGTGCTGTTAGCGATTATGATTTAAAACTCAAGTTGTCCTTAGTTTAATTGTTGTGCATTTAAGAATAAGTATTCTGTGTATCTATCATCATTATGTTTGTGATTCCGTTTTGTAGTTCTTTGTAATATAGCTTGATGTATGTTTTCTTATTACATCCATAATACTATGTAGGTACATTGTACATCATATACAAATGTCTGCATTTTATTATGCTAAGAAACAAAACGCGGAAAAAAAACAATGCTGTTGCAAGTGCTAAGAAAGCCTACGATGCTAGCTACACTATGTTACTACTCCCAGCTTTCCAGCTACCTACTGACTATTGTTGTACAAGCTTACAAAAATTTAGCTTTTTCCTTTTACTATTTTTCTTTGTACCAAACAAGTAACTGTGCTGGTATTAAAACTCAGCTCATATTCCTTATCTAACAGCGCTCTTAAATTACTCCTGGAATCAACACTTGCTGGAAAAACAGAGATGATAATTTTATTTCACAATGTTCCTAGAACGCAGAACCTTGCTTGTAATCGGCATCGCGTACTTAGCATGTAAACTGCGTAATTTTAACACAAAAAAGCTCAAAATTTTCCACTACATTAATTAAAAAGGGGTCATTACGCGAAACGAGAGGTAATTTTGCTAGAAAAAAAGGTCGAAAAATATTTTTTCTCTTTGAAGCGTAGACCGTCATGCGACAAGCCTTATTTAGTATTCACAGGCGGTGTCGCTGCGGTCTCGGGTTCCGTGTGAACATGGCCTTACGTATGCCCAGATAGGTGAATTATTGCGTCCAAGTTTAAGTATTTATGTTTCAACTTTTCCAGTGTAAATCATTGTGAACATTGTTGTGGGATGATACATTTTGTTTGCGTGTTATTCCTGGATTAAACTTCTGTTTGCAAAAGTCCAATTAAGGGAATGTAATTGCCAGAGGGTATCTAAGTATTTGATATTGTTTTATTTATTTACACAAAGATTTTCGGATGTTTTTATTTTTAATTACAATACTAGTGCCGTCCCGTAGAAAGCAATTTAGGAACACAGTTATTACCTACAAAGTAGTTCATCTATTGCTAAAAACTTACGGTTGTAACTTTCCATTTCACTTGAAATTCCGTTCTGTTTGCAAAGATCTCTGTTTGTACTTACTGTTACAAACAAAAGAAAACAAAAACATTTTCGATGCCAACCAAAAGGTCCCAAATCATTAACATTTACGAACAACGCTAACAACAAACACAATTTATAATACCAATAAACAATACATATAAAAATAAATAACATCCCTTTAAAATACAATTTACAAAAGAAATTGTCGCAAAACGAAATGTTACGTTTAGTTTTTGCGTCGAATGGACTCGCTAAATACTGTAGTGACATACATTTACACATGAGTAGTCGGCGCGTGAAAACGAACAATCTTTGTAGCGTTGACGTGTAGCGTGGTGCTGAGAACAAAAGTTTGGATTTGTTGGTCCCACGTTGGGCGCCAATTATTCACTGGGAGTCATTGTAAATTAAAACTTGTATTTTTATTTTTATCTTGCACGTCTAGGTTTGTGAACTAAACACTAAAGTGGTATATTCACATGAGAGTAGTAGGCGTGGAATCAAGTCTGACAAAAGTTGTCCCATGTTGGGCGTCAATAATAGACAACCGTTTTCGTTATGTTATTGTGAGTATGTTAATGTTAGTAGTTAATGTTTATATAGCTGTTTGGTTTTTGTATAAAAAATACAATTTAATCATAGATATTTAAAAAGAACTTTAAGTTTGGCATGTATAGTTTTCGCACTTAACACTTTAGTGAGACACGTGTATGTATGACCAATCTGCGTAAATAGTAAATAATAGCGATGACGTATAACGTAGTCCCTGGAGCAAAAGTTTATTGTCTGTCTTACACCAGGCGCCAATAATAAAAAATACTATTTAACTTTCATAAATACAATACTTAAACAGTTTTCTAAATGTGACGAATATTTATAAAAAATATGTATCAGCACCGATTTACTGTTAATAACCATTTTTATATAAAAAAAAAACTTAAATTAATTTAGTAGTTCACTTCGTCATACAGTTAAAACAATAAATAAAGATATAATGAAAGAGCGAGACCAAAGACAGTATGATGAGAAAGAATTGACTGTCGAGGTGACGGCAAAAAAAAATGACATAGGAACTCTAAATTGGATGCGAATCAAAACGTACGTAATTTTTTTTAAAACCGTATTAAATAGAAATTAAAATCACTAACAATTTATCACAAATGTTGACTTCCAACAACGGCGTAACAGATGAATAAGCCGATCATTTATTTCAATTACTCATTCACGTGAAGGGAGCATAAAAAACCCTTTTCGGCCTACCCTACGATCGGAAACCCGCAACCATTAATCTTAGCGCCATGTGTCAGTCGGAAAACGTGCATAATGTGACAATTACGGAGCCTGGATTTGAATAACAACCCTATGGAGCTTTGGGAAGCGCCAAAAGAACTCGGAGGATCGGGTCTATCCAATGAGAATTGGTCATAAATGCAGATACGCCGCAAAGGACGATAAAATCGACTGTAAATTATTTAAAAGGCTCAAAAGTGGGTAGTATGGTTCTTGTATGGGTGCTCTCAGCGGTTTTGTCGGTTTGGGAATTTGCGGCGGCTAATGGTTTATTGTTACGACTAGCTGTTAAATTTTATAGGCTTTGTAGGGAGCTTCCGTACACAAATGAATAATTTTGGTTTTGTAAATTATTTTAAAACTTAGTTCCGATGTGCACCAGACGATATAAACTTTGTATCCTTATGTCATAACATAGCCGCAAATCGAAGGTCACCACCATTGAACTTTACAGAAAGATAAGGCAAATATAAATATATATATAAAACCCTTCGGACACAGTGGGTTTACGACACAAACCGGTCATTTCGCATAACTGTGCCGAACTGTACACCTACAAAAGTTGGGTTTTATGGTGTCTTGACGTGGCGAGGTTTATCAGTTTCACTTAGTTTGTTGCGACGCGAACCCTAAAGTTGTTAGCCATGGGATTTGCGGGATTATAAACTATGATCCCTACTGGTATCGTAGTTGATGTCTCGTTGGATCACACTTTGCGGAAAAATTATAATACCTTCCATGATAGCATTATACCTACAAAACTTTGTTCATGCTCTCATATTTATGTTTATTAGTTTGAGAGACAGCTGCATCATTGTATCATCTACCTATGTATTATATGTAAGCTGTGTTATTTTCCAAAAGTTTACCTAAAGTCTTTGAATTGCAAACTATTTACTCTTGGTACCTAACTGTGTTGATGCAGTACATATTTGATATGTCCCTAAAAGGTTAAGTAGAGGCGTATGACTATAGAAAACCTGTGAAATATGAAATAAGATTACCAAATACTCTTTTAACCAAATCTAATAAAAAAAAACCATATCGCAGAAATAGATAAGCCTCTCAAAAATATAAAGACCAGTAAGATGTAAGGATAAGAGCTAAATAAACACCATCAATTCATTCCACAAAAACATAAATCTATTTACTAGAGATAAAACTGATTACTCAGACTCACGTGAGTCAGTGTAGCACGCTATAACAGTTTAAATCAAACTCCGGCAACTTCTACACTATAACCGTAATGGTCGTGACATACATTATTCATGGATGTAAGCAGCGTGTTCTCCACTCTACGCCATGTAGTATTGATTCTTGCCTGACACAAGCATGACTAAGCCTCCACTTGTCTCCCTCTAACACCTTTATTTTTGACACAAGTGAAAAAGACAGGAAAGCCTCGTTCGAAGCATGGTCGAATGGAGGTTCCATGATATGGCAGAAAGAAAGACTGGTTACGTCCGAATTACTGTGTAACAGCAATGTCATTTGGGATTGGAGCATTTTGCGTTGCTCAAGTTAAATCGAGCGACGACTTCTTGATTACATTTGGGCAAAATCTGAGCTCTGAATCCTCTTTGTTATTTAATTAAGATTCCCTAGAAGAGATCGTTTGATTTTAGTGGAAAGTTTGCCATATTTAATAAACCAATAGTTAAAGTAGGAAGACTTCTCAATAACACTTATTTTTGGTGGATAAATTGTGAGAGTTGGCAGATTCTTTCGAGATTGCGTTGTAGATTTATGTAGGATTTTACTTCATAATTCTCGGTATAGGAAATTATATTGGAAGCCGAATAATGAGTTTATGTTTAGGGTATTTAGCACTAGTTTTATAAACTAATAATAAGCCTGTAATGCTGACGTCTAAAGCTTAGTCAATAACAGACCACGCACAGCTTAAGCCGACGAGTGTAAAAGCACTAAAATGGAATTTTGGTAAATGCTCACCGGAGTGGGGCAAAACGAGATGAACAGTTCTATCTCTACGGGAACACGGCTCGAAAAGAATAAAGCTTACTTAGTAAACCAAGCTCTTCTCTACTTTATCTATTGTAGACCAACGACCTCAAGCCAAGCTTACCTCCTCAAATCATTAAGCTAAGTGATTGTTATTAACTGAAATTAATATTGCACTTAATTAAGATAACATCAAACGTCAAAATCGCAATATGCTTGACAGGAGTGTTTGTCACGTAACATGATATACATTTCAATATCAGAATCGAATATTAATACCGTGCTTGATGTTAAGACATTAATTCTGTGATAGGTACGGTCGACAAAAGAGTTAAGTATACAGGCAGCTAATTAAACATCGTGTTTTTTAAAGATTGTGTAATTATGTATCACGCAATATGTGTCAAAATGCCTGCATTTTGACACATATTGCGTGGTTGGAGGGTTTGACGGGTAATTATTTAAATCACAATCTGTGTAAAGATGCAGATTTCGTTCGCTACCTGTATACTAAACTCTTTTGTTGACTGTACTAAAATATTTCCTATATTAACAAGTAATTTCATAAGTGATCGAAGGATTTATTTTTTCGTCATTCAACGGAACATGTTTTTACTTCCTGATAGTCCTGTGGCACAGGCCATTCATCCTAAATAATTCTACTTATGATGTCATCATAGTTAAAAGTATTTTGTATTTGTATCTTTTTGTATTTATTGGCATTTTCCATGTTAAGATTTTAAAGCTATTTTAGCGAAGGAAAAATTCGACCGCGGGTCTCCTGGTTAGGTTCACCAGACGCTATGACCACTAAGCCACCGCGACTACCCGCCAATTCGAATTTTGCCTTCACATTCTAAATTTACGTCTTTAATGTGACGTCAGTGACACCTATAGAACACATCGACATTATTACGACACAGATATTCAGCCGTATCATGCGGCTGAATATTAGACCCCAACATAGAACTTGGAATAAGACACGGAGGATAATGACGTGAATTTATTAGATATTGAAATAAAATCTAAGTTTCGATGCAAAAATAGAGCATAAATATATTGTAGACACTGTATTGGCAAGCAATTCTAAAGTAACTCGAAACTGATTGGTCTCCCTAAGGTGAAAGAGGAGTACACAGCGCTGAACTCAATACCGACAGACGTACTAAGGACCAATCCACATCACCCTCAGTTCTTTCTACACTGAATTTTTAAAACGACTCAGCTCACACGGCATTTGCAATAGCATGGCCGGAGGCTGCAATGTTGCTTGCAAAAATTTTCTGCTCTATTCTATTTGGAGTAAAGTTCACTTTGAACTGTAGGGTATTTGGAATTTTTAACTCAAGATTTCGAACGTAGGTTATAACGCACTCGTATAAGTTTTATAGTTTATTGTCTGAAGTTTATTTTGTGTGATATCGTGTCCCGCGGGGTCAGGAGAGGAGAGACTGGAGGGCGCAATAAATTATAACTTCTACATACTGGCAACACTGTAGATTTAATTTTAAACGTTGCCCAGCACTAGGATTTTCGCCTGTATCGTAGGTATTAATTTTAGCTTTTAGCCGTAGAGAAGAGCTTTGCGTAAGAACATTTTCAGTTATTTTTCAAGTCGAGACCATTTTTTTTGTTTACGCGGGGAAACCTTTAAAATTCTACCGGTCTACGGGGATTAGACCGGTAGACTTTTTTGAAATGTAAGGAAAAGACCACCCCAGGACCCCCCTGTGGGTACGTCAGGCCATCACGCCTGTTAGCCTACATAACACACACACACACATCCCTATCAAGTCAACCTAGACCTGAAAAAAATATAGTTACATGTCAACGCAACGATACTTGCCAACTACATCAGGCTCCTAAGTTCCCAACCCGTCATCTAGGCCCGTTTACGTCGGGAAGCTGTCACGTCCCGTAAAAAGGTTGCCGTAGAAGCCGTAAAGGTGTCGCTCAGACGGACAGTGTGATTTTATCGCCGCGATAATGCACCGGGATAACGGCGGAGACGTGCCTCGCTTGAAGAAGAGGCGGGTTCACACGTGACTAGTGTAGCTGACGAGTAGATTACTAGTACTAACACTGGCCTGGTTTATAGTAATAGTGGAGTACGCCAGTGGGAAGGCGATTAAAGACTAGTGTACAGTTATTTTCTACGATAAGTTGTAAGTACTGCACCCCCTTTCTATATTTTTAATCTTTATGTATAAATAAAAATTAATGGACTGTTTCGGCAGTTTTTTCTTGTGTTTGTGATAACGAAAAGGTTTTTATGAAAGAAAAATAAGGAATTTCCCACGGGTTTGGGAAATACTAAGATCAATGCGGCTTATAGCTAGTTAGAAATAATAAAGTACCTATCTATTTATAACGTATCTAGTAATAACTGCCGCACACCTTTGAACCGGTTTCTATACTAAACTTGCAATAGCTTACAAAGATTATTTCTCCAAAAACAGGACAGTCAACTTATGTGAGTAGAATAAAGCATAAAAACATCACACAGTATATTTCATCCAGACATTTATAAAATTATCATTTGCCTATTCATTGATATTTTGGCAGGGTCCCAAACGATGATCAATCCACTATATTAGATTACCTATACATATATTAGAGTCTGGTTTGTATATGTCCGTAATGCCCAAAGTGGTGCTAAAGCAAGCAAGTGATAACTAGTACGTATAAGTACTATGTGCTTGATTCTATATTTATGTAGTGGTGGCGACCTCTTTAGCGCTACATATGAGACAAGTTTTACAGTTGGTGTAGATTTGAGTCGCTACACGTCAAATACGTACATATCCATATAGAAAATACTATACACATGGGTAGGAAAACTATGATGTCCACAGACGACGACGATATTGTAAGATCGCGATTCGACGCTATGCAGATTCAAATAGACAAAATTCTATAGACAATAATATTAAATAAATAAGGCCTTCAAGTTGTGGCTGCAACTGCGCCTGTCTGTACTTTTCTCTGGCCGGGTTAGTGGGATCGCAGGCGTATTTCTTCTCCTAATCATAATAATTATCAGGTTCAGAAAAAAAACACACTACTAAAAAGTGCAACGTTTAAGACATGTTTTCACTCAAAAGCTAGTACTATTCGATCGCTCATCTCAACAAATATTAGCTTACTTCGTGTGAACCCCGCTTAACGGCGTCTCATTTAGTAAATGGCTGGAGTTGTGTCTACCCACACATACATCTACATAGATGGCGAGACATTTCGGATTACTTTCAGTAATAATTCATATTCCAAGTTTTGTCGAAATTTTGCAGACAGTCCTAATGTGTTTTGGGGGAAGTTTCCTCTCGCCCCTTACCTTACTTTTGGGGCGTGGTATTTTCATTGTACTGTAAAAATATAGGTGGGTTGTCGCTTTTAATAATGGTTGATTAGGATCTGATTTTAATTATAATTAGAGTGGTTTGTAAATTAAAGATTGTAAATATTGTTTACTAATAAAGTTTTTGTCACAACACACACATCTTCAACCTGAATATTGAATTCAATATTTTGGAAAAAACATCATTATCTTCAGAGCCTTTTCCCAAATATTTTGGGGTCGGCTTCTAGTCTAAACAGATGCGACTGAATATCAGTATTTCACACGAAGCAACTGCCATCAGACCTCCGCCTACCATTTTCTGGAAAATACCGATATCATGAGGATACTACTGACGATTGTCATAGGTGTTAGCACCGAGGTGCGAGGTGGTGTACCGAGACCGAAGGCCTTACGTGCTCTCCGAGGCACTGAGGGGTCTCGATATGTTCGGAATGGTCACCCATCCACAGACCGACTGTGGCTAGCTTAGCTTAACCTTTCATTTATAGTTATAACTTAGCCACGAGCTCTTTGAAGAAAATAACATTTGCCAAAACATAAAATGATTGGCTACAGTAGTGGACCTAAGGTATCTAGATGCTACTCACTGCTCTCTTTTTATTTGAAACAGCTGAAGAATACAAAAAAATAGCTGAAGAATACAAAAAAAAATAGCTGAAGAATACAAAAAAAAATAGCTGAAGAATAACCGAATTACAAGGCAAAAATGGAGAAGAACCGACAGTAATGTACTGCATACCCAATAATATTATTCAACATAGTCGGAGCACGTTTCTAATCCGTTATCTAGCTACTGGTATCACTAATCACAACTGTCCAAGTTCAAACCGTTCATATTAACTAACAACACAAATTGTTGTTCCGTAACAACTTGGTACAGACCCTGATAAGAGATAACGAAGGAGCGTACATGGACTCCACAAACATCTAGGTATAGGATTCTGTACAGTAGGCTTCTGTTTCTAGATTTAAAGCTATTACCTAGTCTTAGTAGTCAGTACTGTAGTGCTTCGAAAATTTGATGTTCAGAATGACAAATTCAACAGATTGTGGTAGATTGATGTGCTGGCCATTGATTGATTTTCAACTTTAACACTAAATGATAAGGTTTATAAACAATTGGGAAAAATTGACAGTTTTGGATAGCTGGATACCTTGATTGAGCCATACGTATCTACTTTATTTATATATTCATGTATATCATTGTAATAATTATTTTAATTATTTGCTAATTTTAGTGCACCACGACCATCGCCACATTTTTTTTTTCTCCTGTCCATCCAAAGGTTGTCTGGTAGATATCGCTATTAGTGCTAAGACCGCCATTGTACCCTCAATTTAAGTATTTCCAATGTTGCTTCTTATCATCAATAAAGATTAATCTATCTACCATGATTCGCGTCATACGTCGTATGCATTGCGGGGTTGCTTTTGGGAGTTGATTGTGAAAATATAACGTTTACTTAAATACTTCGAAAACCATTTAAAAATTAATACAATACGATCGATATTAAGTCATAACGCTTTTTTTTGTGCTAGTAAGTGTGGAGCGGCCATAACAATCCTTAGTGGTAGTCAAAGACAAAAAAGCCTGTCAAGCAGTCTATCCTTAGGATATCGGATATTGCCTAAAAATTGAGTTGGTTAGGTTAGAGTACATGATGGCAGCGGCTTCGCATCTGGTTAGAATGGAATTGGATCCCGACATAGTTGGGGAAAATGGCTACGATGATGATGTTCTTGTGAAGACTTTTGTAATGCAATTATTAGAAGCTAACTATTGTTAGTTAGTTATAACGAAACATTTACTATCAAAGAGTGAGCTCACGTCCATATTATCCCAAATCATTCATCTTCAAGTCTACATAGCCACAACTATTCAGGTCTAGCCTAGATGCAAGTGTCTAACTTTCTCTCTAGTTAGTTGGTGTGTTGAAGTGATTCAGTTAGTTGACGCACCGGCCACAGGGCGCAGTTTAAATAATATTTGCAAGTTAAGCATAGTTTAATTTGAAACTAGTAGTTAAACGAGTTTAGGTACGCGTATAGCGACTTTGTTTAGATTTTAGGGGAGTAGAAGGCGCAATGGACAAACGTTTTTATGTAATACTAACTTATTCTGCCCGGGACTTCGTCCACGTACAAAAGTTACTTTTAATTATCGTTGTAATTTGGCTAATTAAATCAAAATCGTTATAGAGTCTATATGCTATTCTGGTGTATAAATAATAATACTGTAAAGTTTAATCAAAATCCGTTCAGTTGTTTTAGCGTCAAAGAGTAACAAACATCCGTCCATCCTCACAAACTTTCACATTTATAATATTAGTAGGATATAGTAGGATTTGTTGTCGATTGTATATGTATAAGTAGTGGTATTATATTTTGAAAAATCCTCCTGGATAGGTTATATGTCTGAGTCGTGCCGATGACTAGCTGTCGCAGTAACCAGCTGCTTGTAACCGAAGAGATTTAAAAGGATCATAATAGAGTGGCTATATGAAACATTTCATAAAACGTTTCTATCTTTGTCAGGCTGACATATAAGACGATTTATTTCCAACTGGAAATAAGTAGGACTGCCTCATTAGTCTAGTGGTCCTAAGCGCGACTGCTACACTAGAGGTCCTAGGTTCAATCCCCAGGTCGAGCAAAGTGTTATTGGGTTTTTCTATGAAATTCTCAGTAGCAGCTCGGAGTCTGGATTAATTGTGCCCGGTTAATGGCAATAGGCTCGCCCCCTATTACATGGGACCTAAACATACCGGCGAAATTTGGGTGTACGTACACCTCTGCCTAACCCTTCGGGGAATACAGGCGTGATGGTATGATGGTATGTATGTGGAAATAAGTAATTGATTACAATTTTGTTGTTAATGTCCCGTCTTTCGTTAGTAATATTTTAAATGACGTTCGATGTGATTTAACCTAAATATTAAATTGCATGTCCAGTTACCTACATTTGTATTTTTTTATAGCCAACGGTAGGTAGGTAGATACTCGAGGGAGATATGGGGGTATATGAAAGAATGTAGAGTAGAGCTTTAATGAAATAAATAACTTTATATTATTATTACTACCTTTTCCCAACAGTGAAGCAATAATAATGACCGAAGACGTCATAACGAGAACAGAAAATAAACATAACGTCAATTGAAGTGTCTATTTCCGTCATAAATCGTAGGCGTATCCCCGCTGACATTAAAACCTTATTTAAGATTAAAATACTTACGCTGCGTAGGAGATATTGCTTAACATGTTTTTAAATACGATAGCCTTGCTTATTTCTGTCAGCATTAAAAATAATGAAATTGGCTTTGTTTTACTCTTAACTTTCAATAGGCAGACATAATTTCTTACATTAATTTTTTGTATGTTTTTGCCGGGCGTCTTAAAGAAGACTTTGGTTGGTTTACTTAACTTTAAGGATTACTGTTACTGCTTTGGTCTTTGATGTAACCTTAGCAATGACTGAAATAATTTCAGTTTATTAAACACTAAAAGTAACATAATTATATTCTTTTAGTTTTAAGTTATTTAAATTATTCTTCAAATGATTATTCATTAACCATTGGTTGGTTAATTTTGTAAATTGGGTTGGTGGTGCCAACCCTAGTATTAACAATTTCAACTGACGTGAATTCGTGACTATGTACATTGGCGGACAGAATATTGAGACAATTTGCGAGAAGCTAATATAATTCATTATTAATTAAAGGATGTGTACCTACTCTCCGCTTCTACTACTCAGACTTTCACGTTAAATTTAACAGATTTATATTATTTGGTGCCGTAAATTGCGAGAAATGATTTGAATTTATAAGGAAATTGAAAACATTTAAATTAATTTTCATAACTGAAATTAATGAATTCTGTTTAATGAATTCCCGTTTTCATAAAATAACAAAAAAGGTAGGTGCATTAACAGTTCTGAATACAAAACTTTAATTAACAACGAGTAATTTCGGGAAAAACTGTTCTCCAATATAAATTTAAATTACCAACACTCGCCCTAGGCTGCACAAATTATCCAAGTTAGCAAACACAACGCGATGGCACGTCCTCAAGGCTTCGAGCACGTTAGCCGATCAAACATTAAAGATATCGGGTATCTGGGCACGTGAAATGTGTACACTGCGTCGCGTCGCAAACCTATTGCTTTGATAAACCGGTGCTTGTCTGCACGTCTGATCTTCGATCACTTGTTTGGGCAAATATTGAGGGTGCTAAAGTTATGCGCGCCTCAAGTGTACACTTTATGAGTACTTGCGTTAGGGTTGTGTATGATTTAGTATTGATTGTAATAAATAATTCTGGGTTCTAAGACTTAATAGAGTTTAGAATATTAGTTTAGGTACGAGAAACGTTTCTTATTAAAAACATAGTTTGCCCAGCAAAGGACTATTGTTGCATCGTCTTCAAAGAGAATACATTAAGACCCCGTTTGCTTGAAAAAACTTCCAAGACAGAAAGCTTTTTCTACTCACGACAGTTGTCTTTGTCGCTATATTTCGTAACCTTTGCACAATTTCTTTCTGACTAGTACGTAGTTTGAATAGTCTTACGTACCTAGTACCTACTATCGCTTTATGGAATGTTGCCTTTATTCCTTCTCATTTTTATGAAGCAAAGAAATACTTTTAAAATGCTCTTTTGACGTGTCCTTTATTTCTTTGTTCTATATGGATAGTTAATTTTTTTTTTCATGAGTTATAAATTATAGAAAATTAAATAAATATAAGTTTTTTTAGGATTTCGACTTTTAGAAATTACATTTTGAAATAAAAAAATACAAAAGCATTTTTGTCCATTGATAAATCTAGTTGAATTCCCCAACACTGTCGATATCGTTTGCCTTTTTATGATATCAGAAGAAATCCAGTTTGTAATCTGCGTTAGAATATGGGGACGTTCTTAAGACATCAAGCCAAAACACATTAGTTCATCTCAAGTTAAATCCCTTACAGACGTTCATTATCTATGCCTAGCTTTGAACAATGTTAGGCAATACATTGTAGTTAGTACTTCGTTCAATACCACGCTACGTACGACAAATTACTGTATAATGGGCGGAGAACTGATTACCTGTCCTAGCCTGTACGCAGAGTAATAACAAAATGGAGTGTCAATGGAATAGCGAGCAGCAGCTTAAGATATCTTCAAGATACTGTTGCCTCTGTGCGGCCAGACATAAAATGAATCAGAATTTGTTACAGATCAATTATAAACAGAAATAAAAATGAAAAACTTTATGCAGACAACAACAAAAAAGATTCTCGCGTTATATAAATTAAAGAAGTGTATTACTTTTCATAACTTTACATGTAACATACATGAAAAATCGGCTAAGTTCGCTGCAACCTATATATTGAAGTGATGGGCACTGTGAGTACATGGCAGTGTGAGAGAAGAGAGAACTATAAACTTTCCATTAATACTGGATACTCCGTGTGACTAATCGATTACAAATGTACGTTGTATATTAAACAAGATGGCGGCTACCGTCTAGGCGATTAGTGAAACATCTACAATGGCTTTGAACTGTGGCGTATTGATTTTGAGACTGATTGTTCAGTAATTGTGTGTAAATTAATAGTATATCACAGATTTTATAATTAAATTGATCGTTTTAAATCTGACAGTCAAGACTTTGAATTCTATGCACTGAATTAATCGCCTAAAGAGAAAATATTTATATATATATACATATAAACTAGCTGTTGACTGCGGTTTCACTCGTATCCCCATCGCTTTTGAAACAAAATATAGCTATTTTCCTTAGGATGCAATATACATATATTTTATCGATATCTATTAATAGATTTAGGCGTTAAGACAAGTAGGTAACAAACAAATAGGCAGTTACTTTCTCATTTCTATGTTAATATTGCACTAACAAAGATTATGATATGAAGTGTGTGTTCGTCTTGCAACTCTGTTATTTAACTAAACATTTCGAGAACGCTGGTACCCAAAACACAAGTTTAATCTTACACTGGGTACCAGAGTTCATCGTAACCACTTTTCTTGTTGTTCTAACGATGCAGTGTCCAAATAAGTGTTTATATGTACAACTATTGTTTAATAAAGAATTATTTATTTATAATTTTTGAGGAAACAAAGAAGAGTGAGACGTTGCTTTTCTTCCTATACCTAAAGTGAACATTTTCATATTATGATTGCAGCATTACCCCTCAACTTCCACCACATTAAATTCCTCGCTAAGGCCACCGAAGCAGCACAACATAACCATTTCAAAACACTACTAAATGAACCTCTATTTTCCTTTGTACAGTGGGTGCAATTTGTGCACATTTGCATCCGCGCGAGCGACCGCCGTCAGCTCTGATAAGCACTAATATCTAGCGAAATGGATGCAGGACCACTGACCAGGCAATATCAGAATACTTACTGCTGACAACTCAAATTAATTACTGATTTAAAGAGAACGTTGCGTAGTGTAGTATAAAGAACACACACACAAACAGAAAGTCGCTACTGTTGTCGTAAACCAAACGCTTAGATAATGTCAAAAAAGGCATATACTGTTTTCAGTCATACTTTCAGTCAGCATATTTATCCACGATAAGGTTTTAGAAAAACTTCTCAAGACAAATTTGTCGCAGTAAAATAACTTGTAACAATGATAAGATAACAAATATAATGCATAAGGCACATATCCAAGTATGGCAAATGCAAATTCACACGACATTTAATATCACACAGGCTCAATAGAAACTGAACGGAATATTTATCACTCTTTTTAGCACTAAAATGTTTACGATCATCAATCACTTTTTATCCATTATCAATTTGTAAAGACTATTAGTGCATACATGGGACTATTGGTCCTTCTGTACGCTATTCTGTGGCTCAGACAACCACTTATATTGAGCGCAATGGACGCAGATCCTGGAGCTTGGATCGAGGAGCATCACTAATGTGCTGCGTGTGGCCAGTGATAAAGGCCGGTCACTGCAGTTTAATTGACGAAGTGTTTGGGCTTAGCCGACGGGCTTTGTGTGAGCTAGTAACGGTGAATTCGCTTTTGGTGTTAGTTTGTTCGTGATTTTGAGAGGCTGTGATGTATTCGTTGCTAAATGGAAACGGTACCAATACAATAGTGTCAGTATAATCGGTCAATGAATTGCTAAATGAGGTAGACTTAACCATCACTAAATATAATTGGTGCTTTTGATGTTCATCAAAGTTGGTCCTTCGTTACAAATATCCATTCAAGCCGTAAACTTTTGAACTAAACTTAAATTAGAATTGAGAATTCTATGACGCCCACATAGTAAAAGTAATCTTAACCTAAAATACTACACTGTTTAATTATAGAACTACTTAGCACAATGTCCCCTGAGGGTCATTAGCTTTCCACAAAATACGGATCTTTGCCGTGTCCCAGGCGATGACCACCAGACTGGTACTTAAAGATAATACCTATATGAAAATCTTTAGGTTAATTTCATTTCGTAAAATATTTAGCATATGCGAAGTTAGTAAGACTCGTAGGAACAGCTTTATTAACAACAGCTAAGTTTGGATAGCACAAAATATAGTGCATAAATGCTAATAAACATAAAGAAAGTTCCAGCCAATATGAAAATGCATTTTTAATACACACATTTCTGCCAAAATCTAGCCAACTTTAAAGTTATCCTAACTTAGTCATTGAAGTCATGAAGTTATGACGAGAGTGCCTGCAACAGGAAAAACTTGGGTGACTTGGCCAAGTTTCGGTGCACGCTAGTTAGAAACTTGGCAGCCACTGCGCTTGACATGTCACCAGTGCCTCGACTACATTTTTGGGAGCTATTTTACATATTTCTTAAAATGTTTTCGAGAGAATAGTTTGAAGACGGAGGCAAGTTATGCTTTTGGTTTCGGATCCTAGCAATGAAAAAATATGTAAGTAGAGTCTGTTGAGCAGATAGGAATATTTGTGTCGAATACAAGGCTCGATAATAAAAATATGTATTACTGAAATTAATGGCTACTTTACACGAAACTTAATATTTAATTAAACATAAAACAACGAACAGCTATTTTTGGTCCTACATTATATTATTTTCTTTATAAAATATAAAAGATTTACCTTATCTCAATAAACGTATAATTCTTTGAAAGTGGAATACCCTCATCACATAAAAATTACAGCCGTCATTGGCCACTGACAACACGATGCTCAGCCCACCGGGCTTCCGGGAAGTGGCTTACGGGAGATAAGTCCCCGGGGGAACGCGAGGATGTAATCTTAATACGACTTCAGATGTTGAAGCTTCAAAAACAAACTATACTTAATATAGTGTAAGGGCAACTGATCTCAATTGAATCTAAAAAAACTGTTAATCGAAATAAAACTACTAATATTATATTGGATCATTTCGGTATTAGAGTATACCAGTCAAATAGCAGTAACCAGATTTTCAAATACCATCACGCCTGTTTTCTCTGAATGCCTAGACAGAGGTATAGGTACTGCTGTTTACACACAGTTCGCAATTAACTATGATTCACTTGACGAGCCTAGACATTAATCGGTCTCAAATTCAGTCTCAAAGCTGCTACTGGGAATTTCGTAGAGAAAACCCATAATCGACAGACAGGAGTCATTCAGCAGACAGATGTTTGTCTAGTTTTAACTTAGGTAGGTATCTATTCTATTAGACATAAAAACATATTTTTTTTAATTACATAGGTATAATTTTTCCGTAATTAGCTAAATAACTAGTATAGACTACATTTACATTTAATACCTATAGTATAAATATTATTTAAGCATGTTATGTTAAAAATGCCTTTGACAATAAATAATCGAGACACAATATTTGTCCCAGTCTACTTGCGGTGAAAAGTTTCACTAGTACAGTTCTGTACGTAAAAAGTTAATTTCGCGTATTTCACCACTAAGTACCTAGTGTAGGTAAGTTTTTTACGGTTATTACGGTTACCAGCGGGAGTGCATTATGTAGGATCAAGGTTCGGAGGACGACGGCCCAAAATGGAGGGTAGTGGCGGTTAAGAGCAATCCCTTGTTCGTTTACCGCTTTGTTTACTAACTGTCAGTTACAGATAGCAATTTCCTAAACGTTCTCCGGCAGATGTATTAACCAGTAATTATTGGAAATAGTAAAGTAAACGTTCACTGAACATAGGATTCCAATTATTACTTAAGTGCATAAAGAAAATATTGCTATGGTAAACACGTTTGACAGATAAAAGGGTGATCATAAAAAGTTGTTATTAAAGGCAAAGCGTATATTACAGTAAGCGAAGTAATAACGCCACATATGATCATATTTTCGCTCCCGCATCCGCCCGGCTTTTGCACTTCACAAGATGAATAAACTAATTAACTCTGTTGCTCAGATTAAAATCCCCAGGACGTGAGCATCACGGTACAAAATCGGTGTAAATATTTTCTCCTCGAGCTGTGCTAAAGGGCCCACATGAGAAATTATTTACAACACTATTACATGTGCCATTAAGCTGCCATTATAGCTCCACCGTCGCCATTTTGATGCCGAATTACATTTTACTCGATTTAGTCTAATAGCGCGCGCGGTTGCCTCCGACACTTTGACTCGTAATGGCTGACTTAAGTTTCTCAAGCCAAAACATACAATTACGTGAATTGCTTGTATTTTCATCAGTCTCACGGTGGGCGCCAATATCGAGGTTTTCATTTACACTTTGATCTTTACAAGTACTAACTAACAAGTAACTTTAACCACAAATTAAGACGAAATTGGAACCTTTTTGACTTCGCGACACGTGGAATTTCATTACAAAATGTTTGTCATCTGAGCTTTCTTAATCCACTTTAGTATTCAAGTCACTTAGTAAAACATGTCGTCTAACTTTTATCGTACCCTACAGCTTTCAACAAAACCTTGAATACCCTACTACCCCAGATTGCGGCAAAAGAGAATCTTACGCAACCGTCTATGTATACATTTCCCGAATAAAAAAACTCTTATAACAATTTTCATGAAAGGCTTGCACGGAATACTAAAGGGGGAGGCCAGTCTCATTAATTTACAAACAAATAGGGAACAAGTGTTTCACATGGCGACTATGAATCTGCAGAGAAGGGTAGAAAGAGAAAAGTCGAAAAAACTATAGTCATGTCGGAATGGAATGAATTCGGAGTAGTCATTTATCACTTGAATGCAGTGATAGCCTAGTGGTGCAGTGATAGACCATTGGACTGCCAATTCGAAGGTCTCGAGTTCAAACCCAAGGCACGCACCTCTGACTTTTCGAAATCATGTGCGTATTAATAATTAATTATCACTCGCTTAAACGGTGAAGGAAAACATCGTGAGGAAACCTATGCAGGTTTCCTCACGATGTTTTCCTTCACCTTAGAGATTTTTCTCAACCGTTTGTGAAGTCTGTCAACCCGCACTGGGCCAGCGTGGTGGACTATAGCCTAATCCCTCTCAATATGAGAAGAGACCCGTGCCACGTTCACGTGAAGGATTGAGCAGTTGTGCCGGTAGACAGAGAATTCGAATTAAGAATGAGAAGCAGAGGTTCAATATTTGAAATGGGTACTTATACATACATACCATCACGCCTGTATTCCCCGAAGGGTTAGGCAGAGGTATACTAATGTACACCCACATTTCGCCGGTATGTTTTAGGTCCCATGTAATAGGGGGCGAGCCTATTGCCATTAACCGGGCACAAATCCAAGTAGTGTGGCAAGTTTATTATTAGTCCAACTAATAATAAAAAACCAAAAATTAAGTGTAAACCACTGAAGGCAACCTTCTTCTACCCTCAATTTGAATGCAAAGTTTTAAATGGGTTTAATAATATGTGATATACCACAAAAAGGAAGTATTTCCTAAAAAATACCATCATCATCATACTACTACCTTCAAAAAAGTACCAAATGCACCAGTAAAGCACACTAATTCTCTTTAAAATTTCTGGTTTGAAAGCCAACTCGGCCATAATGACTACATCGCCGAGGTTCTAACTACGAACTACTAACTATAAACTACACTAACTGAACTTTCATATAATTAATATGCGGAAAGCTCGCGCTGATAGTAATGAGGTACTAAGTGACGTCACCACACCTAAGTTTTGAATATAGAACGACGATGAAGTAATTTTCAACGGATTAGTTTTTGGTTTGATTACTTCAGTATTTTTATTTGGCATTGGAACCAGTTTATATTTTCTATGAGGGTTAAAAAAACACGCAGCGTGGGTCGGCCTCCAACGAGATGGACGGGCGACCTGGTAAAGGTCGCTGAAAGTCGTTGGATGTTAAGTACTAATTAAATATTTTACCCACTTTTCTAAATAGTTAAATGTATATAGTTTTAGGAAATGACATACAACCTCAATATTATGTTAAAATCGCATACTTTGCATTATACACCTCGGTCAGATCATCGTCTTAGATTGCCTGTTAAATGGCTGGTACCGATCCTCCACTTAAAAACTTTTGGTCCTTTGATGTTTCTGTTTGAATTTCAAATAACAGAACTTTTCTATTAAATATATTACAGTTATGAATGTGCAGACGCAAAGTTAGGTACAGGTCACGGCATGCATAGCTTCCATTTTGTAGCAAGTCTGTTGGCATTAATAGGGCACAGATATCATACTCCCGAACTGAGAATTTCATAGCAAACTCAAAAATTTCTTTGACCACTACACCAATGAGGTTATTTTGCAGAGAATTTAATCATAAGTTGAGAAGCAAAAACTTGCTTTTCAATAGGTGTTACTGACGTCACCATAAAGACGTAAATTCTGAATGTGAAGACAAATTTCGACCTGACGGGTGGGACTCGCGGTGGCTTAGTGGTCATAGCGTTTGGTGTACCCAAGACGCAGGTTCGTATTAATAACGTTCGCAATAACTTTGACAGCTAAAATTAGAAGGTTTGGAATGCTGCACAACGATTAATAGAGTTAATTCATAATAATATTATGGAGTTGTGGTCTAAAGTAGCGGATTTCCTAGTACCTGACGTAACCAAGGCATGTCATACTTTATTCTCATTACCCGCCATTTTGAAACTTGTTACTTCGTTAGTGAAAGAAAACCACGTGCATTCTATTTCAATATAAGAGCTCTTGTGAGTGCACCACTTCTCATATAATTCTATAGAGTGCTTTTTCCAGGAATACATCATCGCGGTCTTGAGCAGGTATTCCTGTGAAGTTCATCTGCATCATATTAAATAATGCCTCGCTATTGTTTTAGTACCTATAATGTTTTTAAATATAAGAAACTCTTGACCTGAACTCGAACCTCAGAAAAACAAAACATTAATGAATTAAAAAAATATATTAATATGAAAAGAAAGCGAAATATAAAAACGACTCCTATCTTATTCATGAGGTTCTTATCCTATCAAGAATTAATCAGCAGACACAACCGAAAAACAAACACACACAACCTGTGTTTGTATGACAAGGTATATGAATCTGTTGACAATGAAGTGACGTTCTGAAGTTTCTGCTTACTCTTTTGGGAAAAGGGCGACATGTTTTCATGTTTTCTCGTTGAAGATACATCATTTTATCAGTGTAAATTGTGTAAGAATGTGCACGAACTAACCAAGCAAGTATCTAACACGACACATTCAATAAAGATATTTTCCGTTAAACTCATATTTCAAAATGTTTCCTGCCTTATCTCGAACGACAAACACTACGCTTCCCTACCTCTTCCTATCGATTGCTTCAGTCCCCTCACCGTCTCGACAACACATTTTTCTTATTATTTCGAACAAATTTGAACGAGTTTGTCACCTTCAAACTTCTCGACGTTACCCTCATTTTAAACAAAATAATCGATAAAATGTAGTTTGCCACGTCGCACCGTTAACGACGAAAAATCTGTCATGTTATATATACCTATAGAGCAAAGTATTACATTATGTACACAGGACTACATATTATGTATCAAGCTATAGAATAATAGTTTAAGCTAACCTTTCATTGTAAGAGATCGTGATTGTAAGATCTCATAAATAAGAGAGGTAGGGCAAAGTGGGAGTAATTCCACTCAAATTGGAGCTGCCCGACTGGGGAAGTACCTCCACCTTGCAGAAAATCGAAGTGTAATAACACTGCTATGAGCTGTGTTGCGTTTCTTACGGTGAGCAAAGATACCAATGCTCCACGAGGAATCGTTGTGTTGGCAGTGGGGGGGACTTCGACCCCTATACTGCCAACCTAAATATTCCTCTTTCTTTCTACAGGGTCGGCAACGCGCCAGTGACACCCCTGGTGTTGCAAGCGTCTATAGACTACGGTAACCGCTTACCATCAGGTGGGCCGTATACTTGTTTGCCACCTTAGTATAATAAAAAAGAAATACTCATTAATATGGCAGAGTACTTAAGTGTTTGTGTTTCAATATTCGACGATGCTTCTGATTATAAAACTGACCTTCTAAAACCCTTCACGCATGCAAGCCTTTCGAAACCTAGTTCCTTATTCAAATAAAACTAAACGAACCCTAAATTAGAATTTGTCGTCCCAGACTGAACTGCCAAAAAACCGGCCCATTTCCAGTCCCTAATTACGGATAGTTGTACAAAACAGTAGTCGGGCCAAATTGCCAACTTGGTGGGTAGTCGTTGAAACTTGTTCTCATTACGTTACCTGTTCACGAGTGATGGACATGTTTTAGTAAATAAACTTTTTGTGGAAAGTTATCCCAAGGTCGGACTCAGTTCGGGTAGGGAATTTGCGTAAAGTAAATGAACATACATATCACTACAAATCAGTGTAGCGTGTGTATTGAATTTAGGGCACATTTGGGTCACACAATGCCCACGCACGCTAGTTCATTGTCACAGAATGTAACGTGATCACACGTGGCTTAAACGTTATTTGAAGAAATCCTCCTATATAAAATAACTGCAAGATAATTTATAAACGGTAATCGTTTTTTCAAGGAAGCAGGAAACAACTTTTATATTAACTTCTTCCTTATGCGGTATCCTTATTTCATACTCATACATAACTTCCTCATGTTGGGAAAAACGTGTGTTGAAGATATAACTTTAATGTGTAAGAAAAATCTGATCGCAGACAGGAGTCGAACCTTTATCGTACGGAAAATCCTCATGAATTATCTACCACCTGAGATGGGAGGCTGTGGACCCCTCCAAAGGGCGAGGCCTCTCCTGAGAGTTGTACTTAGGACCTCACACTGAGCAGCCGCTTACCATCACTATTCATTCATTCGTTAGACAGATCCTGTGTGGGTATCAATTACTGTTACTCTCTCGACGTTTCCCATATCTTCTGGCCGATGGTTGGGGGGTGTGGGGGGAGTGAGCCATTTCATCCTCCGCTCATGTTAGCCAGAACAGGGAGGTAGGCACCACATTCCCATTGGGACCATGTTTTATGGTTGCTTTTCACAATATTTTATTAAAATGTACTCGAGATATTACTGTTTGTTGTAGATAATGGCTCTGTGTGTACCTGAAACAAATAATAGAGGGTTTATTAGAATTATATTCACAACTTGCTCCCGCCCGCGAATTTACCCGAATAAATTTAAGAACCCGCCCTCTATTGAGGAAGATCAGAATTCAATATATGTTATTGAAGTAAATATAACATAAAAGCCCAGAGAGTTAAGAGGAGTTTCGAATTCTCAACAAAATGAATAAACAAATACAGTAATCATTAATGTGCATCTTTTTAAAGGATTATCTGAGTGTGTATGGAGTTATTTGTTAGTTTTTATCTATAAGACTATTTGAAACCGTACAGCTAGTTTTACAAAGCGCTTCTTTCATTTCCAGATCATGTTTTTGTCCGCAAAATCGGTGGCTTATTTATAGTACGAAAAATTCTTATCGATCGTCCGGAGTAGGTACTCTACAACAATATTCAGGATTTTCCAAGATCCACGTTTCGTTTATTCGACAACAGCTCATATCTCCCAGGTCCCAATAAACCATATTTAATACCCATAAGTACTAGAGGCAATACAGCCAACGAATAATGAAACACACATCAAACGGAAGCAGGTTATTGCCACGTCTGTTGACGGTACCCCGCTCGAGTGGCAATCAAACCTTAAACACCTTTGATGTGAAATACACGACTGCGCCTTAAGTTATGTGTTTCTTGATGTGAAGATTTAAATCTCAAAGAAACGGTGTCAACAGTATAAAAGTAATATCTTTGTGGAGTATGATAAAATACAGTTCTACGAAGATATTTTCTACTCATATTTTACACGTGTAAAAATATTTTTTGTATAGGGGGACTAAAAAAGACACATTGAACAACTTCTCTGGTAACAATTTCATATTCAAAACACAGAGGGAAGAAAAGAAAAGACTTTTTCCGTGAAACAGTAATATTTTAAAAATAAAAAGGCATAAATCAAATTTAATTAGCGAAGCAGATCCAGAAATGTCAAATGAATTACATTACGATTCATCAAAAATTATCTGTTCAAATTCGTCAGTTGACTTAAGTAAAGCCCTGAATAATCTTAAATAATAAAAACACAATCAATATTTGGGACACAGCACTATCTAGTCCCAAACTAAGCAGAGCTTGTACTACATAGGTATAGGCTTATATAATACATAAGAAACATGTTTATTATTTAATTACAACTTGGACCAATGTTTGCATAGCTTTCCATTCCTTACCACTCCATGACTATAAGTATGAACCGGCAAACGTACCGTTTCCTAGGATACCTGTCGTAATATAGTAAGGTAAAGTATTAAACATAATTTATATCGATTTCCCAAGTGACCAGCACTCGATACAGAAAGAAATATTGAGGTCAGGCTTGCGATTCTAGTTATATTTGGTTAGGATGTCTACACATTTATTTCTTGTAAATACCAATTTCTGTATTATTTCGGAATACTGTATATAAATCCATTTATTTATTTAGTAACAAATAATGGAATTTATACTCGGTAAAGTAATCAGTATTGTATGGATGGCAAACGTAATAAAGTACTTATTTATCTAGTCGAATTTGGATATCTACTGGTATTTCCTAACTGAAAACTGTATGTACCTATTCCAAATTTCAATATAAATCCATTAGAATTTCAAAGAATAACCTGATAACACTGCTTGACTGGTCCTGGGAATTGAACCCAGGACTTAAGTTAAACAAACGTTAGGATATATTAAAAATAGAATACAAAATTATTTATAGATAATTGTAATACTGTATACCCCATTGCTTTACATTAATTTCTGGTGTTTGATAAAGAATATTCTATCTATCTAAAGCTAGCCTAGTAATATTTAGTACTAATTATCATCATAAAAACAAAGACACAAACAGCAGCACCCATTATAATAATATTCTAGCAGAACAGATATTGTTTCAACCAAATTAAAGCTAACATTATTAGGCACCGCTTCACAAAGTTTATTTCTGTGTTACGTCTAGCTCACGAGACAAAGGGCTTGAAATTGAGAAATAAAATGTATATAAAACGGTAGTTCGTTGATATCGGAAAACAGTTTTTTTTAATACTGCTCCCGAGCTGGGGAGGAGTTTTGAGTCGCGGGGGACTTTACAGCCAGATTTAAAAGAAATATCTGACACAGACAAACATCTCTAGTGATATTCTTTAAAATAAACCAGGTTTGAACCCTCCAAAGTTTTAAAACAATAGCATTGAAATCAGGTCTCAGTTGTGAAGTTTACTTGACTAAGCAGTGTAATATTTCATCAAATTAATAAGCAAATTGCCCACTATCAAAGGAAAGTTCGCAACACCATCCAAGTTTAAGGCTTTGCGTGTATTCAATCAAGTCCAATATAAACTTGGCGGCTTATTTAATGCTATTAGATGTTACGGGGTTGGCCAAGTCAATTACAGCAGGTCCGTCAGTTGCTCCAAACACAGCCTGGGATAATAATTTGTCACGGGGTTACTTGTACTCATTGTTTATGTAGCTAGGTAGGTAATTAGATCCGTGGTCGTTTTGACCGCGACAGGCGCAGGGTTGACGGATAAAGTTCGCCCAAGTTAAGTCAACTTCGGGCACAATACGGGCGCAGTCTTTGTCAACACACTCTTTGACCTGAAGTTTGGGTGAATTGGGATTTTATTGGCCGCAATTAAATGCGGTTGAAGTACCTACAGCAAATTCCTGTCTATCTTTGGTACAGCAGGATATTTTTTAAATTTTCGTAGAAATCAGTTGAAGATCGAAGAAATTGAACGAAGCTCTTAACCATCTATGAACCATCTAAAAGTTCAACAAAATGACCAATATCCTTACTCAAAAACACCAACCAATACGAAACCAATTCCTAATATTGTTCAGAATACCATAATTCTAAATAATAAATACAAAACAGGTTTGGTTTCCAGTCGTGATAACGTTCCCATACAAATAGCTGATCGTTAAGCTGTCGGTGTAATCACGGATGTTACTCCCCCACACGTTCACGGCGCCGGCGCACGGCGAAGCACTTATCGCAACTGTGTCTTAGTTTACAGTTAGGAAAACGTTGAATGTTGGTAAAATATATTGCATAGTACTAATTTCAACACACAGGATTCGTTATAGGAACGTAGTGGTGGGCCCAGGAGTTTGAGCTGCATTTTTGCTGTAAGTCTTGCTAAAGTGCAACTATCCATAACAAAGTAAGAACCTAAGTACAAACTGATAATTATAAGAAAAATCGTTTTTCTCCCTAATAATCCTTTTGGCTCAAACCCGTACCAACTTTTACAAGATTTACTTTACTCGTAAAATAATTAACTTAGTACGTTATTTTTAAATGATTTGGCAATTCGTAACCATATTGAACTTTTATGATTTACACACACAAGAATAAAGAAAGCAAGAAATCCTTGCAAGTGACAGACAACAGAGAAAACAATATATCGATGTAACGGGAAATATTTACTCAAACTGCGAGACGTCACAAAGTGGATAAACAAGCATGAACGACAAAATAACTGATCATAGTATGACGTGTCAAGTGAACAAGATGGCCGCCCAAGTTTGGATTTGGAACTGTTATTGGGATTTTATTTTTTTAAATAGTATTCAAATTCGTTTTGTAGTGCTTGAAGTGCTTCGTTTGCATAATTTGTGATTTAACGAGATTCTTGAAAATTTTACATACCTAATACTGCGCTTAAGGCTTTGAGCAGTTAGTCCCTACTTTCGTACTAATATTGTAAATGCGGTCGAAACTCTGTATTTTTGTCTTTTACTTTTTAAACCTAAGCAGCTGAGAAATTTCGATAAAATTTGACAAGGAGATAGATTGCATCCTGAGGATGGACTCAACTTTTTGTCTAAGAAAAAACTTTGAGATGCAAGTAAAACCGAGGGCTACAACTAGTATGTTATGAAAAATTAAGACTACGATAATGTACAACCATGCCACAAAAAAAAAACTGGTAAATCAGGACTGACTCTTGAATAGTAATCCTAAATATACTCCTGTTCCGAATCAAATACTTACTACAATATGTTATCACTTCAAAACGTCAAATACATACGCCGGAGAGAATATAATAATTTCCCAGGCTGTGGAGCATTCTAGTTATGTACGCTATACCGGTTCTTTAGTAGACAATTGAAAACGTATTCAAAGATACCATTCTGCAGGCAATTTTTGGAATACGTTAAGGTATTGGCTAGCGATAAAATTCAAAGAAACCCGTCTCAATTTCTCGTAAAATCTTAGTTAGCAGTATTTCTATTGCTGCGGTATTTTTATCTCTTTGGTATTCATAGAGGAGTCTCCAACCGAGGTTGAATATTATCCCCCATTTAAAAACATTACTCGTTGCTATCATTACTTCTTTGTCATAGCTCTGCCAATTTCATTATCCATTCAAATTACCTGGAGCGAAATTATGTTGAACAAACCTAATAAAAACATAAACACACGCCATTTACCTAAGTTATTAAACCCACGTTAAGTTTGAACAGGGTAACCTTGCTCCTCAAGAATAGACCGTTCCAAGTGGAATTATTGCTGCCATAAAATTTCACAGGCACATACACGCTACAAAATAAACTTATACGAGTGTAACAACATACAGGTGCTGTTAAGTAAAATTTTAACGTGTGGAAAACAATAAACATTTTTTGCTGCTTCGCGCTTAGTTGGCGCCCAACGTGGGACTCATTTCAATTATCGGACCAGCGGAGAATTAAATTTTGCACTGTATTTTGATAACTCACAGATTGTGTTATTGAATTTAATTAAATACTGAAAATATTTAACAACTGCAAACAATAAAGTTTAACCTGTTTGCAGGGGGCACAATAGTTTCTGAACAAGCGGTTTTAATATGTTATAAATGTTCCCATTATTCCACCGCAGTGGAAGTAATTACAGACAAGAATCATATTAAAACATATTTGCCAAAACCCACTTCAAGCACTAAATCAAACTCGAAGATATGTGCACACTCGGCTTTAATTACTTTCCCAAATCCAAATATACGAAGAATTCTGAATAGCCTCATCTCGGTAAGTTCATACATGTTCCTACAAGTTTGAAGTTTGAAGAAGAGGGTTTAACCAGGAATCCAGTGCAATCGTCGACAGGCCAGCGCGACATTGAAGACGGAATTAATTGAAATAGCACGATAAGAGTTTGGGTCTGTCTTCCGGCGTGACTGTCAGCCGTAATCCGGCTGCTTACACGGATAATCCGGCGAGTTTGAGTTGACCGTACACTGTTAACCCGCTCATAGTGCACGCGACGTTCGGAATCTGGTAGGCTTACAGTTTTTACGTGTAGGATTTAAAATGTTGACATGTTCCGGTATTTGAGTGGGACAGCTTTCATTTATAAGGTAAGAGGTTAATTTATTTATGTGAAGAGTTTTAGCGAGGCTTTGACTGAGGATTACGTAGGATAACAGACTTGCGATTGTTAAATGAAATGTATTATGCAGTGACGAAATTGCTTCATACAATTATGGAGTCGAATATCCACTGTTTGCTTTTCCTTGCATATTTTATGAATAAGAGTATATTAAACATTGTGGATTGAAAAAAATAAGAAAGGGATAATTCCGTACACGATATACAATTTTGATTTCAAATTACCCTCATATTAGGCCATCCCTCCAATTTGTCTTTTTATTTATGAATATAAAAAGGATCCAATTTCTAAGACTTATTTATGTACAGAAATAATGATTTACTGTTACTTTCAGCTGTTTCCTGAAAGAAGGCCGTTTGATTGACAGACCAATTCGTTTGGCTATGTTCGGGAAAACTGCGCCTTTATCAGAAATATGACAGAATAGCTTTCGCAATCATTTTCTTATTGTGTGCGTAACAATTATTTTATATTACTTGCTCTGAATGAGGAAATTATTCTTTTTCTGTGATCATATTGGATGAAATTAAGTTAGATTTATAAAGGAAGTTTTATTAAATCTGAAACAGTTCTTTTGATTACTATACAAATTGAGCTAGGACGAAAGATGATAATTAATGATAATTGGATCTACCATTCTCTATAGCAGTAAGCAAAGTTATCGATTAATATAATTATTATTAGAAGACAAAGTAAGTATAATAAAAAACATTTCAGTTCAACGACCCGTTACTGTATCATCGGCACCGTTGTACCACAAACATACCCGTCGAACCCTTTGGGAGTCCCAGGTGTGACAGCTATGAATGAATCATGAACATAAAAATATATTGGCGCCCATTGTGGGACCACTTCATAACTGAATCAGACCATTGGAATTCATCTTATCGATGCTTTACGACGGTCTGCCGTATCCGCAAATAAAGTAATGTATGGGAAATAAAAGTTTTCTATATTACACATTTTCTATGTGACCATTAAGGTTCGTTCGTAAAACAAGGACAGTGGTTATTTTTTTCATTTCAAATGTTTTTCCTGTAGGTTTTTAGGTGGGCGTTGAATTTGCAAATTAGGATTAACGCTGTAATATCCTATTTATCAGCCCGCGGTAGAGCAAATCTCTTAACCTACCTCCTCCATTTATTTAAGGAGGCCTTAAATCATTTAATGGTCGTGTTATTATGAAATAAGAAATTCACAGGTTGAAATGTATATTTTTCTGATAACTTAGATTTTGAAGATTTTTTCTGCATTTTAATATCGTATCTCTAGGCAACACATTTTTTATTCTCATTAGCGAGCCAAAAATACTGATAAGCAAAAAAAGGTAATTTATTGTTGATGGGTTTGCGTTTGATCTCAGTCTTACCTGATGGTAAGTGACTACAAGGTCGAAGATGGAAAGGTTAAAGTTAAAATACAAACAGATAAGTTTTCCAAACTGGAATCAAAGTTAAGAACATGGCGCCAATTCGAAAAAAGCTAGACAATGATTAATATTTCCTATAAATCTCACATCAGGAGTAGGTGAGCACTATGGGTTGCGAGTTGCGACCCTCAGTAAACCGAACCTCCGGTTCGAGTTTAACATTAGCAGATTTTTTCGCGTTAAAAGTATCGGACTCCATTCGAAACATCCATCGTGTTAAAACCCTGGGGCTGTATCGACTGTATATAAATTAAAGTATTTGTGAGTAATTTTATTTTTCCAACTTTGAATCTTTTTTCACAAAAACAAAAAATTTTTGCTACATTTTATACTATACAATAAAAAAAAGCTTTTGTTTCAAGTAAAAAAGAAGTACGGAATATTATTCTAGACCAATATACTTACTCGTATTTGGTATTGTAATATACCTAGGGTTCTGTCTCATTTCCCCTGCTGGTTACTGCTATCTAAAATGTGTACATAAAGCAAAGCATTAAGTCCTATTGACATGTTTCTGTAAACGAAAATTCAACAAGCGTGAAAATTATGTACATAAATAACCCTATTTCCTTTCAAAGCTAGCTCTTAAACGGCCGGCTATAGAGCCTAGGCCCAGAATCAGTGAACGGTACAAATAAATCAGAGGCAACCTCTCGTCTCCTCCATAATCCAGGATTTATCCGGAGGCTTATCAGCGCAGGGCACGCGACGCGTCCGCTCCCGACGGCTTCCGCGCGATAAATAACCAACTTCGCCCGAAATAAACTACTTTACCTTATTAAATTTGGATTTTAAATGCAGAACGTGGAACTCGAAATGATTTACGCTTGTTGATTTGAGGTGATTTTGGTCGTATTTCTCTCCTATTGGGACTATTAATTATAATGTTATCGTTGAACGCTTACCGAGATTTCGAATAATACATATAATTAAAGTCATAATACGTTTATAAAACTTCTAAGAAACCGTTACTTCTCTGTGGGGCGAAACTATTGTATCTGCTAACTGATCCGAAATGATCATGAAATGTATTAAAGTGATAATATAAATAATAGTATATGAAGTCAATATTATGGCATTTCTATACAAGTAAAAAGATACTGCCCACATTTCAAACAAAATGATATTTTATTTTGAAATAAAACCTTGTGTCATATCTTTTTCCGCACTATTAATTTCGGCAAATAGACAACGACCATATTTAATGGAAACATATCATACGCTATACGATACTGTATTATCAGAACTGGTTTTTATTTTGAATGTCTGTTAAACCGGCATTATTATAATTTAGAGGATTACCTAAACAAAATCTTGGTATTACGTTGTCATACCAACACCTACTTATAACAATCGTTAGTGGTAGTCAGAAGCCTAAAAAGCCTGACAACCTGTGTATACTCAGGATATCGGTAGTACCCAGAAATTGGGTTGCGGAGGTCTGACGCGGTCTTGAGAATCGCGCTGGCTGTTCGTGCTTATCAGCGAATATGTTTTTAATAAGACGACCATCTTCTTGATTTACCTTGATAGTTCAGCGCTTAAGGACTATAATAAATGTGAAGGAGGCAATTAGCACAGGCAAGTCTTTTTGTCTGTTTTGTATGTTTTCACACCTAACCGCTGAATGAATTTTGATTAATTCTGGTGTAGAGATAGATTGGAGAAGGATAAAGTTACCTTTGACTAAAAAAGTTAGGATAATTATAAAATCAATTAATGACGACAGAGAACTAAGCAATAATTAAAACATTAACCTAGCACTGAACCATTCTAAATCATAACTAAAGTACTTGGAATAGCTCTCCGGTCCACTGGTCCGACAATGAACCCGGATCCTTTGACAATCGCTGGTGAACGCAGTTTCCGAGTCATTGGTCACCGCTCTGTTCAGGTAACAAACGTTTTGGGTAATGACCTATTTGTAAACTCGCGTGCTTTGCATTTATTTGGAATATTTGCACTATTGCACAAAATTCCCAAGGAACTGTAGTTATATTTACGATAATCTTACTCTCGGAAGGAGCTGTTTAAAAACTGCGCCTGATTTTCCCTTTTTCAGCCGCAATTTAGTGTAGGTATTTGGCAACTAGTCTCAGTTATAGTATAAGTAGACTTTTACATTGTATGTATGAAAAAATCTTTGTTACATACATATTTTCACGCATGTCTCCCATTGGGTTAGGCAGAGACAGATTTCTACTACAACTATGTAGTTGAACTAAGTGTGAAACAAATATAATTATAAATAACATCTGTCTGTAAGGATCGCTTTAAGCGATAAGACCGCCTATTGTACAATTATATCATTTATAAACCTGTAATTGACATTTGTTTATGGTGTGCAATAAAGAATATTATATATGTAGCCGTAACATTTTACAATATTTTTGCAGCCGCCTCAATCGGCGCAATTGAAAACCTTATAAACGCCTTCCCATAAAACAAAATGGCGGTACAATAAAGACAAACAGAATCCTCTGTAAAAACTGTCCCACATTACCCGTCCCTCACCTTGTGTACCGAAGGCTGTTGTAAATCGATCCGCTTAACCTTCTGCCCGACCTTAAGTTGGCGAGTCGTGAATCAAGAGTAACGATGCGTCGACCTGCTACAGCTAAGTAATGTTCACAATAGTGGGTCGGGGGTGCAATATCGGACGTCGTACAGTCAGCAACGAAAGTCGCTGAATATATGTTGCAATCATCAATATAATTTTTAATATGAAGTTACTGATCTATGAAGGTTGTGCGAAATCATTGCATAGTTGACCATCAAATATTTACCTTACCTTTTTAATAAAAAAATCTCTTGACATGCTTTGTAGTTATCATGTTTTCAAAATTTTTCTGTGTTCAGCGACTTTCGTTGCTCACCGTACCTATGACATCGTGCTTACGTCGTGTTTTAGTTATATAGAGTTCATTATACTAACTTATACATTTAGACACCAATGAAAATAACCCATATAATGACATTCCACTTTTTTAATAATTTTTCTACCTACCCTCCAAGAAATTGCGATAAAAATTTAATATTTTCTTTTATCTATCCTGTCTAAAACTTGGGAAATATAAAATAATGCTGTGGCAGCGAATTACACATCATATCCCTTTGACATGTCAGTGACAAGTGACACAAACATATAGTTTAATATTATTATGACAGCCTTGTTACGTTCTGTTGTTTTTAGGTTATATTGAGTACGACCTTATTGGGTATGGCCGCTAAGAACGTCTCTTACGTTATTGTAGTTTATAAGAGAACATGTACGAAAAGGGTACTTATTTTCTTTTTTTATAGTGTGGAAATTTCTCGTGGATCCTCTGCCGCCAAGGAAGGTAGCGGGGTATGTATGTCGGTATCAAACTGACAAAAAAAAGCATTTGCCTTGGCATTCATGATCACAATCGCCATGTATGCAACAATAGTTTCTAAGTTGTATTACTTCTTAAAATAAGGTTCACGGTTCTTTTTAACAATTTAGGGACTAACCTAAACTAAGTACCTAATTTGTTCGTCTGTCTATGCTAAAAATTGTAAAACTACGGCTTGTTAAATAAGCAAGCAATTGTAATAATAGCATCGCAAGAACTAATTTTAATTTATAAGGTTTTAACTTATATTTACAGCAGGGCTGGGTATTCACTTTAACAATTAAGGCAGGCTGTTAGTTTAATTCAATGAGAACCTATCTCACTAGTATGATGTAGTTTGTAACCCTTCGACCTTAGATACAATAGAAAATCTACTGTTTGGAATTCTAAGAACTCATTATAGCTAATTAATTAAGAGAGGGTAGTTAAGCATTTTTTAAATCGATTTTGGAACACTGACTTCAAAAAATATGCATTTATTTAGTGCGTTTCCGAATGTTACATAAGTATTATCCAAACACATATTACTGATAGGAGAGAGACAAGAAAATGATGAGGAATAAAATAGCATGCTCCTGTATTATGTCTTGACTCAAGAAATAAATACCTATAAAATGCCAAATATAATATTTATTTTATTATTTCAAGGAATCCAGCATAGCCTGTGCGAATTTCCCTAAACTCAAGTAATATTAAAGAAATTAATTATTAAATATCTTTACGTAATATTTTTCCGGTGATATTGTTTTAATAAGGTAAAAATCTCCAGCTCTAGCTCCTAGACTACCTTTTACATTAATGTTACTGTGGAGTGGTTCTCCACGTTTTATGGGGTCGTCAAAGAACACCTTACTTATTTATGGGACGTATAAGTTAAACTTTTGATCCTTGCGAATGGGGGCTGAATACTAATCTTGTACAGAGGACAGCACATCAAGCTACCCCAATCTGTCAAATTTCTTTGGTAGATTTTCAACTTTAATCCAATGGAATAAAGGTCATTTTTAATTGGGAAAGTTTGACAGTTTTGGATGGCTTGATCTGCTGATGTCTGTACCATAAGGACCAAGAGAGCTGGAAAAATCTGAGTAGAAGGTTATTTTAATATTTTGAAATTAAACTTCAAGTAATAAATCAAAATACACTATTAAAATTTTAACTGTTATTTAGAGTTTAAGCTTAGAGGAAAAGTTTAACCTTAACACGTTTGTAATACTCATATCACTCTTTAAACATGCTGAAAAGACCAGCAACACATGTTTATGAACGCGTTCGCTGTAAAGCTGCAAGCTGTCGCTTTACAACGTAATTACTTCAAGATGGCGTCATAAAGGTAACGGTCCTCGATTTCCCTGAGGCAAGGGAAAATCAAAGAGTATTTTTATTAAAGTCTGAACAAGTTTTTTTAATATCATTTTATGTGGCGGCCATGTTGGATGTCAAGTTAAATTTTTGCAGTCACTTTACTTTTAACTTTATCATTTTCCCGCGTTTCAGAAATTTATAGGATATTTAATAGGAATAGTCTCTCAGCCACTGATATACAACTTTAGTCAGGCTTTCTCAAAGCATAGCGTATCAAACTTCAAAATAATATCTACTAAATCATTTTGGAGCGTACATCAGCTAATACTTATTGTTTAAATGTACATAATATATTAAACTAAAAAAACCTACGCCCTAAACCTAAAAAAGACTATTACAAAAATGTTCTTTAAGAAAATACCCGTTAGTGGTGTAGGTATTCTCTACGGGCGGAAGTCGACTGGCGCGCGTCATCCGCTGCTAATGGCGGGCCGTCATGGCCGCTGGCACTTCCGGTGGAACGTCCGCAACTATTTGATTCGTCGCTAAAATTTTAAGGTTATACTTTCTGCAAAAAGCTTTAGTCTTTGCAAAAAGTTTACGAAAAATTTTTAAATACGAAAATGGGTTTATAAAAACAGTGCTTAATATAACTTAAAATGTAATTCTAAGTCAGTAAGAAAGAGCATGAGCCGTTTTAAGGGAAAGGTGTTAGTAGATACACATAGGTATATACACCCAAAAGCATTAGAAAGTAAAGAAGGATGTACTTGTTACACCGATACACATATGAGTGTAGTAATTTCCATTCCACTTACAAAAAAAAGTGCTTTTGGACGAAAGAAATTTTACATCATCGATTTATTTTACGCAATTTTTGGGTGCGTGCGTCTATGTAAGACAAGCTTCTGCTAATAATTCTTATCAGACACAACAAACCATCAAACACAAAAATACCCTTCAACCAACAATGCTATATCATATTTAAGTGTCCACACAGCCAGCACAAACAGTACATCGCAATCCAATCTTCGTGCACTACACAGAACTAATGGTGGCAAATATTAAGTGTCGGGACGGCCATCCGTCACCGTCGGCCTGTTTGTCCGAGCTACGTCATCAGTCATTCTGGACAGGAGTGGGGGTATTTCGTCAGTTTGAATTCGGTGGCCTAACAAGGCGGCTGTATGTATCAAGTTAATTCCCGAAATTATTTTAATTATCATCTTCATTTTAATTGTATACCTGTAGTGTACTTAGAAGTACCATCTCTTAGACCTACTACTTACTTACTGCATTGTCATTTTCAGTTTTATTGATTGATAGTTCTTTACCAAATTTATTGCATTATTTTTAGATATTCATCATTGTATGTACACTTGTGTTTTTTATACTTTTTGTGTTTTATTTTATATCTTTCTCTGTGCGTCCTTGGTTGAGGAAATAAAACATTTTTAATTCTTGCTTTTCTTCTTAAAAAATTTGTTCTGACCATGACAAATCACGAGTATCTACAAATATTTAATGAATAAACAAGCCGTTACAAAAGAAGTTATATCAAAAATGACAATGTATTTAAGCTGTATATGTAATGTACATATATAAACACCACCTGGCAGCATGCAACAGTTGTAAAATTGAAGGGAAAATTACTCAATAGTGCCCTCAAGCGATAAGAGAAGTACCATTATTAGAACATTACCATAATCTTTGAAGCCATTATGTTAATACTATAAGCCGCCTGCTTACGTTAGAGGTCTAAACTAATACATAACGATAAACATTATGCTATTAGGTTTAACTTCTAATGTGAACGGGTTAGTCAGAAGCCCTTATTGCATTATGTTTATAAATTACAATAATCTCTTAAATCGTTACCTTCTTGCTGATTTTATCGCTTCATATTGATATTATGTAAAGGAGCCGAAACATCAGGACTTAATAATATCAATACAACAGGTTAAAAAAATGCCTAGTGACATAACCATTGGACTTCCAAATTGTAGGTGTCGAGTTCAAGTCCTAGACAAACCTCTGAGTTTCAGAAATCATCTACGTATTCAAAAATTAAAATCATGTTACTACAAAGAATTTAACGTATAATTAAGCATAAATGTGGATGAATGCAAGAAAAAAGGATGACCAAATAATAGTTGTATGCATTGTATAAAAGAGGATATGGCACAGAAGGAAATAAGTGATGATAATGCCTGATAGACGAATGGAAAAAAGACGACTACTAAGAAAGTTGGGGTAAGAGAGGACAATGATGATAATGACGAATAATAATGAATGATCAATACTTTTAAACCGTGAAGAAAAACATCGTGAGGAAATCTGTATAACAGAATTTCGACGGCGCGATATGAAGTCTCCTAACCCGTACTAGACCAGCATGGTAGACTAGAGCGTACCTACCCTCATTCTGAGAGGAGACAGTAGGACAGTTACTGTATTGATAATACACACAAAATACGTAAAAAGTAGTACTGTCTGTGTCATTATGTTCTTTGTTTGATTATTTCTCTTTCAACCAATAAACCAACTTGAATGTTTAAGTAAGTACATCATCTTCTCATTTAGTGCCACACACAAGGACTATCACCAAGCTTATGTACTCAGCTCCTATCTCTATCAAACGTGATTAGCGACTAAATTTGCTTGCACGCCATCCTTCGCCAGCTCAGTACGAAGCGCATTGTGCTTAACGAGCTAATTACAAAGCAACGCGGTGATGGATCGCTGTCTCGCGAGTGTACGTTGATGAGTTTTTGCTGGATTATAGAGTTAGATTGAACGCTAGGTTCAACGTTGCAGATTAATATAGTAATTTTATAGGAAACAACTAGTGAATAGGCATTATTTGATTTTACGTAATACATCCTCGGCAGCATTGTCACTTACCATCATGTGAGGTGCTGCCAAACGCACTCAAACGATGTGCAAAATGTAACCTTTTTTGGCATATAAAAACCTAGACCAAATGAAGGACGGTTATTACAATACAAATATGAAAATGTTTTCTTTATAAATTTTGCTAATATTTTAAGTGCAGTACTCGCAAACAATTCGGCGAATCAGTGAAATGCGATCATAACAATTTAATCAGATTGAAGCATTGTGTCTACCACAGCTCATTAGGTATTCACAGAACCGAAACACGCTCAGAACGAAGACTAGACATTGTGTTTCAGACAAGTTACCAACGATGCGTGTAAACAAAGACTTTACGAAAGTAAATAATTACACTCAGTGAGAGCAAAATAAGCTGTAAGATTAAAATGGAGTCAAGAATGTGCTCATTACACAGCGTGAATTTTCTCAGAGTAACTAATATAAATGAGAAAAGTTGTAATTTTTTTCGGCTGCTGTCTGATACCGTATTAAAAATGAGCAAAGGAGTTTGGTTTCCAGCAAGCACTTCTAAGTAGAAGGATTTTCTCCCGGAGAATAGTTCTACAATTTCATTTAAAGAGGATTAAAATACAGATGGGCGCCACGAATAATTGAACAGTATATTTGTTGCCCGAGCAACGCAACTCAAATTAAGACGATAAATATAATTCTTATAAAATCCTATTACGGAACACAAAACACCTTCTCAGCAAGCAATAAAATATTTCGGGCCATAACAGATTACTGTTATTAAGATCTAGACGCGATATCAGACAAATATTTTTGGAGAAAGAGTCCCACGGTGGGCGCCAATAAGAAATTTCGAGAAGACCCGAGTTTAATTAAGTTTAATAGATTATATTACACAGATAACTTATATGTTTAACGTTGTTATACGGTATTTTGTAGTAACGAATTGTTTGAGCCCGTAAATCAACTGCTTATAGAAAATCTCTAAACAGGCCATTTATAAACTCGGTACTTATGAACTGAATTTATGTTTAGTCTTTAAAAAGCAAAATCTTTTAAGTCGCAGTGGAAATGTAAAGAAGCGATAATGTCAGATTATTTTTTGCTACCGTTGGGTAAACGTTGACTTATATTATACAAATTTAACATAAATCTGCCTTACGCAAGTAATTACTCATTATTGCAGGGAAAATAGTCTGATATTTAAAAAAAGAACAAATGGCTGCTATCAGACCTCCGCAACCCAATTTCTTGGTAATACCGATATCATGGAGATAAAGTGGTTGTCAGGCATTTTGGGCTTCCGACTACCACTAATGATTGTCATAGGTGTTCGTATAACCGGGACCAACGGTTTACATGCTCTCCGAGGCACGGAGAGGTCTCGATATGTTAAGATACTAGTCACCTATCCACAGACTGACCTGGCGGCTAGCGCAGCTTAACCTTGCAGATCGGTTGATCAGGGTAGTTATAACTTAACACCACAAAACTTAACAACAACTTCCTGATACACCTAAATATTAGTTAATAAATGCAACAAGCTACTTAAATCGCAGTTTTCGAAACGTTCCAATATACGTGGAATATTCGCACACTCGACATTTAACTAAATGTGTTTTTGATGAGTGTATGTTGTTCAAGCGTGCAATGTACAGAGAATGGCTGCTATCACAATTCCATACACCACCTGGGACTCATACTAGAATACTGTGTTATAACATTAAGAAATTTAACTAAACAGACAAGAATTGAGAAGCTTGACGGTATTTGAATTTTTTTATGAGAATTATTAATAACTACAGTAATGGATGTAGTAATGGTAGAAGTGTATCTATACCCAAAGGAATATCTCTCCAAATTATAAGAGCTTCTTGGTCTTAGGCCGTTTTAATTAAATTAAAAAATCCCTACTAATATTATAAATGCGAAAGTAACTCTGTCTGTTACGCTTTCACGGCTAAATCACTGAACTGATTTTAATGAAATTTGGTACAGAGATAGAGTTGACCTTGAGAAAGAACATAGGATAGTTTTTATCTCGGACTTTTGAAGAGTTCTCTTGGAAACGCGATATAACCGAACTCGACGCGGGCGAAGCCGCGGACGGAAAACTATATATAATAATTCCTACTTCAATATAAATCTCGTTACGGTATTTTGAATGTGTATTTTAATTGACGAAATGAAATGATATTTATTTCTGTAAATAGATCTTTTAAAGACACTTTTACAAGTCAATATTTTAAGTACATATTTTTTTAATTTCCTAGCTGACGACCTCTGAGAAGAAACGCCGAAACAAACTCAGAGAATCATAGTCTCTTTTAAAGTCCAGACAATGTATAGTAACAAATATGTGTCTTACAATGTAGGGCAAAGTCTGAAAAGGCCTTTTGAAGAAAGAGCCATAGCGGCTTTGAGTAGACCAGTCCCCACTGACGGCACGCATGCATCAGTCATTGTGTAGCTCAATCATAATTTAGGGAGCTCAACAACCCGTCGCACGACGATACCAGATCAGAGGCACATTTGCGTAGGCCACATAAAAAAAGGCTCAAAGCCACCAGACTGTTCAAAGCTGAGTATGTAAATGACTCTCATACTTTATATGAAATAAATTATTTATAAAAAATTTCAGTTAATAAATATTGCTCCATGTCAAATGTATAGATGTCAATATCAAAATCACAAATAAATATGTCAACATACATCTCACATAAATTAAAGAAGATGTCAATTAAGGTTACTTTATCAATCTATGTACTTAATTAATTTTAGGAGCGAGGCCAGCGCATCAAGCTACCCCAATCTGTCAAATTTCTTTGATACATTTTCAACTTTAATACAAATTTGACAGTTTTGGATAGCTTGCCCTGCTGGCGACGACAAAATCGAATGACCCATAAATATTTTATGAAGTTTTTAGATACAGAAACACCATTCAGTTTGTACATTGATATAAATTTCCATTTGAAACCTGTAACCAGAATCGCAAACTCCATAAAAAAATACATTAAAGCTGCCATTAAATGACCGGAAGTACGCGGTGACGGGTCGTTTGAGGGTTCACTGAAAGACTTCCGGCGACCTTGGATACATTAGATTAACTCGGTGGATTCCTCAGGCAGTTTCCTTTAGAAGTTTTCTCAGCGCTTACCTGTAACAAACAAAGAATAATTAAATATTAACAAACTAATGCTCTTAAGGTTAATTAAAAATAAGATTGCGGACGTGTTTGTGAGAGAGAGGTATCGTCAGAAACTGTACTGGGCAAGTTTGGTAGGTCAAAAAGTAAAAAAAGGGACATATTGAACCCTATGTTAATTATCAAAGATTGGAAACATAGGAAAACGAGTCCTGGGCACACCAGTTGTCAGAGCGGTCGCAGAAAAGACTTAATTGCAAACGTAAGAACAGATCAAAGTCGTGGCAGTGAATGATGATGATTGCTATAAGATTTTGCAATTACCTATTCGCACGCACACTAGTGGCACTCACTACGTAGCAGCGTAGGAAGCATGAAAAATACTTGTAGTAGTACTTGTAAAGTACTTGTTGTACTTTAAGAGTTCGGATCGAATATACCCAATTGTACTCAAGTTATACGACAGCTTGATTAATATAGCGTTTTCTTCTTCTTTTACTTTTTACCTTTATCTTCACAAGCAAGTGCAAGTCTGCGAAATGGAGTAAGGAAATAAAACAATTATCGACGATCAGGCTGCGGTTACGTTATCACAGTAAGCTATTAATCAACATTTAAGAAATAGCACTTATAACTAATTTTGTGTCCGATTCCCGCCTAAACTAATTTGGATTATCGAAGCTTTGATGATAAACGTGTCTTGGAATAACTTAGAATAGTAATAATATAACAATATACTTTGAAATAAAACTACTTTTTACGGATTTTATCGCGTATATTGATATTATTAATCCCGACGTTTCGGACCCTTTACAGCGTCCATGGTCACGGGTAGACTGAGGTGGTGGGCGTCTTGATGATATAATTACTGATAGCTACCCTACATTTTTTATTGTTACATGATCAATGACATTTATTACTAATTATTAATTAAAACTAGATGGAGCCGGCATTTCCTAGCTGACGACCTCTGAGAAGATAAAATAAAATGAAAAGATAAAATAAAATAAATAAAAGATAAAATCCGTAAAAAGTAGTTTTATTTCAATATTCGCGTAAATGTCAGAAATCAAAACAATGTACTTAATACCTACAAGCCTTCAATTATTATTAATTATCATTCGCTTAAACGGTGAAGGAAATCATCGTGAGGAAACCTGCAAACCTGAGAGATTTTTCTCGACGGTGTATGAAGTCTGCCAATGGCGCACTAGGCCAGTGTGGTGGTCTATAGCCCAATCCCTCTTATTTTGAGAGGAGACCCGTACCCAGCCAGCCCAGCCCTTTAATTTACGGCATAGGGATTTGGTTACTTTGAATTTCTGTGCGGTCAATAGCTAAGGGCGCCCCTGTTGCATGGGACAATCATGACAAGTAAACCGTGGGTGTATTATATCACTACTTGAGCCTTCTAAGAATACATGGTAATGCTATTTACTAGCAGGTGTACGTAGGTGTATGTGTCATAGATAATAATATGAATCTTTTTGAAGAAATTGTCTAAATGATAGTGAAAACTGTATCCAAATTGCTCCAGTACTTTCTGAGATTACTATTAGTTATCTCAGAAAGAGATAGTACTACGGGACCGAAAACTTCTTCTCGGTTATCGGTGTTCTCGCTCCGCTCACCGCTATCGCTTGTCCTAAAACCGTACCCTAAAGCGAACATTACAGTAAAAAGCTTCATTTGCACTGAAGAAACAATCAAGACAAACCATTAACTTAAAGCGCTCCTATTATTGACGGAGCCAGACGAGATCGCTTCATAGCGCTTTATCGAATCGCGTATCGCTTCAAAGCACTTTGTCGCTTGGCTGTAATGTGCACCAAGTAATTCGATTTTTACGACACATTGCCTCCGTAACACTTTTTTCTCGTTTAGCTTATAAACGTTATATCAATGCCTCCATAGGGTGATAAAGGATCATTAATTTACCTAAAATAGAAAGAGATTTATAGAAAGCTGTGGAGGGTCCACTAACAACAAGAGCCTCTTAACCTATCAAAGATCAATAAGCAGATATAAAAGAAAATCAATTGCTTCAACCCTCTGGAAGGTCATGGTTTCTTTATGAATTAAAAAGAAAAAGAGGTAATGTTTAAAAGAATTATGATATAATGTCCTATCCTGCTAATATTATAAATGTGAAAGTTTGTGAGGATGGATAGATGTTTCTTACTCTTTCACGCTAAAATTACTGAACGGATTTTGGTGAAACTTTACAGTATAATTACTTATACATCAGAATATCATATAGGCTGTAATTTATAACGATTCTGAATTAATTAGCCAAATTACAACTATAATTAGAAGTAACTTTTCCACGCGGACGAAGTTGCGGGCAGAAGTTAGCTATCCATGTCTGTGCTCCTTCCTGCCTCTCTACCTACCTCTACCTTCCAACCACAGACACCGCCGAAGCCGTAAATAGGCCCCGTTTATCTTAACTACTTATCAACTTACTAAAAGCAACTAGAAAGGTACAACGCACAAGACTTGTCCTAAGTTTTAACCGCTGTTTTCATTGCGGAGTAATATCTCTAGTTGCCGATAGATGGCGTCGATAAAGTTTAGTTTATGTCCGTAACTATTAGTAAGAGAAACCTAAGTTCGTGTCACAGCTTAAGTTTTAACATACTTTGTAAAATAAACTGTTTGTTTTATAAAGACTTCGATATTAAATATTTAATGTACTTATATAACATCTTTGGAAAATACAACATTTAAAATGAATTCAGTTCACCAAATTACAACTTTTGAAAATTGTAGATCTATAACATATTCAGGGTACAGTCACGCGCATAAGTATGAACACCTAACTTTCTAAAATTCGAAAGAGATTTTTGTTTAATAACAGAAAATAGCTTTAGAATTTTGCCAAGTAGGTACCTATAAGTACATATTTACAGTAGAAACAGTAATCGCGACATTAACTATGCGTTTGCCAACAATATATGTAATACAAAAAGGTCTAGGTGTTATTAGATGTGTTGATGTTTATGAACCCGATACAGGAGAAATGACAGGTAACGTTTTCCTAGGTCTAATTTAACTCTGTACCACATTTCATCAAAATCAATTCAGCGGTTTGAGTGTAAAAGCGTAACAAACATTAGTACAATAACTAGAGCTTCCACTTATATATAATATTTTACAAGCAAATCGGTTTAAAATATATGTCCATTTCTTATGCCCAAGTCCCATAAGTAACGTGTGTTAGAAACGTCGGCGGAGCACACAATTTATATGGTAATCGTCGGGGACTCGAAGCCGCACTACAGCCGTCCCGCTCTTTATATAAAGATCGGCCTCTTAACAAGAAGGGTTTGGGTTTTCCGGGTCTTAAAGTCGGAAAAGTGAGATTTCTTGTTTAGTAAGATGGTATACATACGATTACGGTAAATTGTGTTTTTGGAGAAGGATGACCTGGAGAAAAAGGTTGGTTGTACTGATTGCGATACACAGCACCATCTAGTCCCAAACTAAACAGAGCTTGTGCTATGGGTACTCGACAATGGATATTATAATACATATATACTTTATTTTTATAAATACATACTTATAATACATAAGATACACCCAGACAAACACAAATACTTATGTTCGCCACAGAAATATTTGTGTCTTGTTGGAATGTTTTTTAAGAGAGGTAGGGCATAGTGGGAGTAATTCCACTCAAATTGGAGCTGCCCGACTGGGGAAGTACCTCCGCCTTGCAGAAAATCGAAGTAAAATAACAATGCTTTGAGCTGTGTTGTGTTCCTTACGGTGAGCAAGGGCAGTGGGACTTCGACCCTTATACCAACCCAACTATTCCTCTTTCAATATAGGGTCGGCAACGCGCAAGTGATACTCCTGGTGTTGCAAGCGTCTATAGGCTACGGTAACCGCTTACCATCAGGTGGCCCGTATGCTTGTTTATCACCTTAGTACATTAAAAAAACATCGAACCCACGACCCTGTGATCAGCAGTCCGACACTCGGACCACTAGACCATAGACGTCGTCACTACACACGCATAAGTTAACAGAACATAAAGGTTTTTTTTTCTATTTCTATTTGCTACAAACTCATGGCAATTTGTCTCCCATAGACCCTCATCAAGCTTGCGGTGGAAAGGTGCGTGAATATCTTATTGAAGACATTTCAAGCATTCATACCAATCTATTATTGCTTGAAGCAGGGGATGGTCCTACGGGGATACCCAAATACCCCATACGATTATCCTTCCTATACACTATCCGGTGTATACTCATAACGTATGTTTTACTGCGCCAAAAATTTATTCGAATGATGGGCTACGAATTTCGAAAATCGATTACGATGATCGAGTCGGCCTGTATTATCCGATGCCGCGGGTACTCGACGCATCGGTGAAGCACTACTCAGGGTTGTCACAATAATGTATTTAATATGGTCACTCAAAGTTATAAAAGTACTATAATAACTTGACGCGGCAAAATACGTATTAGTTCTGGGTTTAAAAGTTATTCCACTATTCGTTTGTTTGTTAAACAAAACACAATCAGGTAGTTCCAATAATGTTTATGATTGTTTAGGGTCATTGCTCCAAGGGAAGTATAGAGGTTACCCAAAAATACTATATAGTTAAACTCATAACTTTGCCGCGTAATCATCCCGTGATAAAGGAGACGACCAAAATAAGCCCTTTATTTTGGTTGAGTTCAAATTTGTGGTTTTTCCCTGAGGGAGTAATAACCGTAAATAATAATAAGAGTTTCTTGTTTAATTGTATTATATTTAGATAGAACAAATGCTTAATTGGCTGCAAGCGCGCCATTTGAACGTGAGGTTCGATAACTAGGTAATATTGGAGTTTTTCATAAAATTCTCAGTAGCAGCTCGATTTTGTTTTGATCCCGGTTTATGGCATTGGAAAAGCATGAAAATAAAATACATACATAACTGTGGTTACAGCTGCATAACCCTTCTGCATGTTTGTTTATGGTATCTAAACATAAATTAATCATTTTAGCCTATCGCTAGTCCACAATTAATCATAGCGAAAACCCAAGTACACATCTCATGAACATTATCTGAATTATCTGGCAGAAAATAGTACCCATATAGGTATCAAATCCTACGCTGCGCTTTTTGGTGCGTGGAACTCTACGGGGGAGACTTTGTTCAGCAGTGGACCTCCTGTGGCTGATATGATGATGATGATGATTAAATCCTATATAATACTACACTTTAACTCCCTTACCTATACAAAAATCGAGTCATTAGCAGATGGCAGCCCTCATAGTGCGCCCTTCGATCCGTTGGCGCGTACGCGATCCGTCAATTTGCGTCGAGGCGTTTTTAAAATTAATAAAATATAATATCTGAGCGGGAACGAACTGAATTCCATTTTTAAATACTCCCACGGGATTCGCTGAATAAGTTAGTGCTTATTGGTCCAAGAATTTATTTATTGATGATTAATTTGAAAAGAGAATTGAAGTCGTTAATTAAATTTTATTGATCGCCAATATTGCTAATTGCAATAAACACAACAAGTACTTTATGATTGTACGGTATCTTAATGTTTATTCGTGTATAAGCTATAGTTCGTGTTTATGTTATTAACGAGATATATGTTTATGTTATTAAAGAGACATTTCTTAGCAAATGAAGACCCACTTCCGTGCCTCGGTCCTTGTTATCATGCAAATGCCGCCAGTGGTAGACCATAGCCTGATAACTAGTTTATCCTTAGCCAGTAATTGGACATGGACTCGGTCGTGGAAGTCAGCCGCACCTGGTTAGGCAGAAAATCTGATCTGAATATAATAATAATAAAGGTTTATTTCATCTCCACAAATTACATTCTATGGTGTGTGTATGTGTGTGTGTGTGTGTGTGGTGTTCGAGTGTAAGTATATATGCGTATAATTAATTATAATTCAATACATTTATCATGACGTTGAATTTGAGACCAATAGCGTCCCACAAGAGTAACACAAGAACATGTCGATTGAGAATAATATTCTCGAGTCCTGGGTGGATTTATTCACAATTTTGGATATTAAATCAAGAATTTATTGTCAAAACTGATGCAACACTTCCTCGGCGATCTACACATAAATCTATTTCTTCGAGAAACTCGTAAAACTTTTACGAGGTCTCCGTTCGGGATCATAACTCATATTAGGCTCGTAAGTGTCGCTACTTAGGTTTCATAGCATCTGCGGGACCTAGCATTTTTCATTCGGCTCGTTCGACTTTCGGCTGGCGAACACTAAATCTCTGTTGACTTCCTAATATCGACAATTTTATTGCGTATGTTAATGAGTTTTATATGTGAGTGTTTTTACAGTAGTTTTACTTGCATCCCGAAGGATTTATCGAGACAAAAGATAGCCTGTGTCCTTGTGAGAGGTCTAATCTATCTCTGTACCAAAATCCATCAAGATTGGTTCAGCGATTTAGACAGACAGCTACTTTCGTATTTATAATATAATAGTATGGAATGGATTTTCAAAAAAAGATTTTACGATTTCAAATCTACTTATGCTCTAGGTATTTGCCTAATTGTTGTAAGAAATGTTAAAATTAATTTTCAGTTCTGCCGGATGGATGCAAATTAGGTATTGAAATTTAACCAGCAATATTTATTAAACTAGTACTGAAAGCTGGGTAACAATAACTTCATACCTACTTATTTATGTATTTTGAAGCCTCTCAATAGGGTAGGCACAGATCTCCACAGCTATGATCCTGTCACAATAACGTCCCCTTCATCTAACTTCATATATCTCCTTAAATTTAATCTCATTTGTTTATGAAGTTTATTATGTGCTATAACACAGTAAACACATCGCAGTGATCTCATTCATCAACCGTGAAGCCACAAAGACCGCGTATCTCATATATCTAAAAGTTTGCGAGCTGCGGGTGGCCGCAGAGCCCGCGATCTGGAAATGCGGCCACCTCCTATCATAACACCATCCCGCCTGTTTTAACGAATGGTAAAGAGAGGTGTACTGACAGAATGAGAGTGCTACGCTAGGCTAGATATACAAACATGCAATTTTTAGCTGTCTGGTGGCTTTGAGATATTTTTTATGAGGCTCACACAATTGTTCCGCGGATCTGGTATCGTCGTGCAACGGGTTGTTCAGCTCCCTCTAATATTAGAGGGAGCGACCCTATGGTCGAACAATACAACGATCCATGCGTGTCGGCTGCTGGGTTTGGTCTACTTTCAGATATTACGCTAGTTTGTGACATTCACAAATTTAGCACTATTATGTCCAGACTTTAAAAGTGTGTAACTTACCCACAGTCACAGCTTTAACAATATAACAAATCCAGGGTTTTACTTTATCTTTCATTACCGTTTGTAATCATTAAGCCACGAAGACCTCGTATCTCATACATCAAAAGTTACCAGTAGCGTGTCACCGCAGGCCGCAGACCGCACACCGTGGTGCCTGTTACGTGCAACTGTGTCGTGCACTAACTGCGGGTCGTTACTACTTAGTTTTGAGGGTAGCAGGAAAGACATGGAGTGATTTGAACTGAATACTATCTGCATTACTATTTGCATTGAACTACTTCGTTAGTGTAGTGGCCCTAAGCGCCACTGTTACGCTAGAGTTCTTGGGTTCGTTTTCCATTTCGAGAAAAGTAAATCATTTTATTTTTGCTTCGAACGTTAATATTAATAGCTCAGAACATACCATCACGCCTGTATTCCCCGAAGTGTTGGGCAGAGGAGTACCAATGTACAGTGTAAAAGCACAGTTTGCCGGTATGTTTAGGTCCCATGTAATAGGGGGCGAGCCACGAATCCAGACTCCGAGCTGCTACTGAGAATTTCATAGAAGAACCCAATAACACTTTGCTCGACCTGGGGATCGAACCCAGGAAATCTAGCGTAGCAGTCGCGCTTAGAACCACTAGTCTAACGAGGCAGTCCTCTTCCTATTACATGAAACCTTAAAATAACAGCGAGGTCTTGCCAGAGCAAGACCTCATTATTATGCGGAGGTGTACTGCTGCAGACAGCAGTACACCTCCGCATAATAATAATGTGTGATGCAATTATTAAACTAATGCGAATTCTACCTTTCGTATTCCCACCATCACTAAATCTTGACAAACAGTCACTCAAAACGTCTTGACTAGCCGCGGAATCCTTACAAATGCTACCGTAATTGAGCGGTACCAATCATCGAATTACGGCTGGCCTCGGCTCCTAGTGTAACTAATGGATTCCCTATGGCCACTGCCCAAAGCTGGACTAATTAGTTCTAGAGCCAATATTAATCAATGTCGTCCCTGTGGACGAGGAGGATGGGTATATATCTGCTTAACAGAGGAGCATGTGGTCAGTATAATGTTTTTAAAGTACGTATGTATTTTATCCTCAGCAAACAGAAATCCGTTTTCTCTAGCCTAATAGATCGTTAGATAAAGTTATTGTTAACTGTAAGTATAGTATACTGTAGTAAGTATACTGTATTTGCTTTTAAGTAATTATTACACTTTTAATTTGAAACTATTAAGTATAAGACCGTCATGATCTAAGTGTATACAATTGTTGGTGAACCCAATAAAATAAATAAGATTTTTTAAGGTCCGAAGGAAACATTAAGTTAGCTACACCACTAAGCTTGTGGTCATAGCGTCTGGTCTAGGAGACGCACGTTCGAACCCTGCATGCGGTCGCTGAATAACTTTAAAATCTTAGCATGAAAAATGCCAAAAAAATACAAAAGATGTTTCTGTTCTGTTTTGGAAATAAATAAAGATTAAGTAAAAAAAAATTTTTTTTTAAGATTATCAATGCTAACGTGCTCTCCGAAGGTGTCTCGATGCGCAAAGAAAGGTCACCCATTCAATCGTCGAAAGAAAAAGAATTGTACGTATGAATACATTATTGTAAATGTCAGAAAGAACATTGTTCGACAGGCTATACCGCTTTACCCTACCTATTTTTTATAAAAAATAAGTTCCTAATCCTTAAAAGAAACACAAGACAGCTCTCATAAACAAAGAAACCCCAATCAGGTTTCTTGACAACGTTTCGTCACAAGATGACAGAGCACATAAACCTGTAATATTACCCTCCTCATGTAACAGTCACGTCCTCCACTCCCTCATGTTTTCTTACACCGTTCGTTCCCAAATAATAAACAGAAAATTCACTTGTAACAAAATTGTGGCGTCGTGCAATTGATATTATTTATTCACATTAGATCAAAACATCGATACTTTGACCCATGTAATATGGGTTGGGCTATTGGTGGTTACAGATATTTGAAACCACGGCTAAGAGCCTACCTCGTGCTGATCTGAAGATACGGTTGAGCAGAGAAGAGGTCCCGACGTATTTTTTAAAATTAAGATCTTAGTGTGTGTGAGGCAACCCTCGTTAGTTTTTTCTTTGCAGTAAAGTGGCTGCGTTTTGCGTAGGGTTGAGCCTTGTTTGCCTCTTTTTCGTGGTACTCCTCAGTGATGGGTGTTACGAGGTGCGCCTCGTGCATGCAAATCACGTTTCTGAAGTTGTAAAGAACAGTTGAAAGTGAATGAACTTATATTTGGTACGGACGTCGCGATCACAGCTACGATATTCCCTTTTTGAGCCCGAGGCACTGGGGATGCAACCCATAAAATTGACATTTTGAAACCGAAATGAAACGTTTTTCAATTAGATTATTAAAAACATTGACAAGAACAGGATGCTTGCTTATATACCCAGACAAAAACAAACACATTGATGAACGTACGTGTATGTGTTTGTCTGGGCGTTCCATAAATATTATAAGTATCTATTTACAAAAAAAAAGTATACATTATTAAGTTTATATTATAATAATGTATACATTATATCGCTGAGCTAGAATGGCGAATTAAGCGCTTGGTAGCTGTGTGAGAATGGACCTATGTATCTTTTGTACTGCCACAAACTCAGAATATTATCTTAGAAATACACTTCAATTCCTCAATATGAATATGAATGGAGACTAAATAATCTGACAAAATGACGATGTCGAGAAACGTATGTGAGCTCAGGGCTATCTTAAAAAAAATCGGGCTTAGCTATCACAGCCACTTATATTAAATTTTTTCTGTACGAAATTTCCAAATTTAAATTCCCCGTTCCATTTCTAACCCTCTCGTTCCACGTTCGAGGCGTCGCCGTCAACAAGACGCGTGTCGCACGTTTCTTCACCGAATTAATTTCCTCTCCTCTAATTGGTTGGCGGCGAACTCCTCCAAACTTTACACGCGTAACGCTTAGTAATTGAAACTGTAGCGTTTTAGGGTTAAGTTGGTTTTGTTGTCTGATGATTTATGTTGTTTACGCGATGTTTTACCGCGACGAGGCGAGCTGAGGTTGCATAGAATAAATACAGATATTTACCTAGTAGCTTCCAGTGGAAAAAGAGGTGGGGCAAAAAGTTCTTACCTTGGTAAATAAGACATTAATAATGACCGTTCACTTGTTGGAGTGTTCCAAATGCCCGTATACCTGCACCTTAGAAGACCTAAAGAACGCCACTGATGCCGCATGTATTTAAAATCGACACGAAAAGAAGATGATTGTTCTAGAGGGTAGCCAGTAGGAATCAAGTTGTATACATAGAGCCTTCACTATTGGCAGCTCATTTTTTATTTATTATAATGACGATGGCGATGAGCAAGTTTGCCTAGAAGGAACCTATTCAACGTGACTTGAAGACTTCCAGTTTCTAAGTAATCGGAAGCATAGATTCCTCATAGGAGCGAAATCCGAAGCATTTCCTGTGCTCAGTCCATGGAAAAGTGACCTGTTTATCAGATTATTGTCTGAGCGGAACCTAGGAGGAAGTTCCTACGACGGGTCTGCGTGTTTTTGAAAATTTACGTTTGTGAACGCACTAGTTTGTGACAGAGGCCTTTGTTCTTCAGCAGTGGACGTGCTTCGGCTGATACGATGATGATTAATGCAACCACGATACAGGACAAAATCCTAAGGTTTATTTATAAAATATAATCAATAAAAAACTTATGAAAAAACATGTCTATACTTTCCGAGCCCATACTTATGGGCTGTGAAAAAGCATGGCACGATCTCCGAGCTCCAAATATATAAAATGACATATAAATAGTTACAGCTAAATAGGACGGCGCGTGTGGAACCTCACCGATTATCCGCTGACACAGAGGTGAGGGGGGGGGTCTATTTTCAACCGTGTCATATTTCGAGTTTTCCCACTCCTTTTGATTACGTTTCTGACACGTGAGTTGTAGATGGGTTGGAGCGAAGCAAAAGAGGAAAGTTTGAAAGAAATGTGTTGATAAACGTGATGGTTTGATTTAAAAAAAATACTATTACGTGTTCTTTATGCTCTTTATAATTTTGTATTTGTTTCTTATTTATACTTTTAATTATTATATTTTTTTAATTCAGTGGGAACCCACTGTTGGACGAGCACAAAACCAAAATTTATTGCTTTTAGTGGTTACTAAAAATAAAAACTTTAGACTACATACAATCAACCCTAAGGTTACAATTTAAAAGCGAGAAGAAAGCTTTACATTGAGCTGAGCCACTAGGTTGGATTCCCAGGTTGAGCAAAGGTTTATGATATAATATCTCAATCGTACTTAGGTGACAGTTTCGATTTGTGCCCGGTTAACGGTAATCGACTGGACCTTTAAAAAATGGTATCTGAGAACATACCGGAGAACTGTATCTGTTAAGCTGTACCTAAGCCAACAGGCGTGTTGGTATGTTTAAGTATATTTGACTATAAATAAAATCTTACCAAACAATCACCAGAATTACTCATGGTAAGCGCGAAGCCACGTTATCCAACAATCAACGTCTAACAAATACGAAAGCTCGCACCGTTTGATAAATGGCCCATGATTTATGAGCTGCCACCTGCCCAGCCCTATAACCAGCAACCTTGAAGGCATGGCAACGATTACAAATGTTGTAGGTACTTATTGAATCTGCGTATTAATAAATAAAGATAAATTGCGGTAGGGATGTAGCGGGCTTTGATATTTAATATCCGAAAAACTAATATATAAGGTTGAAACACTGTAAAGGAACAATTTTCTTTTTTTGTTAGGCTTTCCCTGTAGGAAATAGCAAGATATAGGATGGAAGATTGGGCTTTTAAGAAACTTGATTTGATCTATGTTTAAAACATACTCGTAAATCTCTTAAAGAAACCTCTTAAAATATCTAAACAATGCCATATAATAATACATTATTATGAATTGTCTTGCAAACAAACAGCGAATATGCGGCCTTCGGCATTCATCATAATATAAGGAGCCTTGGATATTTGGCGTGCAACCGGCCCTGAACCGGCAGCGGTGCAGAATGCGGTCGAATACATTAGAACCGCGGCGGGAGGTCACAGGACGATCGGTTTTCATACCTTTACATAATACATTAAACGACAAGACACACAAACTAAATATACACTAAGACATAGAAACAGAATAAATTTGCCAACTTCTAAATTAACTATGCATTCATCTAGTCCATATGTTATTTCTATAAAAATGTATAATAAATTGCCAGAAAATATAAAAAATGAAGAAAGATATAATTTATTTGTTAAAAAATTAAAAACATTATTAATAAACAAATGTTATTACTCTATAAATGAATACTTGAATACAAAGAATTAAATTTAATCTATAATAAAATTTAAATCCAATTATTTCAATTACTACCTACCATTAAACTCTAACCAATATTTACTTAAACTAATATAATAATAGTAAAAATATTTAATAATATTACAAGTGAACTATAATAAATTGATAAATTATATTAATAATGCAAAAATTCAATAGTACCAATTGCAAATTTATTTCATTATACTTAATTACTTACTAAATATATTGATTTCTGACATTTACGCGAATATTATACATTGAAATAAAACTACTTTTTACGGATTTTATCGCGTATATTGATATTATTAATCCCGACGTTTCGGACCCTTTACAGCGTCCATGGTCACGGGTAGACTGCACGCTTCGTCATGAGATCTTCCAACCGACGTATTTTATTAGCAATAGACAGTCCGTACTGGCTAACATATTGATTTCTGACATTTACGCGAATATTATACATTGAAATAAAACTACTTTTTACGGATTTTATCGCGTATATTGATATTATTAATCAAACGTCGGGATTAATAATATCAATATACGCGATAAAATCCGTAAAAAGTAGTTTTATTTCAATACTTACTAAATAATTACAATAATTATACAAAAAAAAACAATATTTTGCATTAATTAATTCACTATAAAAATAAATAATTACAATTACATTAATTAATTTATTACATAACGAATAATTACATATAAATATTAATTACAATTCATCTCCCTCTCTCCTATGTTGCTGTGCCCTACAGGGTCCACGATGATCACAAAACTGTATTTATCATCTATTCTTACATTGTGGAATGCAATAAACAATTTGATTTGATTTAATAAAGTTATACTTTAATATATTTTAGTTTTATGCAAAAATAATAAAGTAAGTATGTAGATGGTCTCCCTCTCATTCTGTGAAAGGAGACCCGTGCCCAGCAGTGGGACAGTATATGGGTTGATGATGATGAAGTATGTACATACTTATGTGGAGCTCGAACATGATCAGAAGTATCTTTTTAGACCCTACGTGTATCAACAATATTTTTTCCAAAATCACATGATTGGGGAGTGGAGGTACACATCCAGGCTCATATATGTATATGATTACTGCCAATTATTGGTTTGATAACGTTTTGACGGTAGAACCAAGAAATGTTGGGCAACAAAAAGTTTATAACTTGCAATCAAACCCTAACAGAATCAGTTATTACAATTCCGCGGATTATAGGTATGTACCACCAGTTTCAATATCAGACGGTGGCTGAAGTGCGGTTAAATTCGGCCTCTCAACTTTTTGCAAATGAAAGTGTGACCTACATGGTCATTGCTCTATTAACCGCGGTCCTTTTATTAAAACACCAGCCGGCCATTCAAAGGATTTTTTTCCGCAAAAATGTCCAATAATGCCATTCTGGAACCACAGTCCAAAATTATTTATAGCATCGGATATTTGATATGAAATCCCGGAAGGTGCCGGATGCGGCTGGCCGGACGGACAGGGTTGGACAACAAATCAATCGCGGATAACAATGCGGATACGGATACACAGCAATTAGACCGGGTATCCGCCGCAGAATTATTTATGATTGACTCAACCCTAGTATTTATTATTTGATGTGTTGATTGAAGTTAGGTTATAGAAATAAAAGAAAAAAAATATTTGAGTTTAGTCGCTGTTATAGGTCGGTTAAATCCAACAGTAAAGTATTTTTTATTTAGCTGCTTTTTTGAAATACATGATTGAGAAAAATATCTCGAATTCGCAGCTTTGATCTGAGCTTTGCATTTTAAAGTAAAATACACAAAGAAACCACTTTCACTTCAATCAAATAAAAAATAAAAGCCGAGATATGGAACTTATCTACAATCAAAATAATTAATCATTTAGTTTAATTATAATGAATTAATTTTGAGTCTACAATTATTACTACATAAGTCCCCTACACGATGTGTGCATAAGTGACACAGTGTTGCAATTATTTACTTTGTAATATCTCTGAGCAATTAGGGTTGGAGCACACATACCCCGACGCGGCAACAAGCGACGTACGACAAGACGCGACAATGAAGCCGCGGCTGAATCAGACGCGCGCCAATTAGCGTTCAGTCTTGAGAAGCCGTTATTGAATAACGTGCTTCGTCTTATTTCCAGATAATTTGGTTTTGAACTTATACGTGTTCGCGCCTCAGGTTACTGGCAAAACTTCTGTGATAATTATATCTACGTAAATTTTAAAGGTACATGTCGTAGTGGTGTTCTATAACGCTTATAACAAAATAAGTTTTATGCTAAACTTGGAAGCTTCGCGTGTTGTGATTAATTATGCGAAACGGGCATTAACCTTAAACTGGACTATGATACACTACAATTGTGTATTATTATCTTTACAGGGACAGTGACTGTCAGGCTTGTTTGTAGGACATTTGACGACCCAAATATACTTAAAGGATCTGTTTATGCTAGTCTGATGATGAATAATTTGACTACTTACTAGACACGACTATATTCTCAGAATTAGAAAGCTCATAATATAAGTCTCGATCGCTGCGAACTATAGGTACACTTCACATTCATGAGCGTTGTAAAAGAAACACTCTTCATTGGTGACTGATCAATTTCGACGCAGAATGCAAAGATCACCAAATTTCAGGATGAAAATTAAAGCCACATTTGCAGAATGTCCAATTCCCACAATGTCAGGTTTTGTCATTGCTGTAAAATAGCCGCCGGTTACCAGTTTTCTTAAAAGGCCCTTGTCCTCTCCATAGTTGTCTGTAAGAAATTTCGCTTTTAGCGATAAGACCAATTGTACCTACTTGTGTTGTTTGTTTTTCTCTGTATCCTTTGGAGTAATATAAAGAATTATCTATCTATCTATCTACAATACATAACGTCGGTGATACTCCAATACAGCCTAAGTGACACTTTGCTATAAGGGCTAACTCCGTATTGAATAGCATTGAAAATTAGGCCTTACAGCAAAGTGTTACTTACGCGCTATTGAAGTATTACCGACGATAAGTCAATCGGACATCCTGCGTCAAGATACCAATGCCCAATCCTCTTCACTTTCCACACTTTGGATAGATTTACGGTACAGGCAGCACAGTGTTTTATGTTGGATACCATTAGAGTTTAATTAATTCCACATTCCGCACATCCCTATTCTAATTAGAGACAGGATACAGCGTGAAACAGGAACTGGGGGCGATCATTTTTAGGTTGTGAGAAAGGGATGGTGCTATATAGTTAATACAGCGACATCCCTCTCTCAATCGGAAAACGATCGCAATAATAGGTGGTGGTTCGGCCTCTGATTTGTTTAATCATCTAATTAACCTGCGCTTGGCACTTCACCACAATGTGTCGGTGATATCGAACAGAAACAGAACGTGTTCACATTTAATGACATTTTGTTCCTATCAATACGACGCTACGAAATTCCGGAGTGGCTGGATCGCAAGCAATTTTGATACTTGTGTCATATTTTGTATCAAATACTACAAGCAGATCGCCTATTTTTGAAGCGGTTACCGTAGCCTACAGACGCTTGCAACACCAGGAGTAATTATCGCTTGCGCGTTGCCGTCCCTGTATTGAAAGAAGAATAGTTGGGTTTGCAGTCTAAGGGTCAAAGTTCCCCCACTGCCAACACAAAGTTTCCTCTCGTGGAGCACTGGCAACCTTGCTTATCGTAAGAAACACAACACAGCTCAAAGCAGTGTTATTTTACTTCGATTTTCTGCAAGGCGGAGGTACTTCCCCAGTCGGGCAGCTTATAGCATATTTTTGAAATATCAAAAACAAAGTTGGACAGTTCCAAATTCTTATTCAAAAGAACCGGCAAGAAACTCCATAGATACCCTCCTAGAAACACAAAACATTTGTGAAATGCATAAACAACTGTCCATAAATATATCTATTGTTTAAAAAAACTAATATTTGATAGGTTTACTTTACAAATACATTAATCGGCAACGAGAAAATATCACCAAATGTGTCAGAAACCAATGAGAACACTATCATCCAACCATCTAATAAGTAATATGCGAATTATTTCCCTAAAATTTAAATCAAAATTTAAATCATTATCGTCAAAATAAAATTCAAGAAATGATAACGACAATATGAATTCATTAACAATATCCGTTAATATTTGGCGCAATCGTTCTGATCCACGCCTTTTATTTAGCGGACAATTCTGTTGTCATAGCAACCGCCCAGTAACACCAGCCGATTACTGCTGCCCGATAGAGCGGAATAACGAGCGATATTCACCAATGGTATCGATTTCACAAAATAAACTAGAATATTCTCCCGTAGACTGAAATGGAATCGCTCCGAATGAAAATCCTTTCCGATAATTCGCAGTAATTAATGAACAATGAATATCCGTATCTTGTGATCCCAGTTTAATTTAATAATGTCGACTATATTTTGATTAGAACCTTTAAAACAAATTAGATATCAAACCTGTAATACGTGTCCGTTCATCTCATCGAATCAATGGATCCACTACCTAGTACCTAAAGTATTTTAAACGTAAGTAAAATGTAGACAAGTCGCAAAATGTGGACCACGCAAAGGAAAGGGGGCCATTCTCCTGTAGTAACATAAAACGCAAAGCTTCCTGTACTCCCCTGTATTCCTCGAAGGCTTATGCAGTGTGCTAACGTACTCCCAGAGTCTGACGGTATATTTTCGGTCCTGCAATATTGCCTCTAACCCGGCACAAATCCAACCTCTCGAGTTGCTACTGAGAATTTCATAGAATTTACAATCAACTAGATGTATAGATCTCGTTGATTGTAAATTCTATGAACTGCGCTATAGCGCATAATGTTATTCTGACATGTCCTATGTAATGGTGTACAATAAAGAATACTCTATCTATCTATCTATCTATCTATCTCTATAGCGCAAAATTAGAAATAGCTAGTGGAAATACTGGAGGGGCTTTTGGAGTGGGAACTACCTAAAGAAAAAACAATAACATTGCTCGACTCGGAAACTGAACCTTCACTATATCAGCCACAGGCCGAATAAAGGCCATATAGACTTGGATGAATGAATGAAATTTATTCGTGGGAACAGTGTTACAAAGGTTCTTATTAAATAGTGACAGTACAATATGTTCCACCTTGGTTAAGATATGCAAATATTAAATAAAAAGGGCAAATTTATAAAAATCTAAATGAAAAAAAAAAAACATGTTTGTTGTATGAGAAATATTTATTTTAATCTGTTTTTAGTATTTTGTGAAAATTTCAACTGTCTAGCTATCGTAGTTCATGAGATACTTACAGCCTAGTGACGGACGGACGGACAGCGGAATCTAAGTAATAGGGTCTTTGCCTACGGAACCCTAAAAAAATTTATACGGCATATATATGTATAGTTGAATACATCATCATATCAGCCTATTGCCGTCCACTGCTGAACGTATGCCTCCCCCAAAGAGCGCCAACCATCCCGGTCTTGGGCAGAACGCATCCATCCGCTGCTAACCTTCTTCAAATCGTCTGTCAATCTTGATCGTCGTTGAATAGATAATTAAAATTAATTAATACTCTAAGTACTTCCACAAGGACATAGATAAATACAGAATTATAACTTATTTACATAAAACAAAAACCAATAAACTCATCGAAAATAACAAGAAATAACTCCGAGAATAAATACCTACTCCTCGTTCAATTCTGCACAAATGGACGTCAGTATCCTCTCGTATATTGTGAGGTCCGATCTCGTATTGGCAATGGGGGCAATGGCATTGTTTCCAGCGGCCCACAATGCTGGCAGCATGAAAAGGATGCTATTGTGCTGCTCATACTCAGCACTCGATTGGATTGCATTCAGAAATAAATGAGAATTTCATATTTATTTTATTGTATTGTATTGTAAATATAAATTAACTAACCGTTGCCTGAAGCTTCTATTCATTTCTGTTTTAATCACACCGGTCAAGACTCAAGATATAACATATCTAACAGTGCTCCGCGAGGAAACGTTGCGTTGGCAGTGGGGGCACTTTGACCCTTATACTGCCAACCCAACTATTTCTCTTTCGTTTTACAAGGTCGGCATTGCACAAGTGATACTCCTGGTGTTACAAGCGTATATAGTCATTGGAACCGCTTACTATCAGGTGGGCCGTACGCTTGTTTGCCACCTCAGTGGTATAAAAAAGAAAAATAGTGTAAAACAAAGTCGCTTCCCGCTGTCTGTCTCTCTGTACGCTGAAATCTTTTAAACTACATATTATTTAATATACATTACCGGCCGTGCGAGGCTGGGGTGCGTCGCTAGTATATGAATAAAACTGTAAACTGAAGATTATCAGTGATTATTGTAGAAAAAAAAAAGTGTATATTTTAAAAAACTGGCCATATAAAGCCCCCCACTTCGCACTCTGCCAAGTTACTAGGTGCAGTAACTTGGCAGAGTTAAAAAAATTAAATCATCCTAAATCTTAGGATGCGTGTCCTGAATGTTAAACTATATTATGACCAGCCAAGTCTCTTGAAATGTAGATAATACTGTAGTGTACTAGCTTTGGCACTTCGTGAAGTTTCATAAGCTATTGTCTGGGTTCCGTTGTGTTGATTCCACGAAGCGTTGGCGCGGTTACAACTAGTTAGACACCTAAATCTGGAACGACGCGCTAAACAAATAAATTTGTTCCGTGCGGAAATTGAACCTGAAATGCCCAAGTAAAATGCTCAGCCGATGCGCTAAACGTTCCATCAAAACGTATGTATACAGATGTGATGAGGAGCGTAAATGATTATTTGAAGTAATAAACAATTTTTCAGAAACTAATTAAAATTTAAAAATCACAATAAATATGTACACTGTGACGCGTCTATTCAGACACAAGGAAGCGATTTATTTTCTTCAATAAAACGACGATTACATGGAATTACAAATAAAATTAAAAATATAGTTAAGCAATAACGGTCTCGATCGCTCATACATGAGACGGCGAAGCGATTAATATATTTTTTGTTACTATTTTTACAACCACCGTCAAGCGCCTGATAATATTATAATAACAGTTTAAGATATTTGTAACTAATTGCCTTTAGAATATATAAGGCGCAGCCGAAATAAGTGTTGAAAAAAACATTCCATATTAAAATTTAAAATTGTTTGCACTAAACAGAAATCTTTGAATGGTTTCTTTAAGGAAATGTTGCTCGTATTTCACAAAGTGTTTTGCTAAGAGTCATCAAGTCTGTCATTATATCTCAAGAGACGCTCTCAGAATATCGATTGAGTTACAGTTTGTGTTTGAGCCCCACGGCCACCCAGTCAAGTTTGTAATAACAATATCATTAATAAACATTTATGCCGTTAAATAATTCATTGATGATGTAAATTGAGATTTTTATCATAGAGGCGGACGGGGCTTCGTGGCTAAGTTAGGTATAACTACGCCGATCCACCGATCTGCAAGGATAAGCTGCACTTTACGGTCAGTGTGTGGATGGGTGACCGTTTTTAACACATCGAGACTCCCCCGTGCCTCGGACAAAACATAAAGCTGTTGGTCCTGGTTGTCATAACCACCTATGACAATAGTTAGTGGTAGGCAAGAAGCTCAAAAAGCCTGACAATCAGACTATACTCAAGATATCAGTATTGTCCAAAAAATGCTATTTAAAAGGTAGTGAATTTTAGGACATTGTAGGGTTTACTTTTTAATTAAAATTACTACACACAGTCGGCTCACTGTAGTTATATAAAAAATATCTGTAGATAAATTGTTATATGCCCTTTAACTTGGAAATACATCGTTACCAGTAATCCGGTATGCCTTTGCCATAAATAAAACGTAAAAAAATATATTAAGGTAAAACAACATCCACGTCAAACAAAAAACATATACAGCTGAAACAACTGAAACACATTTTTCATTTCTCCATGAATATTTCATAGTACCCACAATTCGCACGTTTTGCCCCCACTGACCCAGATTGCCCATGCCCGATAATGGGCAATGCCAGGGGATATTAGCCGACTACCTGTGTTCCCGATAATTACATTAGTTCCAATACGCTTCAATAATTAATGATAGGATAACAAATGTGTGCCACTAATTAGGTGCAGCGGGTGAATTCAAATAAATGCGGGTAGTTTTGGTATTTGTTTGATTTTATCATTTTACGTTTTAAGCGAAACGGGAAAAATATTACTGAAGGGATAGTAGGGAATTATCAAAGAACTCTTCAAAGAAACTTCAATGGTTTAGTGTTGAATAGAAGAACATGTATTGCCTCGATGACGAACAAAGGTGGAAGAGATAATGACATGCAATTTTACATAAAAACCTTAAACTAATTAGGACTACGAATACATGCAACGTTGATTTGCTCACTTTATACGAGCAGGTGCGCTCGAACAAGAATAATTAATTGTTAATTTGAGTTGGGTTTGAATGAAAATCAATGAATTAATATTTTTTCAATTCTCTTTACTCCTTAGGTATTATCCGTTATAAATTGTCTCATTAGTCTATTAGTCCTAAGCGCAACTGCTAAAGTGTTATTGGCTTTTTCTATGACATTTTCAATAGCAGCTCCGAGTGACAATAGGCTCGAGGGGCGAGCCATATGACCTCAATATACCGGCGAATTGTGGATGTACATTAGTACACCTCTGTCCAACCCTTTGGGGAATACAGGCATGATGATATGTTATGATGTCTATGTTTACAGTTTATACGATTACGGCGAAACATAGTTTGATTTGTAGTCATTGTCTTTACGTAATTCGGACGTAAATAAGTACGGTGAGGATATCTAACGATTTAAATCTTTGGTTTTTATAATAGAGTGTTTCTGCTACGAGTAATATTTACTATTCCAAGTACAGTTTACCTATACGACAACGTAGGTAAAATAGCTTCAGTGCGATATAGACTCACATATTGACTTCGAGATAGTAATACTAGTAGAGTACCTATTTGGAAATCTGTGCAAACATTATCGAACGTCTAGATACGGATTTATTTCCTCTGCACTCCGTCCCTCCCGCCTCGTATAGCTCCTCCTGAGTAACTTATGTGCGAGTCATTCGAAGATGCTGCTTTTGATGACACGCTTAACGCAGCGACTGAGCAATCGGCTTCTGTGCCACGGGTTGTGGGTTCGAACACCGCCCGGTACAAATATTTGTATGAACTACAATAAAACTAGATACAAGAGAAAATCTGTGGCTGCTATTTCTCATAAGATTTTATACTAGTTTGCATGCCCTCGAAATTTTCAACGCCTAAAACAAATGCTAAGCTGTACATGTATTTAAGAACCGTATTAAGTACCTATAGTATGTAAATAATTCTAAACTCAAAATATTAGTTATTTTTTTGTTATCAAACCGATGTCACACCTGCTCTAACTTAACTTTTTAGAAGTGATTCCCAGAACTAAAAAACCATAACCATAACCAAAGTGGCATCCATTTGTTCATGTTCATATTGTCAATTTTTTACGTGCCTATGCCAGAAGATGCAATGGATACCGTTTTATTTTTGGTACATCCGCCATTAATCAAATCTCTAATTCAATGCCCAAATATGTGGACGAAAACAATGGGTTCAGCTGTTGTTCTCCTACACATATTGAACCTACAAATCAAGATCAAAGTTTAAAACGCAATACAGCGCATGAACGCATAAATCCAAAGCTGCGGATGATACTACTCTCCGCGCTAACGAAATTATTACCGACTGAATGAAATGAAAACGTGTAGTGTAGTGCGATCTACACATACGCAATGCACATACGTCATTGGCAGATTTACGGCCGAAATGCCTGCCGCGCGGCCACACGGGGTGGTTATTGCATTCGTATATTCTATATTGGCGAAATGTTTTCGACCGATTTTTGCCAACGTTGTATGAAGAAGTCCAGTATAGACAATCTTGAGGTAGGCCCTCACTCAGCAGTAGGCTCAATATCTATGTACTTATAAGATTGTTAAATCAATGTATATTATCAGATTTTCCTGCATAAATATTGAAACGGCCTTAAAAACGATACTGTGAAAATTGTATTAAGCTAAGTGGATGCCTAACGTGTTACAAGGAAAATCCATCCGTTTTATAAATTAATAATGTATGGATCCATTTTACGAAATTATATCTAGCGTAGAATGTGCGTGACACGGTTACTACGAATACATTGCGTATAAAAAAGCCTTAGAGAGTACTTTGGCTAAGTTTTTCAACCTTTGACATTTGGAGTCCAAATAAACACGATTCAAGTCCTTTAGGTGCCATACTTATCGTAGGGCACGCGTATTACTTCAACGGTAATGAATACTGCGAGGAACGCGACGCCATTTTGCTGAAGACGATTTCAGTCCTAACAAACTGTCTGCGAAACTTACGGTTTCGCTTCCACAAGGAAAATTTACATACCAAGAACATAATTATTTTAAGCTTCCCTATTATACTGAAAACGTGAACAATTTACTGATTTTATGAAGTTTGGGGCTTTATTAAACGACTGGTTACGTCACGCTATTAAGACCAGGTGATTTAAATACGGCGCAAACAATGTGAGGTTTAGTGAACAGGATGGGTGAGTGCTGTCATAAAACTAGGACGGTGGACGTTATTGTTGATGAGATGAACATGTTACTTAGTTGAGTCTTTATAATTATGAAAGTAAGTAGTTATATAAATACGATATATTTAGAGGTATGTTATTAAAAAAAAGTATATAAGTATTATATCCATTGTCTAGTACCCATAGTACAAGCTCTGCTTAGTTTGGGACTAGATGGTGTTGTTGAAAAATGACCCAAAAAAATATTTGAGTACTCCAGTTCAGAGCACTGGCACTTCTTGACAAAAAACCCTTCAATAAGCCTAAGCTTTTTAGCAAATTGTATCACTATGTCCCAACACATTTTTAGTGATTGAAGTTATTCTTATTAGCTTTTGTGAAGTCAAAATCAAGTGTGTTGGGTTTTTTATGCTGACTTTTCTATTACGATTAGTATTAGCTACATTTTGCCATACATTTTCAAGACAACCTATTACTATGACAGGCAGTCTGTAGTTCTGTACATCAAAGTCATCCTCTAATCCGCTTTACAGCTTTACAACTTTCTAATCCCGTATATGCCATATCTTCCGGAAAAGGAACGTAGCATATAAAAACAAAGCACCAAAATTTTCTTGCAAAACTTATTTCGACGAGAACCCCAAATGTGGCTATAAACAGTAACTTGCGACAAAAGAACGACAGTTGAGCCGCGGTAGCCGCGTGACGTCATTCTCATAGTAAACTGCTATCGGTATGGCAGCGTCGCATGGCCTTATTGCCCGCCCGTGGATTATGGCGTCACTTTTGTATCGCTCGCTCCGTAAGTTCGGCCGTTCCGGCGAATTGGCACAGCAACCCCGCAATGGATATGGCGTCGTGTACGACCAATGTATTGGATATTGGTATTGGAAATTAGGGTGGTAAATGACTTGATAATCGAATGGGGATCGAAAAAGTTGGGAATTATGGATATGTTTGCTTGTTCGGATATGATATTATTATTGCAAATGGTGCCTGTGCCCCCTATCACATAAAAAGGTAATACCGTCTACAGTGGAGCAGTGTTACTTCTACTTAACTGTTTGAGCTTGACAATTGACAAATTCAAAAAGAAGGTCCTAGGTCTTTACACTCAACCATGAAGGACCGTGAGGCAAGCATGAGGTCCCGAGTTTGATTTCCAGATCGGGTAAAGCTTTAAGGATTTAAAGAGACTGAAAAGTAACTGCACATATCTCTATCCCTTCCATGAATAGCAGTTTAGTGTTATATCTCTAAGGGTTTATAAGATGCAGTCAATCAAAACACTTCATAAAACTTGCCCGACTTTATCAGACTCAACTTCCACTTCCAGCCGCACAAAGAACACCGCAATTTACCTGCGAACAAGAAATAAATTATTTAGAACAAGTGTTAAATAAATAAGAACTTCTTGACAGATCATCAGAACTTTTATTTAGGTCGGGTTTATTAATTCCAGATTAAAACTTAGCTAATACCGACAGCTTTAGCAAAAATATTTGTTTTAAAAAGCTTAGCAAGGAGAAAGTCATGAGTAAGGAGAAAAAGAATCCAAGATTAGGAGCAAAAGCCTTTCATCATCATTATACGGTCCCACTGCTGCTGGGTACGGGTCTCCTCTTAGATTGAGAGGGATTAGGCTATAGTACACTACGCTGGCTTAGTGCGGGTTGGCAGACTTCACACACCTTCGAGAAAAATCTCTAAGACATACTGGTTTCCTCACGATGTGTTTCTTCACCGTTTAGGCGAGTGATAATTAATTGTTAATACGCACATGAATTCAAAAAGTCAGAGGCCTGGGATTCGACCTCGAGACCTTTGATTGGTAGTGCAATAGTCATATCACATGCATACCTATGGCATCCGAGGAGCTTTTGTACAGGTTCCCGAAAATCAACGTCTGGTAGGTAGATAGATACTCTTATTTGGCATTAAACTTGACATTAATTTGGATCCCTATTTGGTCCAGCCGTGAGACACACTTACATGCAACCTAGTTTATTTTTAATGCTTTTTTTCTTTTCATGTATTGAATTTATGTTAATTTTATTTAAGTATTTATCTTTTACTGTATACCGTGTCTCTAGCGCTGTGGCAGAATAAATATTTCTTTCTTTCATCACTAGGATATCAGTCCTTTTAATTAAGAATAATAAGAACAGAAAAAGTCCGTTAAAATATTCCGTTAACTAAACAAACAGGGTTACCCTCGATTTATCGGAGTACCTGCAGCAGCCTAATGCATTATCTGCTATCCGCGGTAAAATAAAACCCTCTCGCTGCGGTTGGCGGTCTCAAAACCCCACCTAGCGTTCCTATACCACCCACTTAGCTAATGAAACCGCTATCCGAGATTATCGGGCTAAGACCAGAGATCTTATTTACTGCGCGTGTTAATTCCCACATACGATACTTTACGGCCCACGTGGTGTATTTACTTTAGTTTACGGCGTTTGTAAGTAGATATATCTTTTTTTTATTTTGCGGTTGAGTAGGCGTGAGACGGTAAATTAAAATGTTTTAAATTAAAACCTTTTTGTATTCATAATATATTTAAACTTGCACTGGAAAATAATTAAATAGCTTATTTCAATTTGGAATAATGTAACATAGCAATAGGTTATTTCTTTTTTTTTTTTTCAAATAAATGCAGTTCCGTAGTTGAACGACGTCTATGGTGTAGCATTTCGAGTGTTGGATTCGATTCCAACAGGACACAAATATTTACAGTGATGAAGATATGTGTTTGTCTTGTTATGTGTTATAACTATAAGTCAGTATGTATAAAAGAAGTATATAATATAAATATTTTATCCACAGTACAACCAAGCTCTGCTTAGGTTGACTACATTTATATACCAGCTCAAAAATTCGCGTGTAACAGAGGGTCTTAAATCCCATAACCCAGAAGCTGCGCTGTGAAGTCACGTGTTTGAATTTTCTGCCGATATTTTTCTCTACTGAGCAATAGAATATACTTAATATTATATTATTATATAATATTATTATATAAATGTTAATTAACATTTCTATAATATTATTATAGAAATGTTAATTAGGTTGTCTTATCTATATTTCTATGTTATTTCCCGAAATCTATTGAGTAGTTTGATGAAAGTTTTTTAATAAAACTTGTATATACACAGGCAATATAGTAAACTTTTGGCTTACAAGTGCTTTTTCCGCTTTCTTATATTGCTTGTTATTATGAGGTTTTTCCTGATACTTAAAGAAACTCATATACTTAATACAGTAGTGCTTTGCCCTTTCACATGACGCGGGCCTTGAGAACATGTAGCTAAAGTATGTTGGGCTAACCGACGCTGGGTCGCTGGATATGGTTGTTGGCACATTAATTTACTTTTATTAATATTTAATTTAAAGTTCTTCATCTTCATCAAACACCCCTTACAATACAACTGCTGGGCGCGATACTCCTATCGCAATGACAGAGGTTAGGCTATTTGGTTCCTTACTTACACTCACTCAACATTGTTTTTATGTAAGTGCCTGTTATACTTTTTTGAGAATAAATGACGTTAAACCGAAAACTATATTCTAAATCTTACAATTTAACTAAAACAACCCCTGAGTCTATTCTTAAATGATTTCACAATGTTCCATGTTTCTCATACAACACAATCCTTCAGTAATCACTCCTTCAAAAGCTCAGCTGAATAAAAACAAAAAGAAACGTGGTCAAATAACATAAAGGCTGCGTAAAATATGAAAACCCTACAGAAATATCAACGTTTTGCGCTTTGTAGGCGCGCGCCGCGGGCGACTAGCTGCCTGCGAGTTACAATACTCTACGCCAAAAGATTTTGAAGGCGTCGTAAAAACTAATATTCTGCCAAAATGGCGGCCGACTTATTATTTCATTCAACTTCCCCTGCTTTTAATGGCATTTGTTTATGTGAAACAATATTGGACTTATAAAATGTGTGCGTATTGTTCCGTGAATTCCTGCTTACATTTTTAAGTGAAAAATTTGCTGGTCATAACTGGAAGAAATGTCCATGGTATCCTAACGTTTTATTTTATGCGCATAAAATTATGTGCCGTAAAATATAGCGTTTCATGCCAATTTCTTGGGAGCGTTAATTAAATCGAGAATGTGGAACTAGGTTTATGTCTGACATAATAATTCATATTCATTATAAAAACTTTGCAATCTTCAAAACAAAACGCTAACAAAAATAATTATGTTCTCGTGTACATTAACTCTCAAGCGCTACGCTTTATTATAATTTTAATATCATCTGTTACGAATTTACAATATTCATTTTGTAATTTAAAAAAAAGAACTCTAATTTAAAATATTTTATTAATTTAATAAGCCACAAGGTCGCTATTTATTCAGCCACCTGAACCTGAATAATAGATTGCAATTAATCCGTCTGCTATCAGAATCAATTCGAACCGTCTAATTCTGACAGGCAACTGAAGCGACGACACCAATACTGCTTTACAGGACATCAATAATTCAGCAACACTTGAACCAAAATGATTTTCAAATTGGACAGCAGAGAATCGTTGAAGAGCAGGGAAGCGGATTTAGGTGTTAATTGGGTTCGACTTTTTATGGCAAATGTAACTTATTGAACAAAGATTTAATACGGTATTCGTTTTAAAACTCATAAGTTTCGATAATTGACAAAACATGTTCACTAGTGAACCTGGCCGACGTTGTCCGACAACCCGATAGCAGCGCCGCCTAGCGGGTCTAATTGTGAATCTAAACCATCCAGGGCGCCACCGAAACGCATACAAAAATATCATTCAAATCGGTCCAGCCGTTTAGGACGAGTTCAGTGACATATACACGTACAGTAAAACTATTGTATACATATAAATAATTGGTTATTATATTGGTTATGGTAATTTTGGTATTAGTCTGTGCTGAAAGAAGATAGAAACATTATAATAGATGTAACGTATTACAGTAATATTTACCTAAATAGCAAAAGGAATAATTTTGTAACGCGAACGCGGAGCAGTGTTCAAAGAATCTTCATCGTCCAATGGTAATGTTATTTGATGCCGTAATAATTTCCACGTACAAAAACATATTAAATCAATTTCAGCACAGATATTACATAAAAGGCTTTAATAAAAGTCTTTTCTATTAAATTATTTTCAAGATCATTAATAAAATATTTCTAAATTGTTTTAATATTTGATTTCATCTGAATTTCAATGAATAGGTTCTAAGACTTGAAGTTAGTCGTCTAAGTCATAAAATATCTTGTAACGGTATCAATAGATCTTAAGTTACTTTAAAGTAATTAGAACATAGTGCCTAGGTTAGGCATACCTAGGCACTATGTAATGGTATAATTAAAGTTGAAACTGGAAACTGTAATTTAATAATATAATAATAATATATATAATATTTTTGGGACATTTTACACAACACCATCTAGTCCCAAACTAAGCAGAGCTTGTACTATGGGTACTAGACAATGGATATAATACATATATACTTTTTTTTTTGTAAATACATACTTATAATACATAGGAAACACCCAGACAAACACAAATACTCATGTTTTGTCCACACAAATATTTGCGTCCTGTGGGAATCGAACCCACGACCCCATGAGCAGCAGTCCGGCACTCGAACCGCAAGACCACAGAGGTCGTCAAATTTAGTAAAGAATATGGCACTCTAGTGACACCAACCGACGCGGTAATGTTTTATGATCAATTATTATGTTTTTAAATGTAAGCTAAACATATAGCTTCAGTTTTATTAAATTAATTATTATTAGAAATTTAAAGAGCTACAGTTGAAATATCTACGCCACATTGATTGTTGACAGTGGAAAATTTCTTATAATGTCGTTACTTGTAACAAATATCAACCATATAAGTAATATAATGCACTCGGAAATACAATCATTATAATTATAAAAGTACCTATGTGTATATCGGGGGGCACTTTTTTTTAATTATATATTTTTTATAGTACTTTTTGTTATATTTTGATCAGAAAATTAAAAATTTTGATAGTTTTTTTGTAAAAACCAATAACTGTAAAAAAATTCAAATTTTCATTTATATTTTCCATCCAAAAATATAGGAAGTGTACACAGACCCAACCTTCGAAGGTGTCGGTTGAGCAAATTTAGCTTCCAAATCGATCTCGCATGGAGTTGCAGATGAGTTGACTATCAAATAGTCGACTATCTATGCGTCATGCTTACCGTGAGGTTCGAACTCACGGTCTCGGAAACACGAAGCGTACAGCGTAGCCGATGGACTGAGCGACGAGTCGAGTCATGCTTCCAATTTTATCAACACTTGCTAAGTGGGTGACGTCATCGGAGCGAACGCCCGCGCTCCCGCGCCTTTGAACATCATTTTTTGTTTACGCGCTGCGTGGGAGCAGTTTTTGTAATTGTTGTAAAGCAAACAACGTTGAAAACTAGATTCTGTAAACTGTTGTTTCTACAAAATGTCAAATAGATATATCTGTCAAATACTATTTTGTATTAAAATCACAAGCTTTAATGTACCTAATCACGGGTGATATTGTGTTATCTAAATATCACAGTACTTATTTAGTAGGTACTTAAATAGTAACAACAGAGAACGGCCATTTATTCGGGACAGAAAATAAATCTAACCTTTTGTATTAAGAGCGGGTCTTATTGATACAAGAACTTACTTCCCTGGATATTACACTTAACGAAGGCACTCCAGTTTAACTTCCGTGAAACTTAAATTACTTAATGGGTTTTATACGAAAGTATTAGAAACAAACTTCACGTTTTCATTACACTGGCGAAGAATTATTAACAAAATTGATTATTTGGGAGCCTTATTTAATTATACAAGGTATAAAAGGAAACACTCAGAAAAGTCTTACGACTATGGAACTTTAAAATTCTGGAAGTTTCGCGAGTTTGTAGGTTGGGAAGATCGCAAAGTTTTTCAAATTGGAAAAAAACTCGGAAACTGGCAACCCCATCCCTACAGCGCTTCGCAACTTTGAGGGTCCCAGTTTGAAAGGTTCGTGAGAGTAAGCCTTGTTCGAGTGCCCTAGAGTATTTGACTTGACTCGATCACTGAATTGGTAATACCCGCGGTTACTCAGTTTGACAGCATAGAGAATTAAAAAGTTTTTTTGTCGATTGTGTAACTTAGAACTTAACCAAAGCGACTTTTTTGTCATAATGAGATGATTGCATAATGAAAGTCTTCGGAGATATTTAACTACTTTTACTTTGACCATGCTTATTGTCTACTTCTTAGATGCCATTATCATTATTGCTATGGATAAAAATATGAAAATATCCCTACTATTATCAATGCGAAAGTAACTCTGTCTGCTACGCTTTCACGCTTAAACCACTGAACCGATTTCGATGGAATTTGGTACAGAGATACATTAGTACTTGAAGAAGGACATAGGCTACCTTTTGTCTCAAAAATACCTTTGTGATGAGGGTGAAACCGTACCCAATAGGTATAAATCATCGAACTAGTTTTTTCAACCTTAAAGTAAGTATGTAGTTTCTTGAGAGCATGTTATGTTGATATGCATTATAATGACTTAAAATTACATTGTGCCTTTCAGTTGCCCAGCGGTCTGAGCTTGTCATGCTCACTAAAATGTCCTGCTGATGTTGGCGTTGTGTGTCGGGTCGTTTTAATCCCTGCAAAATGGTTGAGTCGGACGACGCCGATACGCACGTCATACTCGTGAACGGGTGCAGTCTGTCGGGGCTGGTCAGCTCTTACTGTCAATGGCAATCTCTTTATTTTCTTTATTTATTATACTAGATTAATTTAATAGTACACATCAAACTGCCTTGTTCTCATGTACTATTCAGATTTAGACTGTAATACTGAACACTATAATCATTTTTTTTAAAGAATGTCTATGAATTATAATATTCGCGTAAATGTCAGAAATCAATGTCTATGAAGTTTCTTCCCGGTTCTTCTCCATAAGACCCACTTTTTGGAACCGTGCAACTAGTTATGACTTTACAAAAGTGCCGTAATGGTGTAATTTATAAAATTGTTGACTTCTTTGTCTTTATCCGGACTTTAATGCAGACTTCTGAGTTTGTCTCCTTCTCTGAGTTTGTTTCGGTTTTTTTCTTCGAGGTTGTCACCTACGAAATACCGGCGCCATCTTGTCTTTTTATTGACTTGTAAAAGGGTTTAAAATATCTATTTACATAAATAAATACAATAAGTATATCATTTAACAAGGTACGGAAATCAAAAATGAATATCTAACCTAACGTTTTCTCAATAAGAATTCCCTGAGTTGCGCAAATATTCGGGATATTACAAAAATATCATAATAAACCTCAAAGAAGGTCAATATACGATATTTTGGGTGAAACGGACGGTAATAGCTGTTCCCTTCCGTGCGAGGGATGTGATGGCTATTTCACTAGTGTTTTGAATATATTAACTTTTTAGGTACTTACCCATGACCTAACAGAAAATAGTAGAATTTTTATTTCAGAAAATATTATCTTAATATAATAGGTATTATTGAGAAGCAGTGATAGCCTGATGATGACCATTGGACTGCCAAGTCAAAGGTCTCAAGTTCGAACCCAAGGCACGCACCTCTGACTTTTCGAATTCATGTGCGTATTAATAATTAATTATCACTCGCTTAAACGGTGAAGGAAAACATCGTGAGGAAATCTGCATACCTTAGAGATTTTTCTCGACGGTTTGTGAAGTCTGCCAACCCGCACTAGGCCAGCGTGGTGGACTATAGCCTAATCCCTCTCAATATGAGAGGAGACCCGTGCCCAGCAGTGGGACCGTATATGGGGTGATGATGATGATGATAAGGTATTATTGTGAATTGGTGCAATTATAACAAATATGGCAACAAATACGTAATTATGGCAAATCATCATCATCTCGTCCTCCAAGCCTTTTCACAACTACGTCGGGGTAGACTGCCAGTCTAACCAGATGCGGCTGAACATCAGTAATTTACACGAAGCGACTGCAATCAGACCTCCGCAACCCAACTTCTGGGTAATACCGATATTCTGAGGATAGACTGGTTGTCCGGCTTTTTGGGGTTCTGATTATCACTAATGATTGTCATAGATAGCAACGCACAAAATAATATAAAGTAACTTAAAAACGCAAGTTCAAATGATTACAATTGAATATTGTAATCATTTGAACTTGTAATTAACATTACATGAACCGAATTTCACAATGGTTATATTCGGAGCTACAATAAAACCAGAAAATATAGTAAATACTACGCTGGCGGTACATTTTTCGTTGTTTTTCCAAATACGCCACTACTCGTGCGTAAATCTGGTCTCCCTAGGAATATAAAATATTAAACGGAACTTTCACACGCATTCCAAGCCCGACACCTTATAACAAAGCCTTAAAACGAACCTATGACAATAAATACGGACCTAGAACGAAGGCTCACGCTATCAACCTAGCGAAAACTATTATCAAAATAAATTAGTCGTCGCGTAAATGTACCGAAAGTATCATAAAAACCAACTTCCCACGCGTGATCGTAAGCACTAACATTACACGACACGCGACGTGATCGTTACGATATTTGTACAACCGTACGTTACGATGGCGCGGCGGGGTCGGGAGACGTGCGGATGTGATATATTATTATTTTGCGTTACCTTATTATCGCCCGGCAGGCGCAGGGTTAGCGTGGAGTTTGTATACAGTGTGTAACATTTTATGACGTGGAATTTTGTAATAGATAATTAAATTTTGTTACTTACTCTTCCAGCTCAAACGTAAAAGGGATAAGAATGAGTTTTAGTAAATACACCAGTAAAAAATCCAGAATCGATTTTGTAATATGAAATAAAAACTTACAAAGATTAAATAAATAACATAAAGATTTGGCTGCCTCATTAATCTTGTGGTCGCCAGGACGAGTGGGTTCGCTTCCTAGGTCGAGCAAAGTGATTCGATTTTCTGGTTCAATACACCAGACACTATGACAAACTAAGCCACCGCGAGTTGTACCGAAATTTGCCTTCAATCAATCTAAATTTACGTCTTTAAGGTGAGGTGAACGGTGAATTTTTTCTTCGTTAAAATAACTATCATCTTAGCTTGGAAAATGCAAAAAAAAAAGTATTTGTGTTTTTCTATAAAATTCTTTCTTTAGCACCCTCAGTAATCGGATTTATGCCCGGTTAGTGGCAAAAGGCTCGCCTCTTATCCTCGCCGCCCCAGTACACCTCTGTCTTATCCTTCGGGAAAAAGGCATTATGATAAATAACTTAGTAAAACTATGAAAACAGGAACACGAACATATCGTCAATATTTTCGTGGCTAAAGTAAATAAATTCTGCCAACAGTTACAATAAATTCGAAGCCGAACACAACTGAATAAAACATTGCACTCCAACATTTTCGTTCTGTTCCTCTGTTTATAGGACACACATCACAAAAACCATTTGGGTACAAAAATATGTGCACTCTTTAACATTAATGTAGTAAATATATGGAGAATATACATGCATGTACGTGGTTTTATTTAATATTTCTGTCGCATTGTGATTTTATATATACACAGCTTCCTCATAACATTACAACTTATACTAGTAACTCTGTCAGTGTGTTTGTAACGTTATCATGCCTAAACCGCAGAACCAATTTTCATAGATTTTGGTGCTTTAGATAGACTGGACCTTGAAGGACATTTTGTAGGTACCAAAAAGTCCTTTTGGATGAGAGCAAAACAGGCAACAGCTAGTATTACTTATTCACAAAAACTTTTATCAGGAACCCGCAAAATTTCAATAAAATCCTTCGTTTAAAGCGAGGGAGACCTCAAAATGGTTACGAGGTCACTATAACAATCAATATTATGAAGAAATAAACGACCACTCATTACGTTACTTTCAAACTCATTCACCTAAATTGTGTTTCAGGGTTTGGTTCAGTTGCTGACAAAACAGGCTCTGAATGTATTACACAAAAAAGGGGGAAGGACCGGTGTTAATTTCTGTTAGAAAATGACATTTAGGCCGATACAGCAAAACAAATGGAAGAATAAACTAATTTCGCCTTTTTCGGGTTAAAAAATCGAGTAGTATTTTTTTTTAGGAAAAGAAAACCGATGGTCTACAGTCTACACCTTTATATGGTATAATTTTGTGGTGGTATATCTTCCTTATCATCATATCAGCCACAAGAGGTCAACTGCTGAATAAAGGCCTCCCTCTTACTTCCATTAGTGTAATTATCTTATTAAGTAAAAATGGTCGATACCTGTTCACAATAAACAAAGATGTCGTGTCTTCCTTATTTGAAACCTCTTCCTTATTTGAAAATTTAAAAAGTACGTTACTTCCGAAATGAGAGACTTTACTATAAAAGCTCACTCGTCGAAAATTTTGAGTAATTACGTTGGAAAGCAAGTGCAACTCAGGGAGACTAGAGCGCGGCGTGGAGCCACTTGCACTTAAAACCGCTTATAATTACCAGCGGAGAAAGAAAATGTATGAAACACTTGTTGGAAACTGTTTAACGAAAGATACCTGGCGTAAGTACTTTCTTCTATACAGGTTTATAGATATAGGTCCTTTGTAAAATTACTAACAACTGCCTTAGATAAGTTGGTAATAATTTAGTACAACAGCAATTATTGGAAGAAAATGCCATGAGGATTCATAATGACTTAAGTAATGAGTTTCGGGATGAAAGGACATGGGGTCCGAGTGCACTTTTACTTTTTAAGGATATTGCCCAACGTCTGGACAACGCTTCACTTGACCAGATGGACTTTACTTCGGCCAGAGAATTAACATTGCCATTCAACGTTCCATATCTAGTTTTTAGATACTTTGGTTTGTTCCAAAAATTCCAAATAAAAATAGATTAAGTATAAATCAAATTTGAAATGAGTGAGTACTTTGTTGTACGTTTGTGTGAAAATATCATAAATAGATATTTCATCATGTCATAGTTGTGTTTTAAACACATTATTTTAAATCACTTTTATTTAAAGTAATTTATTCAGTCAGCATAAGGCTTTAAACCAATTATTTTTGGGTACGTACTACTCATATTTCGGCCCGTTACATAGTTATTTATAACATGACACAATCCCGGCCATGGCCTAGTAATCATAGCTTGGAAAATGAATCCATTTATTCGTTGAATCAACATTATTATTAATAGCTTTCGCCCGCGGCTTCGCCCGCGTGATTACAGGTGTTACGTTACCTACCTACCAGGATCAAATGCTGTGATCATCTTTGTCAGTTATTTTTTTAAAAGACTACAAGCGCTGTATTAGAGCTTGTTACAAATGCATTTAAAGGATAAGTACACCCTGTATCGTAACAAATAACTGTCTGTGGATGTCCAAGTAGTTGTCTAGGTGAATAAAACACAAGACAATCGGTGCAACGGTGGTGGCGAGTTGACAAGGTAGAAATAGACTGATCCCACGTACCCAACGTATGCCCATTATGACATCTGGACTCTAGATTTCATAAGAAAATGTACGGATTAGAAACACACACGCATAGGATTGCGTTGCATACGATAAGTGTGTTGTATATAAAATTCTCGTGTCTCACTAGACCACTAGACCAGAGTCGTTGTGCAACAACTGATGATCTCATGCCATCTCTCTCTCGCACATATAACCGTACATAGAAATCAGCCCTACAGTATCTTGACCCTTTCCATCAGGCAGAGGCTTGATTGTCGACGGAACAAGCGACATTGTAAATAAAAAAAACAACCACCAAATTAACATCTCATTAATATATTCCCCATGGTTACCGAGGCCGGCCTTAAATCTTTATATTTGCTACATACATATATGAATATTGAACAGAGTTTAATTAAATGTAAGAACACATGAAACGCAGCAACATAATACAATTCGTTATGTGGTTCATACTTATGTTAACTTTGCTGTAATTAATGTTTGACAAAAGGCTTTCATAAAATTGGGTTCGTGATGTTTTATTAATACATATTTTCTGTTATTAATATTTAGCTTCGGCAAACATTCGCCGTGTACACGTTTTAAATTAGCCCCTTTTTACAGCGACGTGTATCGGGTGAAAGGAGTATTCGTTAAACAGAAAAAAAACCTATTAAAAAGTATTTGAATCACACTCGGGATGTATATGGTACTGTGTACAAACACAAATATAACATGTTTGGCAGAAGTATTGGTGTGTGCTAATGTGATCAACTGATCACGTGTCTTATAACTCTTACTTTGAACACGTAAGAGTACATCTATACTGGATGTACCTGCACTGTTTGGCATGTTTTAGATTCTATGTTATTATGTTATAGGAAAGAGCCTTTTATCGTTAAGCGGCCACAAATCCAAACTCCGAGTTGCATAGAAAACCCGAACAATATTTTAAGCGTGAGGCAGTGATTACATTTATTAATTAATAATCAAGGCATAAATATTACACGTAGCCAACCTAGCTTAAATCTCCTTGAAAGTAAAACTACCTTCCTTTTCTTCTCCGTTAGCTATTCTATCAGCTACCCACCCGTCTTGACAAATAGTGAGCACTTTATTAAGAACCCTCTGAATGTGTTTTCAGATTGCGGCCACACAGATGTGGGTAAACTATCAGCGGAAACAGAGGGTACTTTGTCAAATATTATCTGATGGGGGTAGGTGAACGCTACGCTTTATCTTATGGAGTAAATATGGGATATGATGACGTTCATTAGTAGCCTTTATGGCCCGATAATGTAACGCCAAACGCGGTGAATTTGCGACAGTTATGAGATAAAATTTTTCACAACAATAGGTTCCACTTGACTAGACTAATGAGACACGTAAGAGGTAAGAGCGAAGTCTTAAGTTAGGTTCCCGGATCGAACAGTTAGGTATTGGGTTTTCATATAAAGCTCGAAGTATGAATTTGTGCCACCGCTGGTGTACAAACAGTAGGTGCACCTCTGCCTAACCTTTGAGGAATACAGGCGTGATGGTATGTTATTTTTTCACTAAACACGTTTCAGAGGGTCTACTCCTTATCTCCATCAACGAAGTTACGTTACGAGCCGTTCGAAAGTTCTCCGAAACTTCGGAGTCCGTTATAACAAGTCTCAAATTCAATTTTTGAAACGGGTAAAAACACATCGAGAGTAGGGCCAACTGTCAAATTTTGTTGTCATTCATTCTTAGTTCGGGCTCCGAACGAATCATCGAAAACGAGTAGGAAACGCCAGTAACGAAGGTCGAAACTACGGACTTCGTGCTTAGGGAGGGGTCTACTCCCTAAGCACGAAGTCCGTAGTTTGTCTTTCTTTTTAAAATAAATCGTCGTCCTGATTAAAGCAGACGGCAAAAGCTAGAATTTTTTGTTCTATTGTGTGTGCGCTACCAAACACAAACCGCACATCATGATCACAAAAATCCGGAACAACAATATGTATGCCATATAAAATTTGTTTCGTAACCGAAACCGAGACCCCGCACGCTGTTTACTCGACACTGCACTAATCTATAAATACTTAAATAAAATCGGTTTAATTAAATACAATCATTCAGGAACCAAAAATTGACTTTAAAAAAAAACCACTAAAAGTTGACAGAATACCTGTACTTACATACCACCCTCACACAACATCGACAATACCATTACACATTATTTGAACCCCTAACTACATAATAAATAATCTATTTAGATCACTAAACTCACGAAGATATACATTAAATTAATACACGCCGCAGATATCCCCTACCTGTCGGATCTGTAAGCGCCTGCGGTTACTGCGCGGTCTGTGTTCGATGTTCCGTTACAACTTGCTATGATATTTCAGACAGGCGCTCAACGTGTCTACAGATGTTAGGAACAGATGATGCCCATTATGTTCATTTCGTAGGTCTTTTTCTGTTTCCATGTTGTACATGATTATTATGGGATATATTATTTCTCTATGGCTTTTATTCCTATCTATACTTTAATAATAAAAAGAGGTAGGTAGCATTATGAGTTTCTTACATAGAAACTTAGGGGTCTAATCTGCGAAACGCATGACCGATTCTGAAGATTCTTTCACAAAGTTGCGTGTGAAAGGTTTACCTGATACTTTCATTTCTAGAAGCACTTGTTAGCAGAGTGCATCAATAGCAAAGCTTTCAGAACTCCTCGACGCGACATGAAATGCATTGTGTGGTGTAGGATCTCTTTTGCCAAGATTTTCGATCAACTTTTAATCTGTTCTCAATATTCGTGGACTACTACCATATTACACCTTCAAGGTATGAAGAAGTACCTCCTGGCACAGGCATCTATATGCTAAAAAGGAGATGCCATCATGTATGCAAACCGGTGTAATAACGGACTAAAATATTTTTGAATTAAGTAAGTTTTTTTACTGTAAAAAAAAACAGTTTTATTTCAATGTCTTAAAGTCGCGTAAATGGCCGATACATAATGTGTAGGTACATACTTATTTCAGACTGTAACACGCATACTCATGGTGGACATCTAATTAGGTACACATCATTATTCGGGTAACACTAAATTAGGACCTGTCTTGGTGTCTTAAAACCAAAATATCGTCGTAATAAATTTCATCTGAATTTTAGCGCTCCACAATAGAAAATGAAACTCGATAATGATAGCGAAGTTGTCTCAAGAATTCGGGGTCACAGTGACAGCGGAGGTACACGCTGAGCGGTGCAGACTATCAAAGCTTAAGAGAGTAAAACATTTTGAAGTGTTTTTAAGCCGCCGCATCCTAAATGTTAAAAGTTTAAATGCATTCAGTCTATCTTGCCTTTCTTAGTCTTCAAATAACAATTTTACTAGAATCGCCCCGAAATTACTACAAAAAAATAATATTGAGTAGTGCGTCGAAATATTAGATAATTACTAGTCGTTAGATAGTCAGATAATTAATTAACAATCAAGCTAAATTCTGTGATATCTGAAAAAGAATCATTCAAGGAAAACCTATCTACAACGAAAAGAATTACATAACTTTTTATGTTTATTGTTGGTCATCGCCGACACTGGCACCTGGCCCTAAGTAAAACAATAGCTTGGATCGATGCCGCTAATGGATGCGGTGCTTAGCAGACGGCTGCTTCACACAAAACCGTATAATTTATGCGGTATGCGACCAAATATTATCGATAACGATATAGGTATTTTGTAAAGGGAATTAGGGAGCATTTTTTTTTAAAAAAAAACCTTATCTTTCTATCGTGTCATATGGGGTCCTCGTGCAGATGTTCGGCCATAAAGGGCACACCCTCGTGGAGGTGTTCACACGCCGAAAAACGACACCGTTTCATGGTGGAAATACCCGAAACCAGCACTAAGCGTTTTGCCTCGACATTCCTTATCCGTACAGCGAGGCAATGGAATCAGCTGTCTAAGTCTGTATTTCCTGACGAGTACCATTTGGGAGTCTTCAAGTCACGAGTGAAGAGGGATCTTCTATGTAAGCGTGCTACATATTAGACCACATCGTCACTTGCTATCACGTGAGATTGTGGTCAACGCTAACCTATCTCTTATAAAAAAAATATATCTAATTTGCTCTGGATTGCCGCCGAGTCATGAGTTGAATGCAAGGAAGTTGAGGTTATAGACCATACCATCACGCCTGTATCCCTTGAAGAGTCAGCCCTATAACACAGAGACCACATTGTAGCAGTCGTATACCAAGCATTAGACAAAAAGAAACATATTAATGATATAACAATGAATCCACAGAAGAGAATCCAATTAGTGAAAGTAACATAAACAGTCAGCTAGCGAGCTTATCCGTCACAAGTTTGGCAATATTAACGAGTTCCTGAACTAATGGATCATCATGACACTAAATGCTCCTAATGCTGGCTAATAATCGCCCACTGTAAACCCTTTTGACTTTATTTGTTTTGTAGAAGCACATCATCATCATCAACCTAGAAATATACTGTCCCACTGCTGAGCACGAGTCTCCTCTCAGATTGAGAAGGTTTAGGGTATAGTCCTAGGATCCAAGGATTAGGATTAGGTCCAAAGGATTCCTCACGATGTTTTCCTTCAACATTTTTAAGCGAGTAATAATTGATTATTACGCAAAGTCAGAGGTGCGTGCCTAGGATTGGAATTCAAGATCTGATTGGATTGCTAAGTAAAAACTTAGCAATCCAATGGTCATATCACCAGGCTATCACTGCTTAGAAACACATTAGATTAATATTATTTCAGTTTTACAAGAACTGGTCTGATAGAGCACCAAGACTTACTCAACTCTTGAATATCTTGATGTTGTTATAAATTAAATTAAATTTCTCTTAAAGAGTTCGCCATTTTGTAAGTAGTCGTTTATGTATTCGCTTCATATCATGATATTATTTAATCTATGTCATAAAGTAACAATTGATTATTCATAATTAAACAAAGTATAAAAGTGCCTAATTCTAAAAGCACAATTGCCAATTTCTATTTTTAACACTGTAAACTAGTGTACAATAAAAACTGAAATGTAAATTGCTATTTTGCACCCCAGTAGGCAACACTCACAGACAATGTGACTACATACAATACACTCCCTCAATATATTACACCGAAATTATATGATAGACGGATTAACCACCCATATTTTCCGTCGAGCATACGTCCCACCTGTGCTCCGTAAGCTATAAAATCCCGCTTGACATGAGGACGCCGGGATAAAACATGCACAGCACAGGATTACGGAGCAAAGGGACCAATTAAAAATGTCCATTGTCAAAGGGACATCCTGATCCATGGATGAGGGCGTTAATTGCAGCCCTCGGCTGTATTCTACCCTTAAAACAGTAAAATGCTGAGTAAACCTTTGGAAAACCCTCGAGAAAATAACTTGAAGCATATTTTTTGGTGACAGATTACAGGTAATTATTTCCTACCTATAATGTTTGAAATTAAGAGACGATTTTTGGAGTTTGTTTCGGCGTTTAATTATCATTGGCCCATCTAGTTATTATATTTGATGTGATCAAACCATGGATGTACTTATTTCACCTTTCTCTGCCAAATTTTAAGAATTTTGTATCAAAATTTTTAGCCTCTAATTAATTTCGGTAATTTTGTATACTTAACAGTAGTTAATACTTAAGTTATTCTCTTTTGTACTTACGCTATCTTTTTTATTTATTTTTATTGCTTTGGTCCTTAGTTTATTTTATTTTTTTATCATTTGCCCGTCGCAAATAACTGAAAATTATTATGTGGAAATTGTTTTTGGATTATGTGTTGTTAGCTATGTATTAACTTTACTCAATATTGTATTTGTTTCCCAAAAAAAAAAAAAGAAACTTTTTGTATCAACGGTAAATAAATACCATTTATTTTTAATATTCTCGAAGACAGTTCTTCATACATGGTCCTAGCATAAAAAGAGGTATTTAGTTCAGAGGTATTATTTAAACTTATATTTTCAATCTAACCCCTGCAAAATATAATAAAGATACTCGAACCATATAAGATATATTATGAGCACATCACACACATCATTTGTTATTTGTTAGTAGGTACACATCAAACTGCATTGTTCTCATTAACTATTCTTATCAAACTTGTAAATCAAGATTAACATTGTAATCATGTTGTTTTTAAAAAAGAGTGTCTATGGAGTTTCTTGCCGGTTCTTCTCCATATGACCCACTTTTTGGAACCGTGCAACTAGTTTTGACTTTTCAAAAGTGCTACTTTATTGGTCTAATTGAAATAAAACATTTGACTTTGACTTTGACTTTGATCAAATCAAGAAGGTCACCTGTCTGAACGTGGTTCCTCTCGTGATGTTCGCACTCATTCTATTATACAGAGGTTATATACAACATGGGGACACAAAGACACGATGTAGGTACGCTACAAGTACCAATAAAGACCGCTACCGGTAGATAACGAGAGGGTAGTAATTAAGTTTGCTCTATCCCTATTCTCAACGTGTTCTGAGAAATTAGTGCCACGGTAATGAATGCAGGGGCAGAAATACCACTTCAAAGCAAACATAAAAGTAATTAACATTTCTTATAGAATATTTTAGGCTAGTTACGACTTTAAAAATCCCCTATGTTCTCAATATTTCTCCTGTCTCCTGGCTACTGTCCCAATTTATTTGGCTTTAGCCCTCCTAGTATTCTTGCAACACATCGTACGGTTATGGGTTGTCTCTTCGTTGATGTTTGTCCTCCACGGCCTTTCTTGATAAGTTGATACCTACGTCCATATTTAATACGTCTGTATTTTTAGGTTTGTATATTTATCTTTTTGTTTGTTTTTGGCATTTTTCATGCTAAGATTTTAAAGTTATTTAGAAAAGGAAAAATTCGATTTGTATATTTTCTATTCTGTTACAATCTTTATTTATTTGGTAGAACCAACTTAACTTTTTTAAAGCTAGATGAAGGACTGTCAGAGAACAGATTAAGGCTGTTTTAAGTGAAGTCAATTTTTCTTTTTAAAATATTCTCTTATATGATAAATTTAATAATGATAACAGATGAATGGTGGTAGGTATTTTGACAGACACAATTCTTAAATGTACAACCTACAGATATTTACATTCTATACAGATTGTAGTTAGAAGGCACGCAACCAATAAAATTCGTATTATACAAATGGAAGTGGATACTGAAACAAGCACACTCGCATTCAGCCACCATGCTAATAAGGCCGAAAGTTCTTTGACTGTTCGAATTATTCCCCAACTCCATAATGAGGATGAACCTTCTGTACAATATCGGTAGTGTCACTATACCTCTTACATAAAGACCTGAGTACTCTCAACAAATTGTGTACTAAGTACAAAATGAGAATGCACTAGAAAATACAAGCAACTTTGTTTATTTTCTTTTAATATTCTTTACAAAGCAGATAGTGCAATAGGAAAGGTTTTGATAACCTGCTAGTCTATGAAAGCTTGTAAAGCCGTCGGTCTGTTGTCATACGAACATCTATGACTGTATATGTATAGTGGTAGTCAGAAACATAAAAAGCCTGACAACCAGTCTCTCCTCAGGATATCGATTTTGCCCACAAATTGGACTGCGGTGGTCTGATGGCAGTCGCTTCGTGTACATTACATAGCGCCTGTATTTCCCTAAGGATTAAGCAGAGGTGTGTGGGTGCACAGTTCGCCGGTATGTTTGGGTCCCATATAAGATCCACTTCTTGACCCGTGCAACTAGTTTTGACTTTTCAAAAGTGCTATTTTAATGGTCTAATTGAAATAAAACATGTGACTTTTTTGACAACACATTTCTCATGAACAATCGATAAGTTCAAAGCCAAACATGACTATGACATGATAACTTTATCGTCAATTAAAAGAAACCCTATTCATAGCAACTTAAAGTGTATTCTAGTCTATCCGGACCACTGGGATTTTTAAATCAGTAACCAAGTCCAGAACAAATAAGAACATTATTTTCTAATGGTTTAGGTCTATTTTCAATTGAATCAAATAATGTTTATGTATGATATTTTGGTCGCATCGTATGGTAGCATTCAGTTCCACGTGTGTTAGCGAATTCTCACTAGGCGTTATTTACATACATGTGTCAACAGTGTCGGTTGTGTAAACTTATAGAAAAATAAACAATATTATCCAGCTGACTCAAATACAAAAAATATAGAAGTACCTTGGACAATTTTTTATTTTTATTCTACTAAGGTGGCAAACAAGCATACGGCCAACTGATGGTAAGCGGTTACCGTAGCCTATAGACGCTTGTAACACCAGGAGTATCACATGCACGTTGCCGACCCTGTATTGAAAGAGGAATAGTTGGGTTGGCAGTATAAGGATCAAAGTCTCCCCACTGCCAACACAACGTTTCCTCACGGAGTTAATGAGTAAAGTGTATTAGTCCGTCAACAGTTTATTAATCTAACCGCTTTAACCTTGATCTTGTGTTTATGTTGCGGTGTACTCGGAACCATTAGGGCTGAATCACCGGCAGGAATAGGTATAAGCTCCTGTACGTACAGAGGAACATCAAGCTACCACATTCTGTCAAATTCCTTTGATTGATTTTCAACTTTAAAACAAAATCATAAGGTTTATATTCAATTGGGAAAAATTGACAGTTTTTGATAGCTTGACCTGCTGGCGTCTGTACATTAAAACTACTGAAAGTAGTATGGATCGATACGGGACCATTTCCAATACCATAATACAGTTCAAACCTATGATATATATAGTTACAATATCAACATCCTCATTTATTTCTTTTAGGAAAGCTTACTAATAGCAATTATACATATATAGAACAAAATGTTACAAAAATTGCTTATAACAAGCTTCATCCGCCGAAATTTTTCACAACTATGTTGGGGTCGGCGTCCAGTCTAACCAGAAGCGGCTGAATATCAGTATTTTACATGATACGACAGCCATCTGCAACCCAATTTCTGGGCAATCGCTCCGTCTAGTTCCGTTTCAGTTTCCAACTAGAAACAATCGCTCTGTCTCCTCCATATGTTAGCCTGACGAAGAGAGATAGAAAATCAAATCAGCATCATTTTTTTTTATAAGAATGTCTGCAAAAGTCAATTGTATTTTTGGGAAACAAATTAAAACGTGAACAAAAATTAGTTCTCTATAAAATTCTCCAACAATCACTTGAGTTTCACTCTTGTCGTTACCTATTCATTGGAAAGGGATTCAATGCAGGCGGAATACTGGCACTAATTAAGATTCGCAAAGAAATCCGCCGTGTTCCCCATAGACTGGATGACGTCCAATTAATATATCTTGGACAGTAAAGACCTTTTTATATACCTTCTGAAGGACTTATTGAATCGATACTAGGTATGGAAATGATTGCTACTTAAATTAGGTAGTTTTCTTTTGATGTAATGATTATGTTTTTAATTTCACAGCCTTGATACTTTTTTAAAGACCCACAGAGTCACATAGATGTACACAGTATTTTTTTATTCGCAACCACGCGCCTTCTTCCCAACGTGATGATGATGTTATTTTAAATCTGAAGTGAGATAAGACTCCTTGGATGCAAGCGGCTGTAACAGGTCCTTGTGGAAGTCTATGAAGGAGGCCTTTATTCAGCAGTGGACCTCTTGTGGCTGATATGATGATGAAGACTCCGTAATTATAATAGAAAGAAACTTATGTTAGAACGAAGATAGTAGATTTTAACACCACAAAATACACGCGCATCTTAATTTTAAGGATCAGTTTCAAAATACCGCTACACCTTAAAAGTATTCGTTGCACATTAAGAAATTCTACCACGACTAACACAGAAGACAGATATTACGCAAATGCGTCAAAATTCTTCAAAAAACTTGACATCTAGCTAATTAGTCTTGATGAAACGTCACTGTCCTTCCCGTTAGAACTGCATAATTAGGAAATTACAATTCAATTAGGGTTTTACAAAAAACCTCGTTAAGTACAGAATTCCCTAAACTAGTACTCGTTACACCTTGTCGTCGTTAGTTAAGTCATTAAGACCTCGTTAATTACTAATCAATTTTTGATATTATGCTGGTATATAAGTTAGGACTATCGAAATTATCGACATTGTGTGAACAATTGTGATACAGTGACAATGAAGTGCATGGTAAGTTGTCTCTAAGTATTGTTTTAAAAATGGAAGTTTCTCCAAGATTTCCAAGTCCCATCTTTATTTTGTCTTCTATATCTACATCTGAAATCCTTAGAAATACCTAAAATATGCATACGTACTACATCAATTTCTCTTTCTCAGTCTAATTTTGATAGTAGTGGAAGATACGATTGTGACACTACCTTTTGAGAAGAAATCTCTTACAAATGAAAAATTAATTTATAATATGGAAACCTTTTCCCTTTTACCTGAAAACTAGATATCTGATAATTACGATAATTATTCAAATCAATAACTCGAGTATAAGTAAGAAATAGCGCCATTGAATCTGTATTATCTCCAATCGTCTCTAAAAATGGAACATTTATCAACTCTTTAACACTTCATACAACCACACAATTACTTCAACTAATTACAATTATTTCATACACCAGGTTATCGCAGTTTTGGCCGTTGTGGCTGCCGTGCAGGCCAAGCCTTACGGTATTGGCCTTGGCAGCAGCTTGGGAGTGGGACTTAACACAGGTATTTAACGGCATCAAAACTTATGGACTCAGCCAATTCAAAACCGAACCGAAAATGGGAAAGGCAATTTAGAGGTAGTAAGGAATACGAAGTAGTTATAGGACAGTAACAACCCATTTACTGTCCTATGATAATAGAGAAATTTGGAACAGCCGAGGATATTGGTCGGTCTTGCTGAACTAGTCAGGGGTAGTGTAGTACAGAAAATCTTGAATATAGAAGCCTTTCCATCTAAAGAGATAAAAAAAAAACATTTTTTAATATCTTTGGTAATTTCTTTTAGGCCTTGGCAGTAGTATTGGAGGACTTGGTGGTGTCGGCTTGGAAAATGGCCTGAGCGGTGTTGGCTTGGGCGGTGCTGGACTGGGCGGTGCCGGCCTAGGCCGTGTCGGCATAGGTGCCGGCCTGGGAGGGAGCTACGGCGCTGGCGGCGGCTACGGCCAAGCCGGGTACGCCGGCGGCAGCAATGGCTACAGCAACAACGGCTATGGTGGCGGCGCTGTCAGTGAGGGCCACAACATCGGCCACCAGGAGAGTGACTTCAGCCAGGTAATTATTGGACTCACATACATTATGCCATTCAGTATTACAGTAATCCCGTGCAGTATCCGACACGCAATCCTACTAATTATCAGCGAAAGCTCTATGGAATACTGCGTTGAATATGATCCTTTATACAGACTAAACTTCTGATGCTATTCTGACCCCTGCGATTTTTGTTTTGTCTCTTCTCTTTAAAGGAACTCGGAACTTTGTCCTTTCTGCATTTAATATACATATTTTTTCTAACTGGTATCACCGATACCACACCGAAGTCCAGGGTTTTACCTATGAACACTAGTATCTTTACTCTGAATATTTAATGACACGTATCATTCTTAAACAGCAAAATACTGTGCTCTGTGGCATCCTCTGACAGAATCCTGATGATAATAATTCTTAGCGTTTTGGTCTGCCATTTCAACCCCCGTCTCTTATTTTCAGGAGGTGCATCACCACCAGTCTTCAGGCCATGACATCGGTGGTGCCTCTCAGATGGGCGGCGCCGGTCACAGCATCAACGGATACGGCTCTTACGGCGCTGGCAACCAAGGTTACGGTAACCAGTACAGCCAGGGTGGCTACCTGGTATAAACCTTCACTAACCTAGAGGTTTCATGTCGCTGACCAACAAGTATTTAATTTTATTTCAATAAATGTTATCTGTTCTATAATTTTTATTTTCATTTGAAAATTTGTTGTTAGATCATTTCTTAAAATTTCAAATATGTATCACAAGAATTTAGTGTAACTTTTGAAAATACCATTTTTTTTACATACCAAAGGGCTGCAATATCAGTTTCTGACTACTTTTGAATCCGTTAAATAAATAACGAGAACAAATCGTGATTTAATAAAGGGAATAACTTTAAACATTAATCAGGGTTTATTTATAAGAAAGTAATGATTAATTACTACAGTACAAACATGGCGAAATAGCGCACATTAGGGGTCCTACATCCAGCAGTTGACCAATATAGACTGATGATGATGATGATGAAGCTATAACTACGCTGATGAACGTTAAGCTGCACTAGCCGCGGTCAGTGCGTGGATGTGTGACCTACATTCCATTCAGACATCTCCGTGTCTCGGAGAGCGCGTAAACCTGTTTTGGTCCTGGTGAAAATTATTAGTGGTAGTCAGAGAAGCCTGACAACTAGTCTATCCTCAGAATATTAGTATTGGCCAGAAATTGGGTAGCGGAGGTCTGATGGCAGTCGCTTCGTGTAAAATAATGATATTCAGCCGCATCTGGTAGAACTGGAAGCCGACCCACCATAGTTGCGAAAAGGGTACGAGGATGATGATGATGTATCGATTTGAAAATCGATTCCCCTTTTTCTAATCGTTTGAAAACGTCTCAGCGATTGCAATAGTACGCCCGTTGTGTAGTTTACCTGTAACAATATAAAAATAAAACGTTAGAATATTATTGCTATCAATAAAATAAGACACGCGCAGCTCATTTTAATCGAGAAAGTTATTATAAATCGATACTTAATTGAAGCTAATATAATGACATTTAAAAATAAAATAAAATTATTACCCAATTTGCGGTAGCTATCAAAGTAAATTTGATAACGCTATCAATTAATATTAATTGTATGTAAAACGTTTATAAAATTAGGGCCGGCCAACCTAATTTACTATTCAGCGCAGGAGGTTTTCTTTTATAATTACGCAATTATGTTGTATGTTCATTTTAACAATAATGTGGATAACTTTTCCTAATAATATAACGTAGTTTTTTTTTATAGTCCTAAAGATACTGCATGAATAGTTCGTGGATAATTTTGTATGAAATTCTTTTTTTTTTAATAATGTTATTATCTACTGGCCATAAATCCCGAGGTTAGTTTTTAATACAATTACATTAATTAGTGAGTTTTTAAGTTTGAATATTATCTTAAGTTCCTTTTATCAATTTATTTAAAATTTTGTCATATCACATTTAATTTTATGTGTTTCTCGGCTTAAAGGTCCTGTTACGAAGCCAGTTGCATAACCACACCAATTTAAAAAAAATGTATTTCTGTTTGACATTTAGATATACAGCCCGAACGTAAACAATGAATAGGTACTTTATTTACCAAATGTATTTGTAACACCTAAACATCACGCAGCACAAATATAAAACTTACACCCCAAAGAATACAAAAGTGAAGCATTCCTTTCCAAAATTATCAACTAGAAAGAAATAAAGAAAGAAGAAAGAAAATAACATTTATTTAAACAACATTACAATTTCAAAGCGTGGACTCGGGTCTCTTCAACAATGTTTTGCTACAAGGCCTTTCGTCACAGTATGATGTCACCTCCGCCTTATAAGGCTGGGCAGCAACCACAACTGAATCACTTTTGGGATTGGAAAACGAGCCATTGTCGACCGTGTCTTTTTGGGGTCAATCCTTTTTTTTTGGCGCCAGTTTTATGAGGCTAGGCCTTATGGCTGTTTATATGTTGATGGCATGTGTGTGGTTTCACTTGTTTTAAGAAACAAAGAAACAATGGATAGGGTTATGTTTTTGGAGTCGTAATTAAAGGAGGAATTCGTAGTTAAAAAGGTCTTAATGAATTCTTTATTAATTCATGACATTTTATTTTCTTATTATTGGCAAGGGTTTTTTGTAAACGGTTTCTATACAAAAAAATTCCATGCTGCATTTATGGAAATAAAAATAATTTAAAATTAAAGTTTGCAAACGTAAATACTATAACAAAACCTAATATAAAATCCCTACGTCTCATTGCACTCTATCTATCTATTCAGCCGGCAATCCCCATAGCTGATTGAAGGCATTTTCTCTATTCCGCCACTGTTATCGATCATGTACCGATTGTGCATGTCGCACGCACTGATTCCCTACTGGCCTCATAAATTCATAATATCATCCAACCATCCTTCTGGTGGTCTGCCCTGCGATCGTTTTATACCCCTTGGACACCATTAGGTTACTTGGGTAAGAAGTAGCCTAAGATCGTCTCGTCTTGCTAAGTGCACTTTCCATCTCCATGCAGTGCATTAAAAGAACCTGAATCCAACACAAACTTAAAATACCACAAAGCAGCAAATATAAAAATATCAAGTCAAATCACGTAATATCCAAGATGGCGTACATATAAAACGCGGGATCAAGCGACGCGCCATGCACACACAGCTGACACTCCGTGGTAAAATGCATGACATTCCGTACAACTTTTATGGAAGATTTACAACTAAAGTGTTTTATATTATAACTATTGCGAAGAAAAAATAAAAGTTGAAGAAACGACTTTTTATTTCTTCGACAAACGAACAACGGCAAAAAAATATCTGTTTCCTTAGATAGTGAAAGACTATTTGTAGTAAAAGTATTATCTGTTTTGTTAGTCTACAGGGGTCCGTCATTGCATCATTATCTGCCTCGAGGCAGGTATCTATGAGAAATCTCCGGAATATTTTTTCACAAATAGTATAGTAAAAAGGATGAACAGCACATAACCCTCGGGCTGCCGCTTCGAGGGATATCCACGAGGATTTCCACACGTTTAAGAAAGCAAAACTGAACCACGCTGCTTCTTTTTCGAATTTCTTCATGAAAAATGTTTCAATCGTCATAGTAGTGCAGCCTTCTACATAATCTATACAAATATACTTCTATATATTTCTATGTCCGCATTGCCGTCGGCTGGACGTGGCTCTGACGTCACCACAACTAAATAGGGCAGACTGACAATGCCGCAGTTCTAACTTTATCGTGAAGACTTGAAAAGTAACCCTATCGTGTTATGGTGCCTTAGTACACGGATATTACGGCAGTTCCAAGATTCATTTATCGTTCACGCTAGGCCAATAGGGTATCAACGCGGTCAATTTGTGGATCTTAAATTTTGTTTATGTAATAGTTAATTAACTATTACATAAACAAAATTTTCGCGCCTTCTAGGAGGCACATCCAGCACAACCTACCTGGTTGTGCTGGATGTGCCTCCTAGAAGGCGCTTTGTTTGAAATGGACTGAATTTCAGATACAGCTTAGAATTTAAGTAGACATCACACGACACAAACCTTGTTCTTAATATTAATAGATCTGTGTGGTGTCAATTTACTGAAGTAATGATTGCTTATACCTACAATTCGCAGATCTATTAAGATATTGCTAGATTTCGAAGGTAATCTTTTATCAAGCGGAAGTCTGAAGGTTTGTCCTTCCGACTGCAAGCACGATAAATAAGAATTTCTTCTCTACTCTAGGGATTGGGGAAATTTAAACAAGGTTTGTTTTCCCCAAATCGCGAAGCCAACGCAAATGCGACAAATAATTAAATAACATTAATTAAAATAAGTAAAAGTTCAAATCTGGTCATTAATCAAGCTGACGTGGGCAGACCCAGGTGGCAGTCTTAGTACTAACTAATTAGCATAGCAAGTACTGTAATTAATAAATTACTCCCAATCCCCAGCATTGGCGATATACGGAAATATGTAGATAAATATTATTTAGATATGCTTTGAAATCCTCAAAAGCACACAGAATAATTGACTAACTTCGCTGATTAATCGATCCCTACCGTGGTCAGTCTATGGATGGGTTAACTTCGAGACCTTTCAATGCTCTGGAGAATACGTAGTCATCAATCTCGGTTGTCATATATGACAATTGTTAGTGGTTGTTGTCAGGAACCAACCAGGGACTGACAACCGGTTTAACCTTAGGATCGGTATTAAGTTGCTGGTGTCTGATAGCAGTAGTTATATTTAAAATACTGATATTTTGCATCTGGTTATAGTGGACCCCGACCCAGCTAGTAGGAAAGCCGGGAAAATGAGATATGACTGTAGACTCACGCCATTTTTTCATAGCAAGTAGACATGGCTTTAAAAAAGACATAATGATCTTTTTGTATTTTTTTTGGCATTTTCCATGCTAAGATTTTAAAGTTATTTAGCGAAGGAAAAATTCGACCGCGGGCAGGATTCGAACCTGCGTCTTCTGGTTCGGTTAGACGTCACCATAAAAACGTAAATTCTGAATGTGAAGGCAAAATTCGTCATGGCGGGTGGGACTCGCGGTGGCTTAGCGGTCATAGCGTCTGGTGTACCTAACCAGAAGACGCAGGTTCGAATCCTGCCCGCGGTCGAATTTTTCCTTCGCTAAATAACTTTAAAGTCATAATGAGTACAATATATACTTACTTATATAATTTATGATTCTATAACTATAACTAGCTGACCCCGCAAACGTTGTTTTGCCATAAAAAAAAAAATTAGGGGTATGAAAAATAGATGTTGGCCTATTCTCAGACCTCCCCGATAAGCACAAAAATTTCATCAAAATCGGTCAAGCCGTTTCGGAGGAGTATGGCAACGAAAACTGTGACACGAGAATTTTATATATTAGATTACCTTTTACTCAATTCCACACCGCTGTCATTAGTGAACATAGTATTACGGTGGTGTTCCAAATATTATAAATATTAAATGGGTTAAGGCGACCACCGGTTTATGAGCGTCGGTTCAAGGAGAGTCATAAACGAGCAATGAGTAGTCTTGAGGAAAGCGGGTGGCAACAATACAACACAATACAATCATATACCTTGGGACTATAAAAAAACAAACCTTAACACGGAAAAAAAATCGATTGATTCATTGATCGTACTTCAGGTAGAGACTTGTCTCATAAGCACATAATCGGATCTTCCAAAGTGTCGACATAATAATATGGACCTTATTACTAGCGACTCTAATATTATCTGTTTTGAGTTACTACTTGGTTTACAATTTTACATAGACCTACCCTCATCCTAATTTACTTGAGCTGGCGCAGTATGTTCTTTTTACTTATACGTCTCTGTCAATTAAACCGTATGCCTTCATTCTTACCCAAGATGAAAATGCCTGAAGGAATAATTTTTAAAATCAGTAAGAACGTAGATGGTTCTATGGGTTTCTACTATACTGGTACTTCTAGACAAAAACGCATCAAAACCCATTTGGAAATCTGTTTACAAGCTACAATGGCCTAGGGTCTTAGATAGATAACAGAAGAGGATACAAACTTTGCCCCCCTCTGGGATAGTATCAAGCTTCGCACATCAAATTATTCCCTCAGGGTCAGAGCAATTAGTGGCCTTCCGTCCATACCGCAAGAGGCTTAGCTTGAATGGCTAATATCAGCTTAAGCAGTCCATTGTCTGCAAGTGGCACATTTCGGTAGCACCATAATTATCTGGAGAAAGGCTGGCTGTAATAATTAAACTGTGATTCATTTATACTGCGGTAATGCTCTTTATTCTCTCTAATACGCCTTATTCATATAGGCTGAAAGTAAAGAGTTGCATAGCACTTTTCGACCACGTTCATGCATCTTGTCAAACATACGTCTGTAGTCTTTACACCCATAATTTTAAAGAAAGGTGACGATTTCTTCCTGATATACTTGGTCTACTTCACAGCCGAAATGTTCCAGTCTCAAAGGTAAAGTAGCCAGTGACATTGCTAAGTAAAAGAGGCGTACTTCTGGTGTTGCCAGCGTTCATAGGCTTCGGTTATCGCTTACCATCAGGGCGGCCGTATAGGAAAAATAGGAAATTCTAAAATTAATGCCCCAAAGGGTTTCAAAGATCTCGGTTATTTCGATATTCCTACGGACGACTTGCAGGCGATCTAGCCAGAAATAAGACCCAGACTTGAGTTCTAAATATAGGTAGGTGACAATGATAGAAACTTGAGTGTTGCGCCACACTCGACCCACTGAGTCAGCTCGCGTCGATGGGTGTCTATTGTCTCCACTTGTTTATATACCGAGGCGTGTCCGAGAATGTATTATTTAATATAACATAAACGTGAGGCGTTGCTATTGAGAATTTTCCAATAGTAAAACTTCTTGCGAGCTCTTCTCCATATGACTATTTATGTTGACTCAAAACAAATATTTATGGATCACACGACTATTTAACGATTTGATCCATGCTTCCACCACTACTATGATGAGAGAATAAATAAATACTTTATTGCTAAACTTTGCGCTTCAGACGAAACGGCGTGCCGTGACATAATTTTGTCGTCACTTTGTCTCTTCTTTAGCCATAGTTTCGACACGATAAGAAACGACAGTTATTTCGTGGCGCTCATGTTAGACTCACTCGTTAGACTCACACGTTTGCACGTGGACAAACATTATATTCTTATGTAGTAAAGCAGCCATCGGAGTTAAAAAGGTTTCCTCGAGTGCCCGAGGTTGTTATTATTATTATTCAAATCAAATTTATTTGCTTTTGTGTTTAAAGAAAAATATATTATATAATAATATATAATATATAGTCGCTTATATGAGAACATAAGATAAAATAGTTAAAAGTTGAGTGTCGTTTGTAATTTTGTTTCAGTACTTCTTCAATGCATTCAGGATTATGTTAAAATATATTACTTTTAAATTATATTACAAGCATGTGTCCCACTGCAAGACAAAAGCCTCCCTATTGTTCTTCCACTTCTCACTGTCCAGTCCAAGGTCATACATTATTATAATCACCGCTTCAAGAACCAGTTGGTGAACGATACAAGCCAAGGGGACGGCAGGATACTCTCCAGCCTGTAATTCAGCGCTGCGACGCCTCGTCAATAGTTCTAATTATGTCTAGTCACTCCTCTCTAGTTATAGAACTCAATTAAATAGTTACTCTAGTTGTTTTAATTGGTTTCTCTACAATTGAATTAATTACTGAGACACTAAGGTATTGATCGTGTATTTATACAAAACCTAAGTCTTGGTGTCAAGAGGTTTGCGTTAATATTTTGTCTTCGCGGTTTGTAGGCGGATGCGGGTCTTCTGGTGAACTTCAAGTTTGCAAGGTTTATCATTTCTGAGATTTCATGGTCACTCAGGGAGTAGTACTTCGCTTTTATACATGATATATATATAATCTGATAACATACATGATATAGGTAATTAAAGTTATTTGTTACTAGGAAAATCTCAGTAGTAGCTCGAAGTCTCAATTTGTGCCCGGTTAATGGCAATAGTATCGCCCCCCGGCGAACTGTCGGTGTACATCTCTGCCTAATCCTTCTGGGAATATAGATAATGATGAATCTATATTATGATGATACGTTTTATTTATAAAATATATATTAAAAAGCAATTTTATTTTATTTATATCAGCCATAACTGGAAAATAAAAATGAAAGTGTGTAATGTTAGGAAACGGGGATACCGTTTCCAGTTTGCATTAATTTAAGAAACCGTGACCAGAATCCTCTGGTAACAGTAGAAAAACAATTGTTACGATCCCGTAACAATTGTTTTTCTACTGTCTGCTAATTAATCCTTGATAATTATGTTAATAAGTTTGTCTATTCAAGAATTCATTACAAAGACAAATTTTTTTTTTCACTTAAGTAATTGCCTTTCGTCTTCCAATTAAAAAAGAAAAGACAAAATAATAAATTAATATAACACACAAACCTTTAAAGAAACCCGTACATACACACACTCACGTTTACAAATACCCACTCAACAATACATGGTCCACTTAGGTTATAACTAAAAAACTATAATAAATCATTTACCCCTCGCATACAACGACAAATGTTTACTTGCATGCACAAAAATGGTAAATTGTAATTATAGTGTCACCTTACACGACTGGACACTGCCACCCAAAATACAAGCATTCGCTTAGTTTGGGAGACAGTATCAGTACCTAAAGCTCAATACATTTACTTGTGCCTAGTTATATGTCACCTTGTAACTGTATAAAGTTTGCGACAATAAAGATTATTATTATTATTAATAATTATCGACGAAATTTTTTCATCAAAGTAATCATTGATATACAACATTATTGACCCATAAAATCATCACAAATACTCTTAATAGTTGCTAATGCATCAACTAACCTTGATGTCACACGCTAAAAACATTATTAAGTCATGTTTGTGAACTCTGCTAGTTATGATGTCATTAGTTACGCAACTATTCTGCTCTGTGGCTTATTGAATTGTTGGTAAATGCTTGTTATAGAGGTTTGACTACACGCTCGTTCTTACTTGCATAAATTCTAATTTGCACAGACGCTAAGTCAGCAAGACGTCATACCGCGACTTTGCGCAAAGTTTTGCCGTCGAAACTATTTGCGCATTCTACGTGTATAGTAATTATAAGTACGAACATAATATAATAAGTAAAACAACGCCCGAGCTTAAGAAAGTTTTTCTTATTCAGCACCGATAAGTCAGTGCATCAGCCTGGCGTTGTCTGTCTACTGCTTGGAATGGGCTATTAGACTATCCAGCTATCAAATGCCAAATGCTCCAAGCTCCGCATGACCTTCTCACAGCAAATCAATGCTGCTATCATGTAAACTCGAGCGGCTTCTGAACTACTGGTGGGGGCGTCGATTCCATACGGACCCAAATATTCGTATGGCCTACTATACAATTGCTGGTACTTGATTCGGGTTTAAGTATTAGTGCACAAATATGAACTTTATAGAGCCGCCACACAGAATATACATTTAGAATTCTTTTCATAAAAGAAAAAAAAAAAAGTTCTTATACGTTCTTTTGGGAAGGATGGAAAACTAATAGGGTCACCATTGATCTTCAGTTTACTCTCCAGCTGAAGCATAGTTTGAGGAATAACGCATTTCCTGCTAAAATCGAATATCGTATAATTCACTGCCTCCAAACTGCTTGCAAGGCAAACTGCAATAATAAATTTATCTGCAAGTGATCTAACGCCAATAACTCTATCTGTTAACAGCAGCAAGTTACTTCGGCTGTTAGTAGCAAGTTACTTGCACAATCAGAACATCGGGATCAGCATTTTGAATCGCGTTAATTGGCTAGGATTCTACGCTCAGCTTGTTTAATATGGTAGACGGATGGTATTAGGTACCTACTTGCTTAGGCCATTGAATAGGAGTAAACTTCCTCGTTGTACGTGAACGCGAGGTTCAGAGTTTGAATCTCACACCACTACTTTTGAAGGTTTCTCCCACTAAATAAAAAAGAAGCCTTTGCTGTGACAAAGGTGTGCCTATTTCGCCACCCACCTTTAGAGAGAAAGAAAGAAAAAACATTTATTTGTCAACAGACGTGCAAACAAACTTAATTAATAGGTACTACTTAAAAACTTAACATTTCGCCTATGTTTGTAGGTCCTGTAATACGGCAGACACTGTTGTGTACAGAATGCTACTTGCTATATACCTCGATCATGCATTATTATATACACCAGATGATAAAACCGAAATACATGACTTAAAATTGTTTGGAAGTCAAAGCTTGGGTTCATCGGATCAAAGATTAAACTATTTATTTATTGACCAATGCTCTTATACAGCCCAGTTAACTCAACCAATACTGTTTAATTTCAATATTTCCAAGCTTTAACCGTATTGTATTACTCCGGTTATCCCAAAGTGCGGTGCAGCCAACATTTTATTTCCAGCACTGCAGTATATTCTACTCGTCTTTGTTTGAAAAGCTCCAATCTGTGTGTTCAGCATATTATTTTATAAGCTTTAGAGGAAATATTTGTTTTCAACAATATGAACAGAAATATTCCTTAGTGAGGGAAGTAAGTTGCATTTATACGTATTCTGCTATTATTCATACATAACCTCTTGGAAACGGTTTTTTTATTCTACAGCAATCTGATAAATTGAACGAACACAATACAATAATAAAGTATTGTAATTCATAAATTAAAACACACGTTGGGACTTTAATTTTATTATTGTATTTAATGATGACAAACAAGTAACCCGGTTGCCTTATGGTAAGCAGCCCAAAGGTGCCCGCAAAACCATTGGCGCGTTGTCATCATTGGCCATTAATTTCACTTGCTACATGACCCTTCATACAAGAACACAATAATGTGCTAACTGCTAACACAAAGTGACAGCATCATAGTTCTGGAACTTGTAAATATCCAATAATAAAAAGTTCAGATCGATGCAATATCTACAACGTAGGGTACAAGGTACAAGAAAAATATTTTTGTGTAGTGTAAAAATATTATCTTCAGAATTTCGACCGCCTTCGTTTCTAGAAAGGTCAACACTCTGTTAAAATAACATTAGACCGCAGATTATCTCGATATTCTTGGAAGGGACGGAAAGGGCCGCAAAGTTGTAACATAAACATAGGACCTTATTTAACTGTACAACAAAACACACGAATGCTATATCAGTAAGCTCGTTCATCCAAATTGTTTGTTCAGCGAAAAATCCTCCTAGCTCCGCCATAAGCTTCGCATAAAATGCTTTTAAAGGTCCCTGAATTATATTTTCATTATCATAGAAAAGAATTTGACTTACTTACCTGTGATCTCCGGAATGTTATAACTATTATGTACTTGAGTATTTGCCATTTTACGAGCCCATAGCCACAAATCGGCACAAATCCAATCTCTGCTGTGACGGAACGACTGGTCGTGAGTTCGTGACCGTGGCTGCTCAGCATGTAGTTGTAGCTGAGTCTGTATTCTTGCTCGCTTATTTAATTACAAATATATATATTTCCAGTTTCAACTAACCTCTCCCTGTACATAAACTCTTATGCAATGCGAGGTCAAAGATGTTTAAGAGAGGTAGGGCATAGTGAGAGTAATTCCACTCAAATTGGAGCTGCTCGACTCGCAAAGTACTTCCGCCTTGCAGAAAATCGAAGTGAAATAGGTAACACTGCTTTGACCTGTGTTATGTTCCTTATGGTGAGCAAGGTTGCCAGTGTTCCGCGAGCAAACATTGTGTTGGCAGTGGGGGGACTTTGACCCATTTATTGCCAACCCAACTATAGCCGTATGCTTGTTTGCCACCTTAGTGTAGTTATTAGTATTAAATAAGGTCAGCTTATACTGGAATTGCATAGCTTGATATGTATTCATATATTCTAGGGGTACATAAGCCAGATCAACAGTGCCTTCGAACAACATTCATTTAAGCTATATGGATATTACCCATACATGTACCCGACACCATTCGTGCTAGGGATGGTTACTTATCAGAGTCTAGAGGTTAGACGGAATCTTACACTCGTGAAATATTTTATCCTCCTAATTCGTGGTTCCATCTTAAATTCTTCCTTACTGCAATACATTTCTATCAACGTTCCACTACCAATTAGACATACGCTTCCCCATCGCCAACCGCCTCTATTTTCGGTGCCTCAAACCAGTACTATGTGTCTTAAAACAAGTCCCTTGTACTTAGCCCTTACCCTCATCAATAACATATTACAATATGATCAATCCCTAGATGCCTTTACAAGCACTGAACTGAGTTTTCTGAGCACAGCAAATCATTACTTGGAATCCATTGCCACTCCCAGTACTATTTCTCCGTCTTAGGTTAATGTATATATATATTTTTTTTATGTTGTATTGATTGTTAATTTTATTTTCAAAATTTAATTTAACTTTTAATTTGTAGTAGATAATGTAAGCACTATGTTTATGACACACTTTTGATAAGTACATGCATGATATATCATAATACTTCTGACCTATAACTTGTACGTGTAGAATAGTCTGTAAGTATAAGTTGGTTATTAAATAAATAAATAAATTCAACATTGGATTTTTGTAAGTTATATTCTTACAATTTCTTAACCTAAAGAACCACTGATCTAATGAACTGTTGATCTATGATAGAGCGAGCTTAGGATACATTAAACTGTCGTGGCGTTGACATTTCGTATGTTTACCTAACGAAGTTTTGATCTGGCGTATATATCCCTGTTTATGTACAGTCAAAAAAAGAGTTAAGTATACAGATAGCAAACGAAATATGCATCTTTATACAGATTTCGACAAAAATAATTACGCGCCAAAGGGATAGGTATGTAGCTGCTTACAATACCTACGTTTTGACACATATTGCGTGATACAATATTACACTATCTTTATCAAAACACAGATGATTAATTACCTGCCTGTATACCTAACTCTTTTGTTGACCGTACTATGAACCTTAAAAGTAGTGAAATTTCACGCGACGCTAGCACTAAAATCCGGAGAGGACAGTGCTCCAGTGTTATATCCGTAAAGAGAACTTAAATCACGGCCACTGTGCCCCGGGGAAATTAAAACGAATCAACTGTTTATTTATAAACACACTAATGATTTTGCCGAGAGAAGACGGAGGAAAAATGCTGTTTTAATTTTTTTTTTCAGGGTAAAATCCAGATTGTAGCCTGCAGGGGCTGGACTGCTTTTGCTTTATTTTAGTGTTGCTGACCTGATAATACGGAAACGAACGTACGTATTGTAGGCAAAAGCTACCACAATTTGGATCCGACGAAGCGACAGCGTGGTCTGCCCAAATGGAGGTGGTGCAATGGAGGTTTGAATACTCACGGACACATCTATACTCAGACTAGCAAATAATATAAGGCGATCATAATAATATATTTTTTTTTTGTCCTCTAATAAAACGTTTTGCATCTATAGTCTAGTCGTCCTAGGCGCGACAGTCGATCGATAGCTAGAGGTACTGGGTTCGAGTTTGGATTTGTGACCGGTTGACGGCAATAGGTTCGCCCCTATTTCTCACCTTTCAGGGAATTCGGAATACCGGCGTTATGTTATGTAATAAAACACTGCCCGACACCAGAATTTCCTCATGTATCGTAAGTGCGTTTACAAATACATTTCTAATTCTCTCTTATAACAACCGGTTTTAAAATACTGATATTCGGTAGTAGTAGTAGACCGAAGCGCAATGCAACATAATGGAAAGGCTAGGTTTCACATCATAACCATAACCCAATAAGATGTTAAAGATCATTTACGAGAAGGTAGATACATAAGATACCTTCACATAAAAGATCTATAACATTATCGATATAAGACTTCCCCTCCCTAACGCAAAACCCACGCTTACATCTTAATAACAAAAATATACAGAATAAGTCACAAAATACATATAGGAAAAGTCTCATTCAAATATAATACGTAATAATCCTTGTAATATCCCTTGATCTATTGGCAGAGGCGCTGTACAGACATATTGCGATGAAATCTAAGCACATTTGCCGCTATTTCTAGAAGTGCCCAAACTTTATTCAGTTTTATCAGGAAATATTGAATAGATCGTCTCCGCTTTATAGATCTCTTGCTCCAAGCATTCTAGTGCATCTACAATGATCGTCTGTGCATCTACAGTGATCATCTCTGCACCTATAGGTCGCTTGGTAGAAAATTCCTAAGCCATTAAGACATATGAATTGTTTGCTTTTGTATATACCATTAAGTACTTTTGCGTTTGTAGACGCATCCAGAATACAAGATAATGGCTCATATCCAGTTTATGAAAAAGTAACAAGAAAACAATGTCAACTTGGACGGACATTTGGCCATTCGTAGCCGGAATTCTATAATATTATGTATTTAAGTATACTGGAGCAGGTTCAGAGGATAAAATTTAAAAACGGTGATGTCTTAGATAAAATAAGTAAATTCTCAATGCATAGTAACGAACCAAAACATTTATTATGTAAAGTACAGAAAATTAAGCAACAGATTTTCTTCCCCAGATTAACAAGAAAAATAAAAAAGAAGCTATTTAAATCGAATCTAACTCATTAACGGCTTCAAAGGTTTCGCAAGAAGTCCAAAAAAGCCATTTAAGTCACACCCGGTAATATATCGGAGGCAATTGCCAATATCGATGGCTTCCACGCCGATTTAAAAAGATTCGCTTACATTTTTATACCTGGCAATCTTTTTAACCACTTTAAGTGCTAAGAAATCGGTTTACAATTTGTTTAAATGTTCGTTCTTAGAATTGATCTATTGGAAGATTATCTTGAATGGATCTTTTATAAAACTTATCCTTTTTAGTACCTACCTATGACATGTTACTTACTAGATTTGTAATCATATAGAACATCTCTTCACTCCCGCTTCTAAACCAAGTTCCAGTTAATCAAGAAGTTATGAAAATCAATATTTAAGCCAGCAATTTCAGCAGGAGCAAAGGATAGGAGATTTAGTAAGTAAAATACGAAAAGAATGTGGTGGTTTATGTCGTATCAGGACATCAAGACGAATGCAAAGAATATAATGATGAAAGGAAATGAGAGTGATGATTCTTGTTGCTAGGATGTGTCACGCAGCTTCTTCTACCTAACAGAAACATTAGAGGACGGGCGCTTTGGATATTCAAAAACTTCCTAGTGTAGGTACTTCCTACAGTATTTCTATACCTAGCAATATTAGGAGATATTTCTGTACCTAGTATCATGAAGTACTTATATCATGAATATTACAAAAAAAGTTATGACACTCAGCTTTCAAAGTAACTAAGTCTTTCGGTACAATTTATGCAACACCGATAATATCAGGTCGAAGTTTAATTTCAAAATTGTGTTTATAAATATCGGAAATTTATTTACGGTAGTGATGTACCGATACTCGATATCGATAATGCGATTAGCGCAGCAGCTCACTGCGATGTCCGGGCAATTGCGTCGATATGATATTAACGCTACTGAACGCAATAAGCAGTTTAATAAAAGCGTTTGAACGTTGTGAACGGAAATACGATTTTATTGGACGCTAAAATTGGTGGTTGTTAGAGAACCAAATACACTGACGTCAGTATCGGTTAGAAAAGAGGCAATCACGGCTTCGGGCAATAATGGGAATTGAGTATTAACGCACACCTATTATATTTTAAATCTACAGCAAAAACCGTAGGGGATGGCAAAGAATGATCGATTTAGCAGCATAGTAATTACTTAGCCAAGATCCCCTTTCGATCATACATACTCGTACAATGCTACTTGACTTCACAAATGCCTCAATCACGTCGTAAACCATCAGTAACTGCAAGCAGGTGTGTTCTAAATGTCCTAGTATCGGTATGTTGCCAAATATCAGTACATAATACTGTTCGACAGCTGCTCTTGTGTGCAAAGCCACTTTTAGTTCGATCATCATCATTTAGTTTCATATTATGACAGCAATTAGGAGTGATTCTTTACGGCTTCTGTTTTTGGATTTAGGAGGACAATCTGAGGGTTGGCAAGGAAGTCCTCCAACCGGGAAAACACCAGCCGGTCTTGGAACAGATTTATGTTTAAAGTAGTGAGTGAGTCTTAGCAAAAAAAGTAACTATTTGTTGTTCAATCATTTATCGTATTTGTCTTTCTATACTTATGTGGGTGGAATAACAAGCTAACATTGATATGTGGGAGGCCGAAGATGATTAAAATCATAGAAAGTTAGAAAACCGCATTCTCATAGAGGCAAAGCTATCTTATGAGTATTGAAGCTTTCTGAAAGAAAAATATGGTGTAACTTTAACTAAAATGGTGGCTAAAGAAAAAGTTAAAGCAATTTTGTATTATATTTTCATTTTTCTACTAATTCATTTTCTAAAAGTTTTTCTATTAATGTATATTTTATTCAGGTACTTTGAGAATGTTCTGAATAGTAAATCTATAGTTTAACACCTGCGGACAAAGGCCGCGTTCTCAGCTTATAGTTACCTGCGCCATTCAACACGAAATCCCTTTTTAGCCTATTTTAGAAAATAAAAGGCTTTAGAATCTCTCTCTTTGTTCCCGATAAAGGCATCAAAACTAATAAAATAACTGTCTAGACATTTATGTCGGTAATAAAATGAAATATATAAGGTTATAGCTCAGCGGTGCTCTGTCGGCAACACACCTGGTCATTTTATTGGTGTGTAGCGAGCGCACGAGCCCCAACGACAAGCCAAAAGAACATTATAATGTGCTTTATACGGTAAAAGTTCGACATATTATATATACCTTCAAACTTCCTTCCTTTGGAGTAATTCTAATAGGATTTTTATAAGCTTTTTTGCGGTTCACATACTATTACTGTTACTTGGTGAAATAAATTGAGTTGTTTAATATAAATTGAAATGATCCTGTTATTGTGTGAATAGTTACCGCGATCACCCACAAACATGACGTATGTTTCGGACATACATATGGAACTGGCAATATTACTAAGAAGATTTTCCTATCGTATGTTATGTTCAAAGTTAAACGCTTACGCGAACTTGTTGAATGAACCCGTTGAAGAGTGGATATCTTTAATAACTTATGTGACCTGCTCAAAAAGGGTTAACTACCTAGTACCTAATAAGTGGCCCTACGCAAACCAAAATGGCAGCAGTTGTAATGTATTTTATTTCAGATATGTTTTTTTTTACATGGGACCTAAAACATATCGACCGAATGGAGAGGTTTGTATCCAACAAACCTCTGCCTAACCCTTCGGAATACATGACGATAGTATGTTATATTTTTTACAGGTGTATTTACCTATTAAATTAAGGTGCCTTGTTGCTTTATCTACATGCATGTAGTTTCTATTACTAGAGAGAAAAAGTACCTATGATCTAACTTACAGTAATACAAGGCTCCTACCAGACTCTGCCTACTTTAAAACGTATTGAATTATACTAACTTTCGCATTATTGTCCAAGAAATATGACCGTACTGAGGTTAGCTGAGCTTAGCTTGTAAAGCTGATGTAGCATGATATCATACGATTTGATGTTGGAAATTGGATATCCGAGCTGAGCGGGGAATAAAACAAATCATGATACTCGCTGCGATTTAAATACGACTTTTTAAAGTCAATGTTTTAAACTTCTAACTAGATGGGCCGGGATTTCTAACAGACGAGAAGGAACTGAAACAAACAACTAAGATCTTGACCTCTTTTAAAGTTTCTAGACATCATGACAGTGTAACAATAATAATAATATAATATAATAATAATATTTTTGGGAAATACACACAACACCATCTAGTCCCAAACTAAGCAGAGCTTGTACTATGGGTACTAGACAATGGATATAATACATAAATACTTTTTTTTTTGTAAATACATACTTATAATACATAAGAAACACCCAGACAAACACAAATACTCATGTTTTATTCACACAAATATTTGTGTCTAGTGGGAATCGAACCCACGACCCCATGATCAGCAGTCCGGCACTCGAACCGCTAGACCACAGAGGTCATCACAATGTAGGATTTATTCGAGGATATCTGTATGCTGGATGGGAATAAAACTACTTATTCCTGTTTTAGTTGATCTACGAGTATAGGACCGCACGGATGCATCAATCATCGTGTAACTCAAACCATATTTAATGAAACTCAAAAATTGTAATTGACTGTAATCTGTAAATGTTTTGCTGTTGGTAGTAAGTACGTGTACTTTTAACGAATGACATCAACAGGAGTACAATTATTCCTGAACTATTATTTCTCCTTTTTTATGTGCGTACTACAAAAACATTTTGTACAACGATATTCTATAATATCTATCACCATTTCCATATAGTCCTATTCAAACATGCACTAATATAACACGCCGTATAATACTTCATTTTAAGCTGGAACGGGGTGTAACCCGGCCACGACTGGGGGCCCCGGATTCAAATCAGTATTGCACAACGAGAGGCCTTTCATATTCTGCCGGGTTTTTCCGATCGAGAGGCTTTGTGCCAATATCGAAACGCTTGAATCGCCATGTTGGATTTGTTTTGTGAAATACGTTTGTAATATTCGATATTTATACTTTTATTATATAACAGCTTTCATGATTTGTTTCATTGTTTGTCGTGGTGCGTAGGAGTCAAGAGTACCTACTAGGAACGTTTTGAACATGAAACAAGGTAATAAAGAGACCAATAATAAGACTGATGGTTGGACTGTGTGAGAGATTATATGACTATACAGGTGAATGATGCGATGACGGCTAATAGATAAATTCGGAGAAGGGTAGGAGAAGGTCCTGCGGGTTGCTGACTTGGAGAGTCTGCCACCCGACCAGAGGAAAAGCGACTGAATTGCGCCAGTAGGCGGCGCGTGTATTTGATCCACGTGCACCTTCTAGTAGGAAGCGAGGAGACGCCTCGCCATTTGAGGAGTCTAGAAAGCGCTGAACTGCACAAAGCCCATGTTGGTGGCATATAGTGCCAGGGAAGGCAAGTGCGGTCTTTAGAACGGCATATCCTGGCACCTTCCCAGGTAGTATACTTAAAAAAAAGAGTAGGAGGATGAATAGCATTCACTAGTTGATGGGGGTCTATTAAATCATGTTCATAGAAACAGAAGAAGAAGTGAAGAGATGAGTAGATGTTATACCTACTAGAATATCAGTTTTGCTTTGATTTCGTTACTGTTCACAATTTAGGAATAATATCTGAGAAACGAGCGCATGGAAATAACCTGCAAACCTCAATACATAGATAAATACAACATAAAGTGAGCAGATTGTGACACACTGAAACAAGTGTTTTTATCTTGAAAGTAATTGTTATTGTAATTCGCGATGACTCGGGCTCCACTTACAGATAATCGCAGGTACACGTCCATATCAGGTCATCTACTATTAATAAAGGCTGAACCCCAACAGCTACAAAAAACCCGCTCCATCGAAAACTATCGGTAAAGAAAATTGATTATATCCGCCCATAAGCGGTTGTAATCCGGAAAATTCCGGTTCAGAGCGGCTCGCGCCTGAATAAGCCGGCACCGGCCGGAGAAAACCATGAATATGCATCGCTTTTGTGATTTAATGCCCTCGCTTAGTTCAATTTCGATAGTACGAAATTCTGGAGGAGAAATTTTAACTTTAGCCTGTCGATAAACAGGAACACTAAAGTATTTCTTCCAAGTAAAACAAATGGTGTTTGCAACCAATCATGCACAAAATAGTGTAGCTTTAACTTACATACAACAATTTCTCAGTTCTAGTTGACTGCAAGTGACTGGCACAATATGTACCGTTTTTGCGGATAAGGAATAGAAAATTGTGCTATAATGTTGCCAATGACACAAACTAATTGAGCCCAAAAACGTTACCAACAAAAAGAAAGAATGTGCGAAATCACTAAAGGTTGGGGATCTCTATTCAAAGGCTGAGAGACAAAAGGTTAATGTATTACTTAACAAAAAAAAACAAATTAAAAAAGAAACCTTTAGAAGGCTTTCAATCCGCATTTTCATTATAGCAGGAATTTGTAATTAATCCATCTCAAAAAAGTGTCATTTTCCTGTTTGATCCAGTTCAATTTGGTTTGTACCTGTTAGAACTTGCCACACAGAGGTCCAGATCTATACGACGATATATCAATTGAAAAACTATATAACATAGATATAGTAATAGAAATCTTATTTATTCCAATACTATTATTCAAGCAATATTGGTACTTGTTGATTTGTTTTTTATTGCGTTCTCGAAAAGAGCTCAAACAATTTCGATGAAATTTATGATATGGCGAAAAATCCAGTGCTTGGCCCCATATCTGGGAAAATTCATTTCCTCCGTATTTTCACGCATAAAGCAATAAACTAAGTACAACTTATACAAAATATATCTAGGTAGACGTTTTACATCTGTGCCATCACGACGCTCTGGTATTAATAATATTAATAAGACTGAAATTTAAATCTACGTTGAATGACTCATTTATTTGCAAGTGTCTCAAGATTTTGGCCAGGTGCGGAAACACCTGTTTAATAATGCATTAATATAAAGTCTCCGAATATATTATTTGCAAATACATAATTAGTATTAATGAACTTCTTGTAGTCAATTTGCTAACAAATATTATTCAACTGTAAAGGATTTCATCAAATTGTAGAGTGGATCGATTTCCAGTAAGTACCGAATACTAAGCTCAGTTTGAATTTCTGCCCGGTTAATGGCAATCGGCTAGACCTCTATTATATGGGACCTACATCAGTACATTTTAGCCTAACTCTTCGAACCTTTCAGTAATCATTAGCAGACAGAAGAAAAACAGTTAATCATGACGAAAATTACGGTAACAAAAAATCCTGCTTCTTGCTCCACCTATACAAAATATACAATAACGCTCTATTTATTTATAATAATAAGCCCCACAGTACACATAAATTTACGTTCAGTAACCGAACAAAGACTAAAACATGGATGTCAGGTACGGTACCAGTTAGGTATTCGATTTTATGGACCCACATCTGGGTCAAACACGTTTCAGACGTGAAATACCATTCGGAATACTAAACAGAGGTGTGGCGAATCTGTACATCTACATGAACCCATGAATCGGCTTCCAATGCATAGCTAACTAGTTATAAACACTGAAAAGTACATTTACATACCTCCGCAGTCCTCCTAAAAAGCGGTGATAGCATAGTGAAATGACCTTTGGAATGCCAAGTCAGTTTGAATACAAGGTCCTCTGAATTTTCGAAACCATGTGCGTATTAATAATTAATTATCACTTGCTTAATCGGTGAAGGAGAAAATCGTGAGGAAGCTTGCATTGCCTGAGTGATTTTCTCAACGGTGTGTGAAGTCTGCCAAAACGCCTTAGGCCCGCGTGGTGGACTATAGCCTAACCCATCTCGTTCTGAGAGGAGTCCCGTGCCCAGCAGTGGGACCGTATATGGGTTGATGATAATGATGATACCTCCGTAAAATATAAAAATGAAGACCAAGAATATTTTAATACCTACAGACTGACGCCTCGGCAAAATCGGTGGTGGTGGTGAATTTTATTATAAAAAAATAAGTTATACGTCCTATTCGTCGCATAAAAATCACTTGCCGTGTCGCCACTAGGTCGTCTAAAAACTGATTTATTTTTGACTGATTGCTTATGTAAATTGTTCCTTCTTTGTGAAATTTTACAGAACGCAGCGGTGTTCATGGTTTTTGCGAAATGTGATATTCATATTACCACAGAAACAAGGCAATTGATTGGCAACATTGACAGCGCTATACATGGAGAGGTGGAGACTCCAAAGAAGTTTCCAATACCGATGCTCTAACACAAATACAAACGCAACCCGCCAGGTGTTAATATTCTCGAATCACATTTCGTTTCTTTCTTCATATATCCTCATTACTGTATATTTGATCGCAAATTGTTTTAAAATTATTACACGATGTAAGATTATAGTCATAATTATTAACTAATTACATTGCGTAGCGACGAGAGGTCCTGGGTTTGATTCCCTGTTTTTTTTTTCTTTATGAAATTCTCAACGGAGTTTGGATCGGTGGACGGTGACAATAGGCTCTCTTGCTATTACATGGAATCTAAACATACTGTCGAACTGTGGGTGCACACATATATTAGTACTTCTCTACCATACCCTTTGGGGAATACAGTCGTAATGGCATCTTTACGTTATATTCATTACAGAAACTCTCTGTACTGAACATAACGTGAAAATCTGTCTGGATGTTAGTTTATTTAAGTATTTATATTATATACCCTATTGTTAGTAGGTACACTTATTACGGATAAGTGCTTGATGCAATAAAAACCATACAATGGGTGGCCTTATCGCTAATCGCAATTTGTTCCACATAATTGAACTGAACTTAAAATATTATTATTTACTTTAAATATTAAAATGTTAATAAAATATTATTTATAATATTTTAATTTCATTTAAATTATCTCCATCGTAAAGTTGCCTGGAAGAAATTATGTAGGTTATTATGCTCCAGAGGGTCGAATCAATTATTTTTCTATCGTGTCTTATTGCATAAGGTCGCATACTAGTAGTCTTCCTTCATACCAAGTAATATATAGTGTTTCTAAGTCTGTGTAACTACATACTTAAATTAAACTAACTTAGCATGCGCGAACATGGCGCGTATGATATCCTGTATTAGTCATAGAGCGTGCTCGGAATAAAACACTGGACGTACCTGATATGCATCTTGTTAATGACGTCAACACTTATTTCCTTTTAAAAGCCATCTTTTAATATAACTGGTTTGTATGTAGATTACTTTAGAGCTCAGGTCTTAAGGATGTGGCACTAAGACCTTTTCTTTTTGTTAACAATGTTCCAGACTAGGGTTTTCTCTTCAAATATGGGTGCTTTTATAAACGTACTGGCGACCCGCCCCCTCTTCGCACGAGTGCAATGTACTAATAACATACATGTATTATACATATAAACCTTCCTTTTGAATCACTCTAAATATTAAAAAAAACCGCATCAAAATCCGTTACGTAGTTTGAAAGATCTAAGCATACATAGGGACAAACAGACAGCGGAAAGCGACTTTGTTTTATACCATGTAGTGAAGTAACAGACTCGAGCCAGTTGTAAGCCATACCAATATTTGTACCTTGCGAAAATCGAACCCTTGACAGATGGAAGAGAAGCCGATCACTGTCACTCAACCGCTACGCTAACTGTGCAAGTTTTACTGCTGGGCATGGGTCTTTAAAAAAACCGTGGTTAGTTAGTCCACCACGCTGGCCTAATGAGGGTCGGCAACATATTTCTTTTAATTAGAAATGTGATTACAACTGCAGATCCAAATGATGCCGAAGGGTTCCTCTGCTAATTACAGTTGAATACCCCATGACGTCACGTCCTAGGACGTGTCGTCATAGAATGAGCGACGAACGCAGAAACTAAGTTAAAAACTTTCATGAGCTCATTTCACTATTCATATTCAGATGCGGGTTTTAGGTTCTGAATTTGTGGAAACCATAGCTAATAGAGATATATAATCTACTGAAAAATTACATCAGTATTCCTTACTCGACAGAATGGTTGGGCAGTAGGTATGCGTGCCACGGTTTCACCCGTTCTGACTTTCCTTTTTTCTTTTCTGCTCGGTTCCTAAGGGTCGTAGCGTGATGTTAAATACATAAGATATTTTACCTTTCCTCAAGAATTGGGCTATCAAGTGCAAAAATATTTTTTCAAATCCGACTTGTAGTTTCAGAGATTCATCATCATCATCATCAGCCTATATAAGTCCACTCCTGGACGTAGGCCTCCCCTAATGTGCGCCATTTCACCCTGTCCTCGGCTTTTCGCATCCAGCTTCTACCAGCAGCCTTTCGCAAATCATCACATCTTGCCGGAGGACGTCCTACACTACGTTTGCCGTGAAAAAAAAAATGTTACGGTTCAGAGATTAGCGCGTTCAAACAATCGAAAAAACTCTTCAGCTTTATTAGTAATAAAGCGAAATATCACTCGCTGATTAATCACGAAAAAGACCAAGAAATTTGAAATTTGGCAGATTTTATAGAAATTATGGCCTTTTATTGGCATCCGATATGAAAGGATTTTCAAAGCTATTGTAATATTATATTATCGGTATTGGGAATAGCCGAATAGCTTGTACGCAGGTAACCGGAACAAAGGAGACTTAGATGGAACTTACACATACCAGAGAACTTACGTACAGACGCCAGAAGGTATCCAAAGCTATCCAAAACTGTCAAATTTTCCCAGTTCATCACATCACATCACACATCACAGTAAAATCTATCAAAGAAATTTGATAGTTTGGGGTAGCATGATGTGCTGGCCTTTATACATTAGTTTAACTAAGGCTGAGCCTTCAGGTAAAAAGAGTGTAAGTGTGTGTATGTAACACCAGGACACAGCTAATTTTAAGCATAAAAAAGCTATCTTATTTTCTTTTGCATTATCGCTTTGCATATGCTCCCAGCTGCTTCAGTCAAACACAACGGTATTTTTAGAAATCTCAACGAAAGTAGAACGGATGTTTTTAAAAAGATATTTGCATAATATTAAACGGGGAGCCGTTTTTAGCCAACAGTCCGATTGAATTCAGTTCATTTCATTCGCGATTAATCGCAATACTTCTTTCTTGGTATTAAATAGAAAGCTTTCATCTTGTGAAATATGTATTAGCATTATTAATTTCCCTTTAAAGTATTTGAATGTATATTTCGAGAAAAATTGCTAACGATATCCTTGAGTAAGAAATTCAATTTAACGTAATTAATTGGTACACTGCTGACTGCTCCATTGAAAAATGTATTATTTACTTACCCAACAAAAAATATTGTTTTGCTGATTTTAGATAATTTTAAACTTCAATAGTAAAAATCTTATCACGTATTCTAGGTGACCAGATGCTGGTACTTTTACGCTTGAGGTGCTCGGTTCGATTCCCAGCTCAAACAAAGTATTATTTGGTATTTTCGATTAAATTCTTAATAGTAACTAGCGAGTTTTGGATTGATGACCCGGTTGATGGCAATAGGCTCGTGCCCTACTACATAGGAACTAAACATACTGAGCCTGGCGCTGTGGATACACACCGCTAACTAAGACTAAGACCTATTCTCTCCTTGCTGGAATTTCGAATCCCAAAACCAATGTGTACCGCTACGATATTTAACAAATTAATTAGTATTAGTGGTCCAATATCTCGACGTGGTCCTCTCGACTTCTCCCTCCGGTCCTTGTCTCCGAGGCTCTGTGCGATACAGATTGATTGACAATTACCGAGCGCGGACCGGAGGGCTGTATAAATAGCGATTATTTATCGAGACTCAGTCGGGACCTGATACACTCGACCAGGGGTTTAATTAATGGAAACTTAATAACTGTTTAATGTTCATAGTTGATTGGACAATTTGTAACTGGAAGAGTTCACATCGTTTTAATTTGCTGTAAATAAAGTAGCTTTAAGCTATGCAATTACAAATGCATCATTTATATTTTTATCTAGTTTTGTGGAATTTGAGACATGTTTTGAGATGAAGAATAGAAATAAAGCTACACTAACTTTGTCTAAGTGATGTCTTTGATTTAAATTGTAAGATACTTTTGAAATTTTAAACCCTTTCTCTAAAACTAAGTACCAGCTAAACCTAAAATTTTGAAAAATACAGAAAGCAGCTTACTTACAAATTACAGGAAAACCTATAAGAAATCTAAAAAACATGGTAACATATGCATCCTAAGTAACCTTCTACACGCGGATTCAACTCGCATTTTTAACCTATACTGTCCCACTGTTGTGCAAAGATATTAGAAATTAGTTTTGAAAACAATCATTAAGTTTTCCGAACAAACTGATTAGATAAAAATTATTTATATTATAAATAAGAGATACCCTCAATAATCAAGTTTCTTCAACGATTCAGAATTGGCGTCCCGCTTATCCAATTTTAATGCAGGTAACATAAAAGTTCTGCGACGCCATTATAGAGTTAGAAATACAATTAGCAAGTCTGAACTAATTTAATTACGACTGATAACCGAGTGAAGGCAGTCAGAGATAACGTACAGAAGGACCACTACAGAAAACGCGTGATAACACGTACTTCAAACAATATTATTTCTCAATCACATCTATAGTGGTTTGCATTCATGATATGTAATTTCCTGGAAAATATACATATAGGTATGCCAAAATCCTACCATGGTCATAAAACGACTAATTACCAGCAAGACGCTGTGTAAATATCGAATTAAAACAAATGGAACGCGGGATCACTGGTTTCAAAGAGCCTCAGTTGTAGAGTGGCAGCGTGGTGTGGGCGAATGCTTTCAGTTTACCCTGTCGGACTGTCAAAAACCCAACTATTGGTCTGTCACTGTCAAAACCTAACTTTGTACTTTCACAATTTCTCAAAGCATTCTTGGGCATATAATCATGATTCAAAAGATGCGGGAATCATGAACGTCCATTCGTTAATTACTTATCAAAATAATGGCACAGATCACGGCACCAATTCAGCCTCATTGTTGACAAACACTTTCAAAAGAAAAGAACCCCTCATATTCATTTGAGAGTATTGAGTTTTACAGCAGTTAACGCAGCGATCATTCTGGATTTTGTTGTAATGTGGTAGAGACACCGAAAATGGGCACAATGAAGAAGTTTGTCTACGTTTTGGGCCTTCGCCTGGCTTTCACAATGTTGTCTTTACAACATTGTAATGTGCTATTGATGTGCTGACACCCTTTGTTGAGGGGATAATGCCTAAAGTTAAAGAATGGTTTCATGGCTCGCAGAGTAATTTCAAGTAACAATCTGTTTCATAAAATCTTATGGTTATTTGTGCTAAGATAGCCTAAGAATAAAGTAGGTACTGGCAAAGGCAGATGGCTGCTGTTAACGCCGATATCCAGCTGCATCTATTTAAACTGGGAGATAAATCCTGAGTATTTACCGATTAATTGCTAAATACTATCATAGCGATTCATGCGACATTAGTTTAGTGTCTTCCCCAAAATGCATCAAAACTAACTGACCATCAGATGATTCGTCTTGTTTGCCGACGTCAATTTATTATTATAGTAACAAAATTAAATTATAAGCACGTAAATAATCACCAGCTTTCGATAACATAACGCTTACGGACGTTGGATCTCTGCGCGATAACTATTCACAAACGAGACTTAATGTATGTCAACAAGATTAGAGCTTTGATTCTTGTTAAAAAAACTACACGAGTCACGACGCAACAACTAAAAAAAATCACTAACCCCAATTGCCAACCAGTGTTCCCCTTATCCAAATCCCCAGCTGAGTGGGCAAAGCATAGAACCCCCTGGGCAAAGTGCCAACTTGTCCTTCCGGTGCCACCTGTGTAGCATCTGTCACTAGATGACACTGTTTAGTGTCAGAAATGGTTTGTATACTTGTTCGTAGCAGGTAGTAAAATTGAAAAGAGGGATTTCTTTTTTTTTAGACGTGTCAAAATGTTTGTCAACAATGAGGCTGAATAGGTGCCGTGTCCTGTGCCATATTGTTATGTTATCTATGGTTGAGGTTTAAAATGGAATGTCGTTAGTTGTTTATTTATGATGCCTGTTTTGGGTGGGAAATAAGATATTTAACAACATTTCTCATTTGTGTAGCAGTTAGATTAATATTTTATATCTTTTTAGAACTAGATACCATAAATCAGTTCATTTTTTACTATTGGTCCCTCCGTCCGTCATTTATAAACCGACTAGGTTAAGTATTTTTTTTTATATCATATAATGTGGTTCCCACTTTATGAACACGCATTTACCAACTGATATAATAGCTTATTTTGTTTGCCCACAACTTAAAGACAATTACAGAAGGCGACACCACCATTTTAGTCCTAGTGCCTAGTGAAGTAATTTTTTATCACAAGTCGAAATAATACCTAACTATGGCAGTAAAAGTAATTAAATATTATCTTTTGCAAAGATTTATTCCGCCTATGTCTTACAGAGACATATTACATTACTTTCCTAATCCCCTCATCACCATATGAGATCCATCTCGCCTTGATGAGCGGCTGGGGATTATGAACAGTATTTGGCAGCAGACTCCTATTACGAGTAATAAGGGTAATATAGAAGTCCGCAGTACAGTTAGAATTCATTACGAACTATATTTGCAGAAAAGGGGGATATCTTACCACTCCAAATTTTTTTTACTAATTGTACGCTAATTGCACTTAGTTCAAAGTATAATTGTTTATAATTTAGATTTGTTTCATCATGATCTTAATGTGAAATGGGTTTATAAGCGGTAACTTGTCTCACTAATTGAAATGCTCGTACGAGTAGTTCTTAGTCTGCAGATTCAATAATTCTCAATATTTACCACCAAGTTGCTTGTGAAAGAGGGCGATGAGAAACTCTCTTCCGTCTATTGCAGTGTTCTGGTGCGAAGTCGGAGCAAGTACATACCTCCTAAAGAATATTACGCATTTCCTAGTGTTCTCGAGATATTTCGAATAAACAAAAAGATAAGAAGTAAACGCAGTAGGTATCCCTGGACGACTTAGGTGCTTACCACGAAGGCTAGTTTGAGGCAGAACTATAAAAAAGTACCTGGAAGGACCTGGGGAGACTGTTGCCTAGCAGTGGAACAAAAATGACAAAAAATGGCATTAAACAAATAAAAAGTATCATTACACCAGAAATATTGTACAAAATGTACAAGCCACATAAAATTCTCCCGGTACATCCGTAAGCCTCCCAAGAAACACCACTTGTCATGTTGTCAGCCACAACGTGTGTATATTGCCAGGCATTAAACACAACTGACACTTAATTATGCGTCTCTGCTAACACCGCAACGAATTACAAACAAGATTTTACGGTTGTACAGTTACCAACCTGCTTGCAGTCTATGGATTTGATTTTTTTTTTCTTAAAGATGAAGCTATGATGACATCAATGTAGGCAACATTTTTTTTTTAATGTTTACTATGTCTAGGATCTGCTGACAATGCTTTTTATCATAATAACATGTCGACAGCTTCATAACGTCCTGAATTTTTTATCTTTAATGAGTGCCCACTAGAAAGGATAAACAGGCACTGATCTTAAACTGATTTGAACAGTATTATCGATTCAGGGTGATGTAATCTTTTCTAGTCCACTAAAAATAAAAGTTTATATATTTATCGGTGTTCCAAGAATTTGTAAAGATATATTTGGAAAGATAACGGCTAACGATGAACGATTATTAGCTTGTAATGAATTTTCTAATAATAAGTATGTAATTAAACTCTATCAATTCAAAAGGTATCAGAGGGTAATTGGTACTAACACTAGGTAATAAGTTTTTTCTACTAACAACATATGGATAATTAGTTTTTCCGAAATAAAGATTATTATTATTAAAAGGACAAAGGTACAACCTAAAATATGACACGTCATATTTTGTTGTCGTACGGCACGTGGGTTGGTAAATGAAATCTACCACCGCTGTTCAAAGTTCAACATTGTTCCAACACTCAACATAGTTGAAAAACTCGATTTACACACGCAGAATGGTCCAAAGCACTGTTCAGAATTTCAAGTGCGCTACGTCAATGCAGTGTTAAATCAACAAAAAATAGGGGTAAAGTTGGCAACACTGTCACACTAAAAAGAGTCCGCTTTTTTGAGCAAATAACGAGGTTTCCTGTGTCTACATATTTCTGGCTTTACTCTTTCCCAGATTTTATCAACCTGAGTATTTACTTAGGAAATATAATTGTGTTAGGTTTTTAGTATTCAAGAAAAGATTTTGTAGAAAGTATTTTTCTCGTTATTTCTTTGAATGAGAATATTTTTGCTGTATGACTAATGGAAAACGAAAGGCATAATGGACGGAATTGATTATGTTTTTTGTAAACAGAGGAGCATATTATTTTCAGAGACATTACCGTTATCTATATTGAGTACCTACTCTTTCTAATTACCTTTAAGACAATATTTGAGTATACTTCTAAGTTAGTTAAATGTTGGAACTTTTCAATGGATTCTTTATCTCGAAACTTCCGAACCTAACAAACTTTATAAAGATTTTTGTATAACAAAGGCCTGAAAAGGGAGGAAGAACCTTACTGGTATTCTAATTGTAAAAATTAGCTCTGAGATAACAGTGACAATAGACGGAAAAAAGTTTACAATTAAAACTTATGTCACAAGTATTCTTTTTATTACGACTTTATTCTGTTTATTTAAAAAACAACGTCGTACAAACTGTATGTATATTTTGCATATCTAACTTTTTCTCTTTCTGGAATAAACTGAGTATTAGTTAAACCTAGTTTCAGGCAGTATTTTATAACAAGCAGGCTTAATTTTATTTTATTGTGTACAACCGGAATAAACAGCAGTAATTAAACATTTAAACAAATAGTGATCTAATAAAAAATAGCTCTTTAAGCTCTATAAACGTTTATAAATTGACGTATTTGTTCGAACCGGTCTCCGAGGCGCGCGTTGCTTGCTCAAAACAATTTTCGTGATCAACTGAGTGGATGATTGTTTAAATTGCTCATCTTGTCAGTTTGATGCGTAACAATATTACTTTAGGCAATTTACGCAGTATTTACGAGTACACTCACTTTTTTAAATACATAAAACGTGATATATGTATGCTTTTTAAAAAGCTTTCAGACGAATAATTGATATTATTTGAGTAGGTACCTATTTAATATGAATAGCTGGCTCTGGAACGTTTTTCAGTGACAATTAAAATATTTTATTACTTACTTATAAACCGGTCGATATAAAATATATATGATTGGTACATTTGGGCCAGTTGCCAAAAACAGTTACCTATAAAAGAATTAATTTATAGGTGTCTGTTACATTTAGCAATCAAATAAAATTAGATTGAAACTGTATCACTAAAATTAATCCCAGAATATCTTTTATCAATGTGCTATCGGTATTGTTTTTAATAAAACTGAATGGAACTTAATTCTATAACTATATTATTAGATCAGTAAATAACAAAGCTTAAAAGCTTTTAAAAAAAAACTAAGATCATACTTTCGAGTTGAGTCTTTTAAATAAATTCAAAAGGCTGTTTAAAATGTTGCCTGTGCCCAACAAGCTCAAGTACGTTACAAACTGCATGATGCAAGTAGTTTCCCGGTCCACAGATTATGTAAAACAGTGTACTTATTTACATTTTATATGCCGCCGCCATTATGGTAATTTTTTACCATTTCCCGCAAAATTATAGGATTTTGTTTGTGCGATATTTTGTTGAAATTAATTGTGATGATGTCTGGATCAATTGTGTATTTACCTGAAACAAGAAGACAAAAAACATAAGTATTATTGGACGTATTTGTTGTTCAGTGCATACACATAATTCGAAATTACTATTCAGTAGTACCTACATATAGGTATGTACATTGATACAGTATATCAATGATTCAACCACAAATACTAATCACTGTACTTAATTAGGCGGCTAAAGCGTGCAGTATGGCGCTCTGCTAATGCATAATAATATGCATACCAACCGAAATATGTTTGCGCCGGCCATATTAATGCAGTGGCACTAAATACCATTAAATTTTTCAACTGATTTGGAGATCAAAATTTTTAGATTCGATATTAGTAGGTAAATGAAAATCAGTATAATTGTTTCTCACAGTTTAACTTTATAGCCTCCAAAACCGACTATTTACTTTTTTAATAATAAAGGTAGCCCATGTTCTTCCCTGAGATGCAATCTATCTGAAAAAGTAACAGACAAACAAGAAATCAATGCGAATTTTTAATACTTGTAAATATGAATATGACTTTAGTCTAGTCCTGTAAGAGAATGGCAGACTTCAGAATAGGCGTTTGAAACTTTTCTCATTGGTCTAACAAGTAGAATATGAGTTGTTACACCACTATCCTAAATGAAAGACCACTGCATACGTCCGGCCGGACGGAACATAGTTACATAGAAAATGTATAGTACAGGTACGAAAGCGCATACGTCACAGGTGATCGTGGCAAGGATGGGATATATATCGTGAGCAACAATGTTTAGCATGTCCTCCCATCCGCGGGGACCGGCCCGTGGGTCTGCTGCGTATATATACAGTACCCCCGGAGCTCTGGGGAGCTAAGTAGTTCATTACACTAGCACGTAGTTCTAATCGCAGTCTCTGTTCGGGGAGTATGCATTAAAAACCCGTTCGTGTTTTCATTACACCACGTTCTGTCTCTGCCCCGTCGACGTCCTGCCCGCAGCGACCTAAGACCATAAACGAATTCTGGATACAATTTGGGTTTGACCACGTGCGCGTATGCGGAATTGACACGAAATTGAGAAAATCTCTCATGCAGGAGGGTTTCCTTACGATGTTTTCCTTCTCCATTCAAGCCCTAGGACAAACATAATATTAAGTTAACCGGGGTTGACAAACCATTATCCTAAATGAAGTCTATCCTCATAAGTCTAAGCCCTAAAGTAGGTACCCATTTACTGTCCGACTGGGGTTAACAAAGATCCTAGTATGTATTATGAAAGCTGTAAATGGTAGGATAATTATGTAACGTAAATACTTTACTTACATAATTACGAAAGCAAAAATTTGCTTTCCGCTCAATATCTTTACTGCGTCGTTTGTTTTTTTTTTCGTTTACTCGTCAGAACATTGACATAAAAAGATCAAACTTCATGGATGATGCTAAATGTATGATAATTATGATGTTAGATAAAACTTGTACTAAAAAATCATCGTGCAAGCATTTTTTCCCAACTGTGTTGGGGTCGGCTTTCAGTCTAACTAGATGCGGCTGAATATAAGTATTCTACACGAAGGGACTGCCATCAGACCTCCGCAACCCAATTTGTGAGCACTGGCGATATTCTGAAGATAGACTGGTTGTCAGGCTTTTTGGGCTTCTGACTACCACTAACAAACGTTATGACGTCACCTATATGACGTAGAATGTGGAAATGAAATTCGACATCACATGCAGTGGTATCGGTACCATAGTTGGGCTAAAGCGTAGGAAGTACCTACATAACCAGAGGGACGCCGGTTTGATGCCTCAGAACGATTTTATCTTCCTCTAAAATTTATATAATATTTTTATAACAAAAAGAAAAACTTTCCATACAGGATTGTCTGCTCATTAATTAAATTTGTCTGGAAAGTTATATACTTACATAAGTAGTCTATGGTTTCACTTAATATCGTAATGTCGCCCAGCTTATTACAATTAAGCACCTTAACAGTAAGGACCAACTGCCTAAGAAGCTTAACAAATTGTCTTTTAAAAAAACTACCTACTTGGTTCAGTAAGAAATGAGGAAAATTAATATGGCAATGGACTGGAAAATTGTTTCTTAGTGTGGATACAGTGCATTGCTACTAACCTCGATCTTCTTTATGGGACGATTGTTTTATAGATTAAAGATCAAAGCCAGTACGGCTTTATATTTTAGATAAATTAGGAAATACTCGAACTATGATTTTTAATAAAAAAAAAGGCTAGGATTTTCTCCTGTATCGTGGGTGCGTTTATAAATACAAATTCTCACATACCTACACATGCGGCACAAACAGGAATAAAAAGTTCCCCTGTCAGTGATAGGGGGACAGATGAAACCGTTAAGGAGTGAATAAAGTTCGAACTGTCCTTCGTTGCTAACAGGGGGACAAATCAGACTTTTTTTTCCGATACATCCCCCTACCTAAGGGGCAAATCAGAGTGAAAGATCGAAATAATTCAACACAAAACAGTACCCAGAACTAACTAAGGATAGCTTTATGATTTGCTATTATTAAAATTCCGAAAATGTTTAACTTAAACATATTTGAAGCGTTCTCCATTTGTAAATTGAACAATCAGTTGTTAGACAAAGACTGCGCAATTGAATAAGTGAACTCAATCGTCAATAATGCCTTTTAAGGAGCTACATCGACTAAGTTCGATCGACTGTCTGCTCGAGGCTTTGGAGCGTATTTCCACAGCACCAACTCACGCATGACGTCTTTAACGACACGCGACCTGTCGTAAGTAATACGTTTTTACGAATCAATTGGTTTGCAGTGTGTAAACGCACAAAAGCGGGTCACGGTTTAAAATTGATTACTGTGTCGGATCGGATGTATATATGGCTTCGAATCAAAACGAACAATGACGCATAATGATCTTAATTTACTTTCAAATTACATTTAGGAAGTAGCTTCAACGTAACACAAGTTAATCACAAACTTAGAATCTATCTTCGTGTCGAAATCATTTTAATGGTCGTCGAAACTCCGATTGATACTCTATTTCCGTAACGTATTCCACATGTGTATACCACATGCACTACTAGACGTATATAGCAATTGTCATCCTAAAACCAATCTCTTCATCGTTTTGTTTTTGTCATCGTATTTTGTCGTGTCGTTAGTCAGTGGAAAACGCGCTAACTGCGACTAACGCCATTACGTAAAAGACTATGTAGGTATTACTAAAACAAAGTATCGTATTGAAACACTGTAAACGACAGTAGGTACCTACCTACCAGTGACAAGTACAAGCTGTTACGTAACCTGGTTCTCCTAGCTACGAGCAATGCGGAATGATAAGCTGCCTACTTTGAAGCTACAAGACCCGCCTTCTCGGATTGAATGTAAGCTCAAAAATCTTTTACCTACGTTACGACTGTTGTTATAACATTGACAAGAAACCAGTCTGAGAATAATAATAATATTATATTTATTGCCACAAAAGTAACATATTGGACGTCCAAATTAATGTAACTTAAAATAAATTAACAATTAATGAATTATTTAGGGTGCTGCTGAGTTCATTTGGGTGGGGTTCTGCTGAGTTCATTAAATTTGGTTACCACATCTTAGCTAAATATTCTGCCACGAGGCAGAAGTGTGCTAACGTCATGTTTCGGTTAGAGGGGTAATATATCCAGGGAAATTAAACTTCACCACTGGCGTCTCCAAATGACAGTTTAAAAAAAGCATAATAGGTTACAGCAATACTGTTTGTGCAAGCTGTTCACATTAAAAAGATGGGACTTTAGATGTAAGGAGCGCTTGCTATGAATATTGAGAACACTCGAGACACGAACATTTTACAGGTCTTACTTGTGTGTACCTGCCCACAGCCACAGATATACATAAAAGCGAGGTGCGTAAAGTGGGGCGCCACAAACTAGGCTATCACGACATCTGATACCAAAGGAATGTCATTTGCTATTAGGGTTGAACTAACTCAAGACAGCAAAGATCATACGGGAAAAGGATTTTAAATTATTAACGAGTTACCATACATTTTATTTTTACTTGCTTAATCCCTGTGATTCTAAGAGAAGGCCATAATAGGAAGAAAAGTTAATAAGTAAAGATAGTAGGAATAGATAAGCTAAAAGTACAAATCTATTACTTTACCTAAGCTTTGCCAATATCACTTGTAAAGTCTTATATCCTAATCGCTAACTCTAAAAAAACATTTTGATTGACGTACGAAATGACCAATACTCTTTTCGATATCGGTTACTTATCGTGTGACTTATAATATTAAAGAAAGCGAACTTACTTTTCTAAATTCGAGTTAGACAACCCTACTAGTTGCAAGCATTGCACTATGTAGGTTGGTACAAACAACTACGTAAACCATAATAATATGCGTCGCATTCCTTTTACGACTGTGCCCAGCGTGAGGATGAATAATTTGCTTTCAATTAAACAGCATTTACTCGGTTTATAAAAGAAATAAACCTATTTATTATAGTACCTATACACTGCTGCTCTGCTGTACCCGGAATACGTTGAAAAACCTTTTTTAAATTATCATGATAGTTGTAGTAGCGGCATCTATAGTACTACATTGGGTACTACGACGAGCAAATCCTGAATCGCCCAAGCAACATTAGCAACGCAAGTTGCTTATACATACAGATATCAACCATTGGGCCGGGACCGCCAGGCAAACTTCGGTCTGGTTGGAGGATCCTCCCTCAGGTTGGAAGGGCAACCCCGAAGTGATCCCACACTGGTGACTCCAACGGGGGTACCAGTGTATCCACAACTTTATAAAATGTATGGCTCTTTAACCGTCATAAGGAACGTGATCACCATAGATAATTGAAGTTTTATTCTCGCTTCGGGAAAACATCTATTATATGTATACACTGTACATAAAACTAATAAGACAATTAAGGGTTCTGATGTAGACGTTATATAGGTAGCATACAATAGTCAAGGAAGAAAATATTGCACTTGTCTAACGTGATGTCTTGTATTCGATATGAGTCAGACGTATCTTTTTAGAGGCTGTCATGTAGTTATTTTGTGTACAGGACATACCAGAGGTGCTCATGTTTACTTATTATTTTTAACACACAGAGTACAAAGATAAGCGGTGATGCACTAAACGGTATAAGTAATCTAATTAGTAACAGGTCGATAACCTGTAGTGTAATTATAATTACTTTACGAGCTTCCGCCGAAATTCTACTTTTAATCACGTTAACTTTGGAACTTACATAAGTATTATTTTGCCAAATCTACCGTTCATAAATGTAATTTCCATACATTTTGTTTGTATTCGTTCGTCGTGTACAGGCTCAATATGTTAAGTAGTTATATTTATTAGACGCCAATTTCACTGGCTTAGACGGCACAAATACATACTAACTAATAAAATAAGCTACAGAATACGCTTCATTACAGCAACACGGAAGCAAAATTGACGAGATGTAATTTTAACTAATGACTTTTAGTAGGTACTTCGACATAATTAGGGTATTTATACAATACGTTCATTAAACTAGGTGTATTCAATTGCCAGCACACATTTCCAAGTTCACATGTATCGTCATCGTCATTATTGCCAGCGACAAAAAAACAACAGTATATTTGAAAACTATTTCTATCAACATATTTTTTTTATTTTTGAAAGGTTCATCATAATTATTTTAATTATTCATAATCGTTATTCTGTTGGCACAGCACCGCACCGCCCACAGCAATCCATGAAATTCGTAAATCAGTATGGACTTCAAGTCAAACGAAAAATGGCGGGAAAAGCTATATGATAATGAGTTGCTTTCTGCTAATAAGCTGGTAATTAGTTTGGAATTCGAAGTTACACTTTTTCAATAGAGCCGTGTTAATCTGGTGGATTAATAAAATAATATTACCATCAGTCAATTGTAGAGTAAATTGGGATTAAATCGTCATAATTCTGAACAAAGTTCTGTTGTTTTCTTCACTGCATTATATACTATAGGTAGTCTACTATACGACGTATATTTTGCGGATACTACTTAATTATCCGCAAAATATAGGTAGGTGCTGTACAGAATAATGAAATCATTAGCATGAGTACACATGACAATTATACATGTCGGGTGCGCATGACAAAAACAAACATATAAAAGATTGGGTCAAAGGAGGTCAGTGGGCAAAGGATTTCACGAAGTATTGGCACAATAATCGAATTATTATTTTTTAAATACATCCGCTCACGGAATTATAAAAAAGAGGTCGGAATAAATAAAAAACTATTCTTCAGAAACAAAATTGATTTAAACAAGTAAATATATACAATTTTAGGGTTTTTATTTTGTAATAACTATTAAATCATTCCGTGACATTGTGTGTGCTGTTAACCAAATTAAATTTAGAAGTCATGGCTCTAGTAGGTGCGGCCATGAACGGCGTAATGAGAACACCATGCTAGCAGGCAAGCATCGGATATCACCAGAAGTCCTCAATTCAATTCCCAGGCCGAGCATCGTGTTATTGGCTATCTCAGTGGCAGCTCGGAGTATGGATTTGTGCTCGGTTAAATAGCAAATAGGCTCGCCCCCTATAATACATAGGACCTAAGCATACCGGCGAACTGAGGGTGTACATTTGTATACCTCTGCCTAACCTTCAAGGGCGTGATAGTATGTGATGCTTATGGTTTTAGAGATAACATTAATATTCCTTTAATTTTAGAAACAGCAAAATAATGCTACGAATTAAATTATCCATTCCACTAAAAGCACCACGTAGCAGCTCACAGCTCTGTCGCGACTCACGAGGAGAAAAAAGAACAACCAGCCATATTAAATATTATAAGTAGGTAAACACAGCTTTTAAACGGTTCCACATTTCCTAATGAAAATAACATGGGCTTAATGGTGATTACATTTATTCCTAGAACTGGTCATTATTATTAAGAACGATGACTTACATTTTGTCGACTAATGAAAATTGTGAAATGACCTCAGCTTAACGGAAAATATTATTCATTCTTATCTATAATTTTATAATGTAATGTACTACGTATTATGAATTTATATTACTCAGTTTCTTAGCTGTACTAGACGAGGAAAGATATCGGAATATCGTAGTAACTCACAATAGCGCTGTAACATTTTTTCGAATAAATACGACAGAGAAATGACAACGTTGATGTTAATAATTCAGCTAGCGGCTATTGTTATTTTTTCATGTGACAACACTTAACAAAAATGTCATGGCGTCGCTCTGTTATTTTAATTAATTATGTATTGCATGTTTTTCGGCGTCGTATCATTTTTTGGAATGCAAAATTGAGGTTGTTTTAACAACGGTAAAATTGCTTGGATACTTGTAATTAACGTAATGTTCTACATTTTCAGTTACTTTAATGCGTTATTTGCAAAAAACACCCTCATCTTACATAAATAATGTTATAATCAGACCTCTCTCTTCGGCAATATAATTGACAAAGCTCTTACCTCGTTCAAAAAGTTGTACCAAAGCATAAAGCATTCACTCAAACTTTGAAGTTATAGCCCATCTGGACCAAATTAAATTGCTGCAGATAAGGTTTTTGAAAATATTGGTGTAGGAAAAAAAAAACAAAAATTAAATAAAAATTATGAAAAACTATTTAAAATTACTAAAATACTACCAGTTTGTGAAAAAACCAATATGAATAATATAATTGAACAACTAAATAATGAAGACTACAAAATCAAACGTGAACATATCTACCCAACCCGCCTATATAAAAAGAAGAAACTATCTGTCCCAAGAGTGACAAAGTATTTTGGTAAACGCACAATGAGATACCTAGTACCAACACTTTTCTATGAATTACCGCCGCAGTTGATAGCACATTTATCATCAAAACTTCAACTTAAAAAAAAAACTAAAAAACATTATCTTTCATTGTGCCCATAGCTTTTTAATTTTTTTTCTTTCGCTTTATTGTTTTTACAAGTTTGATGTTATTCTTATTCTTTTTTTATTTTATTGAGGCTGCGACCTACCAGAACAGTTTTTATACACTGCATATGTATGGCATAAAGTTATTGTTAAGAAAAATATTTGTATAGATTAAATGTAAGTACCTATTTCTAATTGTAAAGCGAGAACTGCTGCCCGACAAAAGCTTTGCAGTTTGGCAGATTTCATAATTGTAATTATTTGTACAGATGTTTATCAAATAAAAAAATATAATCATTGAAGAAATTCATAAAAATTCTCCGTCCTTGCATGGAACTTGAGCAAATGTGCAATGGGGTGGTCTGATAAAGGCGAATATAGATATTAAACTTATTGTGAGGCATATCGTAAAGTATTATCTGGACTACTAGAATATTATTAAATAAAAAAGTACTAATACAAGTATAAATCAAGCTTCAAACTGCAACTTATTAAGGGCACAACAGAAAATCGTCAGTAAGACGACTATAAAACGTGTTACAAAATACCCCGTAAAAAATATAATTAATTAGCGAAGCCAAAAATTTTGTCAGCTGTCATGTCAGGGAACCAGATTATTTAACAGAAAGGCATACGTACCTATTTTACCTAATAATTGTCTACTTTAATAGTTTTTCTATTTTTCATTCATAAATGTTGTTGTTTCCCTTATTTTGGGGTATGCTAAATAGCGTTACTACGGTTCTTAAATATTGTGAATGGACTCGTTATAAGGCCCCACTTAACCTCCTCTCGGCTTTACGGGTAGTTCTGTAACTTCCTGTATAATTATATCGTACCTAAAATCTGTGCTAGCCATTGACAGTGTATTATTACATATTTAATTAGAGTCTATTCAAAATATTAAAATAAAACGTATTGTGGTGTACAGCAATCCAATATGCAAACCTATGCCGGTTAAACCCACTATTATTTTCTCTCTAATGCCGGCAATGCAAACAAGAGCTTAGAACTGTTTCCACGATAAATTGACACAACAAAGCCACACTAAATCGAGGCCGTATACTCAGCTATTTTTTAAGTCTAATAAAACTAGCTTAACCTGATAGTAAGTCGTATCGATCTATTCGATAAGTCAACGAACGAAACGCGCCAGACCGAAAAGAATAAAATTAGCATTGAACCTTGACTTTGGACAGAATTAGGTACCAGAATTCGAATAAACAAAGGTTTTAATAGCCTTTATAAACAATGCAAATTCTCTAAAGTGCTCAGAGTATGAATTTTATTTAAAGAGAAGTTTTACATTACGAATACTTCAAATAGTTGATGTTGCCATAAATAAAATAAAATGTGGACGAGAACCAATTCCCGTAATTTATTGTGACGGACTTAATTTAATATATCTATGCAATACAGCTGCATAGAACTAACAACAGTTTGAAACTTTAAGTAGTAAAAATTATCTCTCAAACAGTGATACTCGTACCTATTAATATAGCAGGGTGTTATAGTTTATACCTAGCCCTGTTAAAAAAGTTTGTAATAAGCAATGACTCAATATCTAAACGCAGCACAATGGTCCGTTGCCCCTAAATAATTCTTAATGTTACTGAGCTTATACTGAGACTAATCACATGTAGCTGTCAAAACTAATCACTGAACAATACCAGTTTGACATCTGACAGATAGAGAAACGTCTCTAACAATAACAATCGATTACAGTTAGCGTAGGCGTTATTTATTGTAAGCTGGCTACACTGGTGAATTGTTTTAATTTTTTTTTCCAATACACTTGAAGCCCCTTTCAGTGTATTGGAAAAAAAAAAATAGAGAAATATGTTAGTATCGTTTTAAACTCTATAGTTTAGTTACATTATTCTAAAGATTCAAATTATAATTATATAAATTCGAAATGCACCCCCCTAAATGCCTCACGTAATTTATGGACGCCCCCAAATGACAATACCTCTACCTTACATTCTCAGTTCCCAGGGAATATGAAGAGTTTAGGTTTACGTACAAAAACTATCTATTGAACTTAGTTTTCTAGAGACCCTTACAATATATAGAGGTAATTTTTTTGTTTTGGAAGAGGGAGGCAAACGAGCAAGCGGGTCACCTGATGGTAAGTGATCACCGCCACCCATTGACACCCACAACACCAGAGGGGTTGCAAGTCCGTTGCCGGACTTTGAGATAAGAATAGGTTCGCTTCTTGAAGGTTGCCATGTCGTACCGGATCGGAAATACCTCCGCTGGTAATTGATTCCACCGAGCAGTCGTTCGGTAATTTGGTACTTATTATAGGTACCTACTGCTGTAACTACGAACTAGGTTAGCAACTATTTGATCTGAACGTTTGAATCAAACAATGTTTGTAAGGAACTCGGAGGTCACAGATGTTATAACACTGCCGTTTCTGTAAAAATCAAATAAAGAGAGCAACAATACAATAAGACAGTTGAACAAATAGCTTTAATTTACTTAATTACTTTTTTGTCATAAAGACTTCCATTTGAAATTTAACCTATAAGTTTATCAGTAGGTACAGCAGCACTGTTATACATGAAAAAAGAAAAATACATTTCCTCTGAAGTTCAATACATACGGTAAGTAGGTCTAGGTACAGACGCCAGCAAATCAATTTACCACAATCTGTCAAATTTATTTGATTGATTTTCAACTTTAATCCCAAAACAATAAGGTTCATATTCAATTGGGAAAATTTGACAGTTTTGGATAGGTTGACCTGCTGAGGTCTGTACCTACTTGGGAATTCTACCCAGGTAAACTTATTTTTTCATGGCTACGAAGATAAATGTTCGTAACAATTATATAAATTCATGATGTTGAATTTTATTCATATTATGATTCCTAATAATTATTTAGTTACTTGTTTATTTGCTTGCTCTTTCGAGCAGATACAAAGTACAAATACATTGCGTATACCTACTTATAAATTTGATTACGAATTTCATTTTAAACCTTAGACGCTTATAGCTTCAATAACCATAATGACTCGAAAGGTTCCAAGGAACACAAATACAAAATTGTTTTAACATTTTGTACAATACTAGTACAATTTTATATTGGGAGCCGTTCGTACTGAAAGTCTGCCGAACTAAAAATACAATAAAACCTATCTAATACCGGTACATTTTCAAATTCTACTGGAAATAAATGAAGAGACGTTCGGAATACCGGGGCGATTTCTTGCCTAGATAGTGGTCACGCGGTATTTAATCCAATATGCACGGAAATGTTCTACATTTTGAATTTTTTCCACGTTCTTTCTATCTTCTAAAATGAATATGGTTGCATTTTATAGCAATGTGGAAGATGTAAGTTTGTAATTTTAAAATTTAAAATTAGATACAAGAGTTTAAAAACATTCAATAAGTAGGTACTATATTTGTATGGGAAATATTTACCTAACCTTTAACAATTCCAAGTTAAACTGCTGGATACAAAATGTATTTTTTTCTCAATATCTTCATACAAAAACACGAAATGCCATAAATTCAACCGAAATATGCAAATAATCTATGTAAATTACGTTGCCCATTTGCCTGGAAAACTAATAGCTAACAAAAAAGTACCATTATAAATAAAACACAGCAAAACAAAGGTCCGAAACCGCCATGTTTTTGACAGTTTGTTCAAATCAAATTAGTTTCGCGGGAAATATGGTAACCTTTTTACAAAGTCCTCTCGTTTTTTACCTTTTTTACGGGCGCGGGATGCTGACGCAGGATATACAGTAGCTGAAGGGTATTGTTTCCATTTTGTTGGTATCATCGCAATTCTACACGATACCTATGTCAAAAGCAATTACTTTTAATATATATGTTCAAAAGCGAGCCAAAAACACCATGAGTGCCTATCATCAGCATGATTACAAGGTACTGTAGTGCACATTTTTTGTTAATATACATAAATGACACGGTACGGGCCGCCTGTGGATAAGGTAAGCGGTAGCTGTACTCTATATTTACGCCAGCAACACTAGTGGTATCACGCGCGCGTTTTTTAAAAAGTCTCAATGCCTATTAATTTCACTGGCTATATTTCCCTTCAAACACAATGTTAGCACATTGCTTCTCAAAATTTATGTATTTAGGTAGTTCCCTACTTTGCCAATTATGCATGATTCTAATACACAGCGGTTTTTGCCATGTGTTGATATTATGACAATCAGTCAATTTCTTCTAAACATATTCATTTTTATTCGGATTACTACTTGTAAAATAAATTAAATATTCATACCATAATCATGTTAAGTTACCATATAAAAGTTCGAGATTTCTAACAAGAATATACATAAAGAAATTATTATAATCATCTCAAGAAAACTTCACAATTATTTTAATTGAATCCAGAAAGCGAAAATGCCTGGCCCAGTCCAAACAAACTGCTAACTCAATAATACAAAGTCTTGTAACAAACTTACGCTCAGGGCAAAACTGGCTAACTGAATAAATGGCACCTGTAAGACCCGAGTTAAGGTAAACTACTTTTTATTCGGGAAATATTCACTACATTTATTTGCCAAACGTGAGTAGTGGTTGCAGAACTAATAAGGTCCAGGGTTGTTAGGCAAGGACTTTCAAGAACGAATGAGATTGAAATCATTGTGGAACAAAATCTATTTAGGCGTTACGAAGATAAACGGACTTTCGTTTATCTCCGGTTCGTTAATCGTGGCATAACAACTTCACTAACAAGAAAATCGTGTAACTAAATTGAAGAATAAAAAATACAATATTCTTCTTGTGAAGTGTTATTTTAGTCTACATGGGAAACTATAACACACGCTAACGTCCCAACATTCATTAATTATGGCACCCGCCTCCAGATGCTGATGATACGACCACTGGCGGGTTCGTGCCCAGCCCTAGTCTAGTCATGGGCGACACAGTATTAACATTTCCATTACCCAAACAAAACCCATTTTACTTCCGAACACCTGTAAAAACTCGAAACTCGATTTCGTTATCAGCGCTGTAGGGTTGGGAATTGCCTTAACAATTTTCTGCCTTAAATTAAGGCCGTCCGCGCGTTAATAGCAGATGCTTCTCCACTGGCAAATTTTGGAGATATCCCGCAGTAATGCAGCCCGTTATACCTGTATAATCTCCCAATATTAAAATGTTTTGCACAAAAAGATTGGAACTTTCAGAGATCCCACTGATTGGACTTGTGCCTTGCTTACTGATAAAATAATTAAGGTTATTTTCTTTTTATCTTTCTCGGCAGTTGCAACCCAGTTACAATTTAAGAAAATAATAATGTTTTGTTGGGTAGTTATAAGTATTTCGTACAGTGATGTTAAAGAAATATGAACTGGGTAGTGGGATAATGAAATTGACATTTTTCGAAAGAAGTTTAATTTATCGAGGCAAATTCCAGTTCGAAAAGGTAATTAAGGCATTATTTGAAGAAAATTTTCTCTCACGGGAATTTGTCCCAATTAAATTAAAATGTATTCGAAAAATATTTGCGTTTTGAGGCTTCTTAGAAATATTTGAAGAGTACAAACACTTATATTCGCTGCAATTCAAGTCAATCGGTGTCTACAGCCTGCTGCTAGTAGTAGGTTCGTTTTCTAATTCTACCTTTAATGAATAGAAAGGAATAAAGTCTGTAAAAAGGGGAGATTAAACCGATCGAGCTGATAAACGCTACGTCATTCGGACTATGACTTTTCCTCAGTGGCAGAACTCGCTGAGTTCACCTACGTTGGCGCCACCACATAATTATACATACTCCACCACCACATATTCTCCCGCTAAATAATAATGAACTTACATTATTGCTTACAAATTATTGCTATACAAAGGATAATGTAGCCAGTGAAATTGCTGAGGAAATGAGGCTTTGCAACTGAGGTCTCAAGACAACACTGGAGTGATACACCACTAGTACTGCTGGAGTCTATAATAGGCTGGGGTTGCTGCTTACCCCTATGTTCATTTTTCATCTTATTATATCGAAAGATACCGACTCACCCATTATCTTTTAATATACTTAGTTCATTTAGTAAATGCACGATAAAATGGTCCAATTGAACCTTAACAATGAGAATCTCGTCTCATAAAATAAGCTCAGAATAACAATAATACCTATTATTTGACCCAGGCCCAGACATTTTATTACGTCTTGCTTAACTAATAAAATGACAGGACATTTAAACGCAGTGGCAATTAAAAGCGAGGTTTATTTGAGGTCTCCAAGGGTCAAAAATCAGGGTTGAAGTTTGGCAGACAAACCCTTCGTGGCCTTTGCATTATTGCAAAGGTCATTGTGTCTTCTTAGAAAATATTATGGGGAAATTGCTATAGGATCGACTAAGCTTTTTACTGCTTAGGGATCCTATTACCAGAACTAACAACTATGGAAATTCGAATTGCGAAATCCGTCAATCCGCACAAGGGGCATAAAGTACTTTAAATATTAGGTCAATCCAAATTATTCTATAGATACCAAATCAAAGGAATTGTATAGAAAAAAGAGTTATATACTAACCGCTAATAGTAGTCGTCATACAGTAACGAATTAATTTGTGATTAGGTACGTCGCATACGCACCAAAGTACCTACACAGAACGTAGTGAGGTTTAAAGATCAATAAGGCGCAAATAGAAACTCGTCGCTATGGCAACCTATCTATGGCTACCAAAGTGAAACGTTTCTAATATTTAATATGCAAAGCTTTACCTTTTTTGTTTAAAGGTGGTGTTAAAGAATGTATTTAATACTATTTATTAGCCACATTGGCGTCTGAACATCCAAGCAAATCAACATGGATATTAAAGATATTATCTAGTTAAGTATAGGTATCATCTTGGATCACTCACATTATGGAACGCAATAAAATTGAATTGAATCTTTAGATGACTGATCTTGTTTAGAGGATCGATATGCGTTTGAAGAAAACATTGATGACAGTCGTAAATTGTGATCATTATTATGTACTCAGTTGGCATATATATTAAATGGTGGGTAGTATTAGATTAACCAGTGAATAAATGACATCTCATATTATAGTACTTACCTGGAAAATACAGCGATACTATATTATATGAAACCGCATAAATCAACTCTATCTCCGTACCTATCTGAACAGCTCGTTCAATAACAGGGTAATTTATTTAAGTACTATTTCAGTAATTTTAGATCAAACAATCGTTTTAACGTATCGTGTTAGATACTGTATGTTTGATTTTATGTTGGCTAAGGTTAGATCAGTTTTATATTATTTTAGTCGATGACATTATATAGTTTAATAAGAGAATTAATGTAGTCAATAAACCTTTTGTTAGATTAATCAAACCATATTATGTTATTTTGTGTTTCACACTGAAGTAGGTAATAAATTGATTTCTCAATCAATTAAGACGAATTTTATCAAAATTAGTTTTAAATCTTAATAAAACAATACCGACTATATTTTAACTAGGAATAGGTAAGTACCTACTTGTATCTACTCATTAAAGATTCGATCGAGCAACAGTTGGCCCAATATAGATAGATCCATCCATCAACAGGAGAGTTGCAGAGCTTATCTAGGACAAACTCTCCCCATTACTTTCATGGCGTACAATTTACTACTAACCTAACCTAACCTAACCAATAGATATAACTTGAAAAGTTACATACAGTGACAAATCCATCTAATTTCCCTTTCATCAGCGGACGAGCGTGAAATTACCTCTCAACCTCATCATAAGTCACAAACACGTATACCATTTCAGAGGTTTATTTTTATTAAGTATATACATAAATATTCATGATACGAACGTGAGCCCTCTATGGAAAAGCTATTTAAAAACTATGGCGGGATGATGGTTTTTACTTTCTTATTAGGCACGTCATAATACACCAATTACATACGTAGTATGAAACATGGTTTTCTGGATACGTATTTCCGAGAATAATGTTTAATTAACAATTTCAATTATAGCGAAATGTCGAAAATTTGAACTACCAGAAGAGAAAGTCATGAATTTTCTGAAACATGATTCTTACCAACACAGATAAACATAGGTGCACAAGTATCTTTGCAGTAAATCGTAGGTTTAACTAAGGTATGAATTTTATTGAGACTTTCACTGTTAGTTATGGCAATAACAGTAAATAAATGGGTAAATATAAATCAATATGGACAATAACAAGTAGATATGCTTACATACCGTTTTACATTACCTATGCAACATTTATCAGAAATAACAATTAGAATATCCAATGGTAAAAAAATATCGACTTTATAGTAATTGCTCTAATTGGTTTCACTATCGCTACTGAAATTAATCATTTCAAGATAATTTAAATATCACAGATATTCTCTAATAAGGTAAGTAAACCTAATCGACTGATAAATCACAATTCACAAGCCATCTTAAAACGAACATAATAATTATAATGTTCGTTTTATCGCAGTACCCAAAACGGCTGAACAAAAATAGATGCTGTGAAATAACGCGTCACTAAAAATGACATAAACGCGGCGGGAAACTAGTGATTTATCAGCAAAGTAGCCGCCATTTTGAAATCGGCCTCTATGGTATGCTGCCTCCTTGATCAAATATAAAAAGTATATGAATATGGACGGACTTCATTCCATCACAAATAGGTATTAGGGCTGCCTAATAATATACTCCCGATTCAGTAAGTGAAAAGGTGTACGATATTGATATTGCAAAATTGTATGCTGTTCGCTCGTTCTTTCGTTGTCAAATTTATGTAAACGATTAATGAAGGCTGTGACATGTCCAAGCAATTTAGCTAACGGAAGGCAAATTAGAATGAATATAAAATTATATTACCATTCCCTTCATTACTTAGGGGCTACAGGAAAACACGACGAACACCGAAGATGTGCCATTAGTACCTACCTATTATTTTTAAACTTTTAATATTATTATATATGTAGCATAAAAGGCATTTTTTTCGGTTCAATTAAGTTGGCATTTTTTTATCCACCTCCATCATTTAGTAACGGAGTCATGGTGTTCCGTTTTTTTCGCCTCGCGACACCGCGCCATTTTCGATGCCATTTTTAATAGCATTGGACAGGAAAAATGCTTTTGACATTAATTATCTTGTAAATTAAGTAGGTACTTGTAAATTAAGCTTTTAATTTGTAGTTCATTTAATTAGCATGAAATTGCAATGGTTTCAGTTACTACCTTGTTTTTCAACGAATTTACAAAAGAGACGAAAGATTTGACGGTTTCTATGGTCTAGATGTTCGATTATCGCACTGTTGATCACGAAGTTGCACGTTATAATTCGCACGTTTAAATATTTTATTGTCTGCATTATCGCATGATATCGCTTATTTTTTTACACCGATGCAAAAACGCAATTGCTATAATATTGCAGCCCACTCAATCAATTTTAGTATTATATTTGATTAAAATCTTTATACATATATCAGGTTAATTATTAGCCTTTGTTATTAGCTATACCTGATGATGAGTAAATTTAACCGTTTGGGACCTTAGCAAAGGTTTCATTTTTATGCATGCATACTATCACGCCAGTATTCCCCGAAGGACTACATAGAGGTATTACTAATTTACGCCCACTGTTCGCATGTTTAGCTCTCATGTTATAAGGGGCGAGCTCACCAGCCGAGCACAAATCTAAACTACGAGCTGCTACTACTCAATAACACTGCTCGTCCTGGGAGTCGAACCTAGGACCTAAAGCGCAGTCGCGCTTACTACTACTAGGCTAATGAGGCAGAGCAGGAATTTTTATGATCAATATATTTTTGCTATCAAGATCTGCTTGAAGCTTGCTTATATGGATGTAGTGTTCAAGGATCTGAACAAGATTATTTGTAAAGCTTCGTTTCACTCCGACGAACCAGTTTAGCGTAAATTTCTGACAAGACAACTTTTATCCTGATATTGTTAGTTAGAATGATTCTTTTGCGTCGAAAATATCGAAAATTTCTAAGAAACTTGTTCACAGAACACTGGTACGTATCCTCATAACAAACGCTCCAAATCACTTTGATATCATAATTCTAACGCTCCCAAAGTTTCTGAACCTTGAAGTAGCACTCGATCCCAATCAACGTCTCTCAAGTTTTCGATAAAATCCATCGTTTGGAGTTGTCGCTTCGAATAAGGTTGTAAAAGGAAAGTCAAGTGTATTAAAGTGCTGAGCAAGAATCTTCAACAGCGTCATGAATTAGATTCGTTATGAATATTTTCTTAGGCACTGATGAGATCCACTTTCTGCTTGTTACGATGCGTGTGTTGAGTTAAAAATCTGGAAGAAGATTGAGCCTTTTGAATAGAATATATCGAGTTTGTGGCTCGTTTGGGATATAGCGAAGATTTTTCTTTTATTGAGATCGATTAACATAATTATCATCAATCGGAAAAGTTTTAAACTTTCGAAATGACTGTTGTAACATTTCTAACTTTCTCACTTACCTATTCAATGTAAGCTGATTCATTAATATAGGTAGTTAAAGTATTAGTGTCTGTGATTAAGACACTAATACTCTAACTATCCACATTATAACATCATAAATTTCATATTTAATACAGCAACTTGTAGGTAAGTAACCTGTTGGTTAAGAGTGTCGCAAGCTGAGGCCTAGCCGCAAGTAAACCAGGCTAGTCCAAGCCACTAGTTGCACCTACTAACTTAGGTTATCTTAAATAGATAATGCAATAATATTTGCAAAGTCTTACTACGTGGTTCTATCTGCCCGTTGTCTCGGGTTTATTGCTAGCATTACGTAAGGCTCGAGGAGACAGATTGTGTGGTGACATTGCATTTATGGCTTGGCTTACAAGATAAGCGGTATTTCAAGCGGCGTCTCAGAGAATTTAGTGTGATTAACATGGGCGTTGGTGGTATATTTAGCGTTTAACTTTAGTTAAATTGTAAATCGTGTTTTATTTGTAGGAGCAAAAATATTTTTAAAGCAATTTGGCAAATAATATTTGTAGAGAATATTTTACTGCAACTGACATCACTGGCGACTGACTGCTTTCGACTAGGGAAATATTTTAATTAGAAATTCCATAATTTACCAAAGGATTCGTCCAGAGACCGGTACAAGGGCAACGACGAATAAAAGCAAAATTTCTAAATATGATTCGATTCGTTCGTTTGCTCGTTCATTCATTCATTCGGTCTGGGTTGAATTGAAAATAACCATGTAATTCCATTTTAACTGAGTCAAAGGGGAGCACGGCTTTGAACTAAAATTGTCCGATTCTATTTTTCTGAGGGTACATCTTTACTGTTTGATCTAATTACAATTGTTGGTCGTCTTTTAAATTGGAGGGAAGAACGCAATACGGGATTTTATATTATATAAATTAGATGACTTCCATTACAATAAATCTCTTACATTAGTAGTGTTTACTTACTTTTGTATCGTTTCCTTGTCGAGATTTAATATTGACTAAAAAAAGGATAAATGTCGCGATATGTCCTTCATAGTTTTAAAAGGTATTTAGACAAGATTACTTAATTAAGCTCTATTTATTCCCAAGCAGACGGATAAAATTAACATATTTCGGGCTAATTTCACGCTGCTCGGGTCAGGGAACTGATTATACAGTCCGCCCACGTTTCTGCTATTTTTTACGTTTGCACTCATCTCGTGATAAATTATACGTCCCATACCTGAAGAGCTTATTAAGCTGAATTTATAAGGGCCCAGATCAAAGGTAGAATCGTTTTGGAACTCCATTGATGTTGGCGACTGTTCCTAATGACCTGTTTGGGTATAAATTGGGTGATCTACACGCTACCCGACGTCAAATTTATTCCAACTTCGATTTGAATCAGTGGTAAATGTCGTGATGGTCAAGTTATATTTTTGGTGATTTGTTGGAAGTCTTAAGTGTAGGTATGATCTAACTTTGATTAAGACCTACTCGTTAGTTTGATCATACTTTAGCAAGTTATTTTTATTTGGCAAATTAGATATATTTATCTTACTGATTTTATCCTGCAATCATCCTCCTAGCAGTTTCCTATTTATTTTGGGGTCGGCTTCCAGTCAAACCAGATGTGGCTGAATATCAATACCTATTTTACGCAAAATTCACTCCCATCAGATCTCCACAGCCCAATTTCTGGGAAATACTGATACCTCAAGTCTGGTTGTCAGACTTTTTGGCTTCTGACTACCTGGAATAAATACATTTGCAAAAAAAACAGTAAATTACTAAAAGTTAGAAAGATTTTTTTTTTATATTTGAAATTAGGATTCACTATTCATCAAAGACTTAATTTGTCTTCTTTTAGTTCTGTGCGCAAAGAAAAATTCAGGTCCTTTTCATTTTTGATTAATGTTTCTGCTATAATTATACGATAGAATGAGCCTCAGATCTTGGTGGTTTGTTTATGAAGAAAAGAAAGATTAATTGAGTCCTCATCAGGGCTTCTAAGAACTGTCTGGATATTATTTCTTCGATCCTATCATCGGGGTCTTAGTGGAAAGGATGCAGGATTTTCAAGATTCGGCTCCAGGGAAAGGAATAACTGCAAAGCAAAAGAAAATGTTAAAGAAATATCAATATTCATCACCACGCATGTCTGAACGTTTACAAGTTAATAAATCATGAAAAGCTTCAATGTCAGTTTAAATTGCACATAATCCATAAACGTCTGCTCATTCTTCAAAATAAAACCATTTAAACAAATTCTATAAGTGTAAATATATAAATCAACTTGTATCTTTATTAGCATTTCAGAAACACGATTTGGTAAAGCCAAATTAGATTATTTTAGCAATAGTTTGGATAACCCACGCATTCTCTAAGGTTCGAGATTTCTAAGAAAACTGTTTTACTATCTAACTAATGGATGATTAAACTAAATCTTTGACTTCCATCATACAAGTTTCACTTATTTTGGAAGTCAAGAGTTCAACTAATTTGTGCAACAATTTAAAAATGTTGCAATAAACATTTTAATTTTGATTAAACCAAGGCTTTTTAAAATAATAACATAGGACGTTATTTGGGAACTGAGTTTATAATACTTTTGTAATACACAGTCATTCAAAAGACAAACCTTGGCGTGATCAGAGAATATTCACGCTCATTAAATAGTGAAACTGTAAGTTTAAGTCCATTAAAGTTTACAAAAGCTATTCAATAGCATAAAACAAACTAATGAAATACATCTAACCACCTCGCCGTGAACAGTTTAAGCAGAGCAGAGCCTGAATACGAAATTATGTCATGGAAACTTGAGACAACTAAAAGGTGAGTTCGTCAATTACGAATTCAAAATAATGTCGCTCCCAGCCCGAGATGGAAACGAATTCGTTCGAAATCAAATATTTTTCATAGACAGTTCATAACCATGTATTTACGAAATTCAACGTTTACAAATATTTTTAATTTTGACCACGTCTGTGGTTTAGTCGTTCGAGTGTCGGACTGCTGATCATGGGGTCGTAGGGTTCGATTCCCACAGGACACAAATATTTGTGTGGGTAAAACATGAGTATTTGTGTTTGTCTGGGTGTTTCTTATGTATTATAAGTATGTATTTACAAAAAAAAGTATATAAGTATTATATCTATTGTCTAGTACCCATAGTACAAGCTCACTTAGTTTGGGACTAGATGATGTTTTGTAAAATGTCCCAAAAAATATTTAATATTTATTTATTTAATATCTATGTAATTAATTGAATAAAAAATAATGAAACTTGTGGAACTTTTATCTATAGACCTTAAAAAGATACAATCACAAGCACAAACAACCAAAAAAATAAAGATTTTAATTTCCACTACACAACCATAAAAGCTTTAAGTTTTAATTCCGTTTATAACACACACGAAAGCAAATAATAACGAGCATTTCGGCACGAAACCCCAATTCTGATCGTGATCAAGCAGGAATTTATTCACTGAACTCGAAATACCTTACTTTGTAATAATACTATCAGCACAATACGTTCACTGGGATAGTCCAGTCGCTTGTAATAACATACCAAGTCACATTCTTTCCGGTGATACTTAAAGTAAATATTAAACAATGTAAAGACAGCTTTAGTGTTAGTTTAGTTTTTTTTTTCTATAGCAACATCACATTCATTTTGTAGTGTTTGATATCTGTTAAGTAATCATTTTTAAAGTAAACCATTTTATTTCTTTCTTTTCCATAATCATAATACATATGTATTAGAATTTTAATCAGGACGTTTCCAAATATTATCTCATTAGGAAAACGACATTCCATCCATTTCCATGAATGAAATTAATTACTCCAAAACGTACGTACAGTCAGCAACGAAAGTCGCTGAACATGTTGCAATCTTCAATACGGTTTTTAATATGAAGTTACTGACCTGTGAAGGTTATGCGAAATTATTGCATAGAATGACCATTAAATCTTTACCTTATCTTCATAATAAAAAAATCTCTTGACAAGTTTTGTAGCTGTCATGTTTTAAAAAAATTGCTGTGTTCAGCGACTTTCGTTGCTGACCGTACGTACCTAACAAATAATGTCCCATTAATTTACTAGAGTTAAATTTTTACGTACAGAATTTTCTTTAAATCAAGTAGTAGTTTCTTTAAATTAATAGTTCACTATACATGCAAAAGCGCGCTCGGTACTGCAATCAAAATGCAAGGTGCTTTTATAACGACTATCAAGTGACACACTATCGAAGCGTTAATTCTTATAACTATGCAGCAAACAGCTATACAACCGCATTCAAACACATTCTTATGTGTTGGATCAATGCTCCTCTGGTTGCTCGTAGAAGCAACACGAAAAATATAACATCCATCAAATTTATTAAGTACCAACAAATATTTTATTCCAACCATGAAAACATAACTATTAGAAACAAAACAAACGTATACTTACAACACAAATGATATTCAGCATGCCCGATAAAACACAAAAGATGGGGGAGAAAAAATATAACTCCGTCAAATAAAAACAGGTTCAGACTCGTTAATTCTAGGTCTTGTTTGACACACGAATATGATTTATGTGAATTTAAGTCATACGACAATGGAAATAACGTTCAAAATTCCGCGGACAAAAGAAGAGAATTCAAAGGCGTCTCTTAGGATTCTTTTACGAACTATGCCTTTTTGAGTCACAAAAAGACATTGATAGGAGGCCGAATACAAAGTTAGCTCTTAACATGAAAGCGAAAATGTCAAAACTAATTAGGGCTTCACGAAATAATGAATTCATATTCTCATTAGATATTGCTGATCTCTAGGCTTTTTAGGTTATAAACCTGTTTAAATAACCTTACATTGCTTTGTTGGTGTAAAACTTGGCAAGTGTTGTAAATGTTGTAATCCCAAATTGCCCACAAGTACTGCGAGTACAACAAGCTAGAAACAAGCTATGACCCACAATAATATCGCACCCGACAAATTTGCTTACGGTCGCAAAAAAAGGAAATTTTAGGGTAGAAACAACACACAGCAGATTAAGCACAAACTTAATTGCTTCACCACAAAAATAATGCATTCTAAAGTACCTAACCTAAATAAATAGCGATGCAGACGATAGGATCATTTAAATTCCATGGCCACACCAATCTGCCACAGGACACAGACAATCAAAGTTGCCAAATGAAAAAGTTGCGCACAACCAATCCCTTTGCACGGTTTGTTTGTTTTCTTATTTTGTCTCGTTTATGTTCTTTATTATTTTTTATGGGATTCCTCCTTCCATTTCAACGGGTCTCCACTGGCGTGCACTTCTGAGTAGGGTGAATTTATCACCAAATGTGTAACTGGAGTCGTGTGTACCCGGAAACCGAACTGTTTTATGTGACAAACAAGATTTATTACATCGACTCTCGCTGCATAGAAAAGTGGCTTTCTGGTCGCATTTATCAAAAAATCATTACATTGGCTTCTATTGAAGACAAATGGTGAGCATGTACCTACAGAGAGAAAAATGAACGTTGTATCGACTTCTCCACCGAAAGCTTTCAGTAAAAAATACGTTTCAAGCAAGAAATGTAAGGGATTTTAGGAGTACCACTGGCTGCCTTTGATTTATTACTAAATCTAAGATTTATTGAAGTAGTACTAAAAACATATGTCTGATATTTCAGTTACGTATGAGTTACGACGCTTCTAAGTATAAATTATTATTTATAGCATTTCAGATTCGCATTCAGGTAAAACTAAGTTATAATTATTGCCATCGTAATGTTATTTTATCTGCGGCACCTACTTGTTATTCTGGAACCACCGACGCAATTATTCCAAAGTCAGAGAAAGTTCATAAAATTCAAAATTTGAACGTGCAGGCGTGGTCATAATTGGCAGCCCACGCTTTACTTCCATAACAGGAAGTATTAGGTAGCCGGCAACTTTTAATATACTTAAAAGTTGCCGGATTGAATATTTAGTAAGTTTTTATACCCAATCAAAGTCAAATATTTTATTTCAATTACACCATTAAAATAGCACTTTTGAAAAGTCAAAACTATTTGCACGGTTCCAAAAAGTGGGTCCAAATTGAAACAAAGCTTTGAGGAATACGAAGGCAGTCACCGGAACCCACATAATCAATAATATAAGTAAACAAGCATTCGTCTGCATTTCACAGAATCTCGGCATCAGAAATAAGAAAAATCTTATCTGTTGCAATGTTTCGCCTGAAATTGAAGCGGAAAGCTCACCCCATTCCATCCACTGTTATTTATGGGAGTCGGCTATCAAGAGACGTTCCGTGTCTTAGTTTACTGGAAGCTTTCGCAACTTAAACCAAAAAGTATGTACTTAGTTTCTTTTCCTTCAATGCGTCTTGATAGTATTGGTTAAATGTGACGGTTGGACAATAAGGTTGAATCGCCGGTAAAGTCGATCGTAACTAGGTCACGACCTACGCTTCTTCAATCTCTTGACTAACCAATAGCCGATCCGTAAGATCGCGAGTAAATTCTTTTTGAACGGATTGTAATTACAGACCCTGAAGTCAATTATGACTTTTCTATTTGCATATTTTTTAACATCCAAAAAGGTGAGTAATTTTTCACCTATTGAAAAGGGTCAGTTGACTTTTTTGAAAGCTCAAGGAAAGGAATAATCTTTTCCCTCGCTTCTTGGCCATGACGGGACATTTTTTAACAATTTATTCTGATAGATACTTAGCTAATCGCGTTCTACGATTCATAGCATCAATATATTTGATCCCAAACAGGCCAAAAAGATACTTTGCAGTTTTGTAGTTTTTAGTATTTAATAGTAAACACACCGTAAAAGACTACAGTGAATGTATCTGGATTCCTCATATCTTCGTTATTAATATTCTGAATTCAGTCAGTCTGAACATAGTTCCAAGCCACTCAAAGCATATTAATGTAATAATTATGTACATTTGACAATTAGCGGTGCAGTTCCCAACAGCTTCAAATGTTTCGCTCTGCTTTGAGAACTGTACGGCATACGGGCCACTTGCTCCAAGTTTGGAGGGTATTATAATTGTACTAACACTGAACAGTTTCGATACGTACCTTACCCAGTTAAATTTTCATAGACTCGCATAGAAATTTGAGCAAAATTTAAATGCATTGCATGCACGAATGCTCTGTCCGTAAAGGATATTGTTTAATATTTCGTGCTGACAGCGAAACTCAACGCTTTAAAATAGTCGAAGATAGAGACATCAAGCAAGCTTTTCAAGAAAAGACATGAGATAAAAGTTAGTCTGACAACCAATAAAATAAGCATTTTTTTATAAAGCCTTCATTGTTATCGAAGCTATAGACGAAGTAAATATCACGTCAATTGTCACTACTGAACAAAGGATTTCTGATAACCTAGTAAACAATCCTCTTTTTACTTTGAATTCATTGACATGTATTTCGCCTGACAAAACCTGCATTGAGACAAATCGATTTGAATTCTGCTCATTGAAATTAATGAGGTAGTAAACAAAAAATACAAAAAGTTCAGCCCCTGAATATAAATTCATAAAAAATATAAATATCCGAGTAAACTTAAGTAAAGCTCCTTTTGTAAAGAATTAGATTGTATCAGAACATTTTAGAATAAGAAAGTTAACCTTTCGGGTTTAACTTAATGGGAGTGTCAGTGAGAATCCGAACAGTTTCTAGTGACTCCAAAACACGACTTATTTTCCAAAGGTAACTCTAGGCGGTAATTACCGACCCTGATAGCTGTAATGAAAGGTTTGTCCTACTTTAAGTAGCGATAAGATTTTACGTTACAGCCCCGTTATTTTAACAGAGAAAACGAGCAAAACATTGTTTAGTTTCCCTTCGTTATTTACCTGTAAAACAACTGAAATAATTATTACAATTTCCTTAAATGTTCATGACGGGCACCTTTATTTTCAAAGAGGGTCTAAGAAATAATGAATAATATTTGAAGAGAGAAGACTCATCGTTTCTTCTAATCGAGCTAATTATGACAAATGCCTTCGTGCTCATAAATCAAATCTGAGTCTTCAATTTTGTTCCGAACAATGCCGCTCGTTTATATGTATAGATGATATCATGTCATTATAGAACAAAACCAAAGATTTGAATAACAAATCAATGTAGACCCTACGCCTACGCAAATTTTGGCCCTACTGTGACGGATCGCAGGTGCATCCTGTCATACCAAAAATACACAGTACAAAGGTAATGTGTAATTTAATACGTTACGAGCACATGCGGATACTGGACCTGCTTGTTGGCACTCGACAGGACGTAAAAATCTGGGACAGGCAAAGGTGCTGAAAGGTCGCTCGAGTTACGTCCAAAGCTTGTAGCTTTTTGATAAAACGACGCCGTACATAAATTTTTGAAGCGAACTGATCGATTCCAAATTAGTTTGTAGATTGACAACAAGAGAGATCGTCAAGCCTTTACTCTAAAAAATATCGTTCGCTTTTACGTACCCAAAGATAATTTTTTGTGATGAGTCTGGGAAAAGTGGTGTTTGAAAATCTCACGACAGCTATGCAATGACAATACAGAGAAGTATGTACGTTCAAATGTTTACTCAAATATTTTATAGAATTCCGAAATCTTATTCGTGGAAAATCAATACTAGAAATATTTTTTTATAATGTCGGCGTGAGCTAGACAACGATACTTTATGCCTCCGCGTCGTAAAAGGATTAACTAGTCAGGAAATTGATAGCGAGGCTGACGGTCTCTGTGCTAGATATATATATACTAGCTGTTGTTCGCGGCTTCATCCATCCCAAGAGGGTTTTTTGGGCAAAAAGGCCTATGTTCTTTTCCAAGGTCTAATCTATCTCTGTACCAAATTTCATCACAATCGGTTCATCGGCATAGGCTTGAAAGCGTAACAGACAGACATACAGAATTTATTGCGCATTTATAATATAAGTAGGGCTGACCTGTATCCTTAAAACGTAGATATTAGATATTTTGTGTAACAATTGTAAACCGATAAATTCACGCGTGGAGGCTAGTCAACTCACCACTAGCATACATGGCCTAACGTTGTTGGTTAAAAAACACTAACAGCATATTCTATGAAATATCAAAGATTTATTGCACAACGAGTGCCATATGAATTCTGCCCAATTCAACCAGCATTTCACTGTGCCAAATATCAAAGGAAAAATGCGTGCGCTATGAATACGGAAAATTGTAAAAGTTTTTTCACACTACCACACTGTTGAAAATCGAATGCCCAGTCGTTTTCTTTTTCAATCTGTTTTTGCGCGGCCCGCATGTATACAACTGAAATTCTATTCCAATTTGCAGCTCAACTGGATGCGTAGATCAATAGTGATATATCAGTATTGATAACATGAGTTCAATCCATTTGGAAGAATACCAGGCTATCATTGAATGTATACCGACACTTGTGGACGTTTGCTGATTAAACATATAAAAATATCCAATAATTATCATTCTGTTTTTCCGCCTACTTCTTCTAAACCACTCAACGGATTTCGATACGGTTTTCACTATAGTTTAGATATTTTCTTCCAGAAGGTTTATATAATGTATAATACATGCTATGATTAGTAGAACCAGTGCGAAGCTGAAAAGGCCGGAACACTAATAGAGCATAAGACATTTTAAGGTACATTATCTATGTGTACGTTATGCACTCAATTCAATCAATTGAAGGTTACAATAATTAATAAGCATTTAAAACAGTCTTCAGATTTGTCTTTATATAATCCTTATGTAATAAATCGTATATTGTCCTCTTTCTGTCGCCTTATCAGCAGCGTGACTAACTAAAATTGACTTATCTCCGAGTCGGATTCTAGATTATGTGATAGCTTTATACAAATTACACTTTTATAAAATTGGTTCCCGTGACAGAAACCTTAGCATTTAGTGCCCTAAAGATGCTAATTAATTGACCTGAGTACGAAAGAAACCGTTATCGCAGGCACTTTAGGAACTGATAAACTTTATGTAATAAATACTTTAATAAATGCCTATATTAGAGAACAGTTCTCCAAATCGGTTTTGTATCCATCACAAGAGATATCGATCGTCCTAGTAAGTAACCTGTACTTACTACATGAGACATAAATCATGCAGCACATTGTACTAACTACAATCGATATCTATTTCTAGACGTCTTCGGAACACTAGAACTCTGTAGTCAGACAGAATCGACTGAAACTTATTATGAGGATGAACTCTTCTATGTAGCTATTAAATCTGTTGAGCCACATCGTACAAACACTCCAGGTAACACTCCGCTATTAAATATAACGCAAAAGGAACTAGTTTCAACACATCCAAGATTATGCTAACCTTTATGCTCGTAAACTAAGGACAATAAATTTAATACATAATCTTAACTACAATCTGATCCTTTAACTTAGTGAAAGTGGTGTCGCAATCAGCATAAATTCAACTCCAGCAGTGGCCCTTTCATCCCAGACTTAATTCAGCGATGTACTAAGTTTATAGAGTCAACAATGGAGTCGTCGACAATGAAGAAACGTAATACAAGTGTGTATATATCGTCTGTACCATTGTTCACAACAATGTTATGTAACATGAATGTTAAATAGTAGTTTTCATTTAAATAATAGTATGGTGGGTAAACTGAACTCTGGCATTGTTTTTATTTCTTGATGTGTTGCAAAAAGATAATGAAGGTTGCAAAAAGAAGTTGTCTTTTATTATTTTTTATGTCGCAATAAAAAGTTGGATTTGTTCATTTAAGATGGTTTTTTCCTCGATATTTAGCGTATTTCAAGAGCACACAATTTTCCCGAATAGAAAGTTCAGTTGGTAGCGGTTTATTTGATTCCCTTTCAGATTTTTATCTTCGGGATTTCGTTCGGTGCAGATACAATCTTTCCGTCATAAATTCTTATCTTACGGTACTTTGTCCACAATTGAGCAACAGTGTTGAGGACGCTGGGGCTCCGTGAAATTGATTTTTGAAGCAGTCACGATACACTACGGAGATAGCGGGACGACTGGAATGTCTAGAGCTATTGGAATACAGGACCATGCCAGAAGAAATTAGATTATTATTTCCCATAGCGGCAAAGCTTTTCTTCAAAGATGCCAAGAAAATATAGGAATATCATTACCAGTAACTTAAGGTTTCCTAAATTTCTGCCAACACGTTCAAGACTTTTTTGAAGTTTTATTTCATTACATAACTGGTGAGTGAAACAGTTTAGTATCAAATCTAATTAAATGCGCCTTTCTTTATCGAAGATTCATTTATTCTTCGACTAAGAATTAGTATTCCGAACCTTCAGTGAGTTATGTGGTAATCTTTAAACCACGGCACATTGTCCTTTTCGATCCAAAACTGCCCCTTCGATTTCCCTTTTTCCAACGATTCGCCTAATTACTTCAATCGCACCTAAAACGGTTTCGCCTGACAACTCTGCTTAATAATCATTTTATGTGGCGATTTCGTACTCCTTGGTATATTTTTAACATTTTCATTTTTTGATTTATACTATCGCTTCATTCAATTAAATGGCAGCTATGAATATAAAGTTTCTTCCTGTATCTGCTCTTCAGGAATAACAATCGTGATCGAAAGACACGAGCTCTATACAGTCGTTTTTTAATTCTTGGGTTTATAATGAATAAAGGGAACCTTTTTTGTGGCTACCTTGTATTTATTTTTTAAACGTCTACCATCAATACCTCCGCCCGACTTGTATCTTAAAATCTAAATTTATATATGATATAATTATGTATAGCTACATCATTAGCCTGTTGACATAGTCAAATGATTTCGCATTAAGTAGTCACTCGACGATCGACACATAGACAAAATTATGCAAATCCAAAATTAATTCGTGTTTATCGTCATCCATTTGCAGTTACGACCACCTATTAAGCCGGAGAGGAAGTCTAGAATTAAAATGTTGCCTAAATTTTGGGACAATGGCTTTTGTGGTTGATATAATTATTTGTGGCTGGAATACTGAGTTGGGTATCCACGAGACATTGAGTGGCCTCCTTTGTTTTAAAATACAAGTAAATTGTGCATTTTTTATGCGGTTGAAGCTTCCTGTTTGTGTTGCAGTTTTATAAGGTGCTGATGCGTATCTGTACCTGTAAGGTGACCAAGAATAGAACGTTGTCTGATCTGATAATCAGGTGTGGCTTTAATTTAAAGATGTTGTAATTATAAACCACATGTTAAAATATTTGAAAATGTAATTGACGAATCTGATATTAGTTTATGCTCAAGCTTAACTGTTATTAAATTATTTTGCATTGTAGATAAGAACAGTGGTAGCATGGAGCAACTGAAGCCCAGCTTGATGTTATATTATATAAAATAATTTATACAATTGTTTAGATTGGACTTGGCAACATATATACAATATTTATCTGAAAGATTAAAAACCAAATTGGTATAGAATCTACATTCTTCTCTAGAATCTATTCCTATTAGAAAACTTTAGATCCGTAACTCTTATTAAAACATTTAAAAAGTTAAACCATAATAGGTTAGGTTCTTTTTAAAACGCAAAGGTCATCAACACTCTGCCTAACCTTGATTTTTTTCTAGATAGGTACACAAGTCTTAATTCTGTCGTATTTCATAAGTCATTGGTTTTCTGGTAAATATAAGTATTTCAAGAGTAAATATTATACTATTTACTCAGTAAACTAGGGATATATAAAATGGCCGAATGTCCTGTCAAGGATTGCGCTCATCTAAATCGGCATATTTTTAGCTGACATGTCCGTCGTAGTTGCGAACTTATTAATGGCATAGAACCTTCGAGAAAGTCAAAAGAATGTTGAACAAATGCTTGTCGAACGACTGCGTAACCAGCGGCACGAGTGTCGCAGAAATATAGTAGAAAGAAGGAAATTGGGATTGTTGATAGGAATCTGACAGAATAGGTATACTAGGAAAGAAGATATCCATAGCAGAAACCTCCTTCAGATTATTTATTAACAAAATTTGTCAGGTTTTGAAATCTGAATGTGTTCATACACAAATCAATACCAAATGAACTAATTACAATTTAATTACACAGTTGGACATGATTCTCTTTAGTTTACTTAGAAAATTACCTAATAACATAAATATAATGTTCATTCCCACCTGGTGACCCCAATATTAATAAAACCAGCAAATATTTACATTTTAGATCCACTGCTGATAAATCTTTATCACTGAATCTTATCAAGCCTTGTTGTCCATATTCCAATATTATGTATGATAAAAGTAATGTGTCCAAGTGGTTACCATGGTAATGCCTACTTTCTACCATACTGTTAACATGTTAATAAAATATCTTAAAGGCCAAGGTATTATAGGCAACAATGAACAAATCAACCTTTCACATTTCACTGGTAGTCATCTAATTAAATTGTAATCTACCACAAAAGAGATGCCTATTTTTAAGTAGTATGATGAACTCACTGTTGCCTGCGATTTCGCCTGCTTCTAAAAGGCTTATTAAGACAAAAGCTAGCCTCTGTCCTTCTTCAATGTCTAATCTATTACAGAGATAGATTAGACCCAAATTTCATCCTAATCGGTTCAGCAGTTTAGGCATGGAAATGTAACACACAGACAGCCAGACAGAAATACTTTCACATTTACAATATTAGTAAGGATTGTTGTTAATGATGATTTGATAAGTCCAGCCCAAAGCATTATATTGAAATACTGAGGTTTAAATGCTTCATTATTCATAGGCAATAACTACCCGTATTCTTTTTGAGTTGTCAGGCTATATGAATCATTTTATTCATTCATCTAAACATGGTTTTCTCTTTTGTGTGTAATTTTATTTCTGGATGGGTCAAGCCTTTACCAACTAAATGTTGGTTATATTGAAATGGGCTATGAGTTTAGGTGCAACTCAGTATTACCTATTGCTAAATTGTCATCACAGCTTCCTTTACAGTAGAACTAGCTATGAACAAGTCTTCTATCATAAAAATCTTAGGTAAAGATAAGTTTCCTACATATTTTAGAGGGAGTAGGTACTATATTAGTCTGTTTTAAGAAAACATGCCATGACCTTAAATTTTATGATAATTAAATTATTAGAATGAGGTACTTACATTTATAAAATAAACATAATGTGCCTACCTATGTTACATTTTTTCAACTGAGGCATAGAAACCAGAGTTGAATTGAAAGCTTTTTATACTTCCCGTGTTAATTGAACAGCATTCTTTGATAATTGGCTGTGTAAACACTGTTGGTTGCATCAGTGATTCATGATATGGTGTTGAACTTGGTTATTTAACCACAAGAATCATTGAATATTTAATCTTGATTTTCAATTCTACCACTTAAGAATAAAGATTATCTTGTTCAATAAAAGTAGTAAGATGCATAAAGCCAATGTTATACAGGATGTCTAGATCAGGTATTAATGTTTGATAAATGTAAATCGCAACCATAGGCAGACTATGATTTTTGCACTTAGGTATAAATGTTTCAAGATTTGGATAACTATTACAACAAATTGAAATTATACCAATCACACCTTTTTCAACTTAACCACATTTAATATTAATTTTTTTTTGAGAAATGGCGATACAAAAATGTTGAGCACTTCCAAGCATTTCAAAAGCTGTTGATAGTATACAGCTGCAGCCAGTAGCAGTACCTAGCAAGAATGTGAAAGATATTTTTTCCTTTAGATCTGTATGATGCTAAAATGTATAAAAACTTGCCTTTTGGCTACATGACGAAATAACCCATAGCAAGGTGACTTCATACAAGTCCTAAGGAACCAGTAATAGATGTTGTATGTAGTTGCTTGATAAATACAGTGAGTAACAGTAATAAAGTGAATGAATCAACTGCAAAAACGAAGCAAGCGGTCGCCCACGAGATGAGAGTGCCGCTGCGCCGCGCCATCGCCTGTTTGTGTGTGTGTTGCATTGTGTTCGGCAAGAAGTCGTCAAGCCGGTCCCACTATCTAACACCCACTCAACACTCAAGCGGCAAGCCACACAGCATTCATCTCAGACCAATCCCACCAATGCTTTACACGAGAATCAACCATTTTCAATGTTAAAATAAATTTAACACGAAAAAAGAAGGAATAAAACTTCCATCTCGTTTATAGAACACACCGTTATGTTATTTCTGAATGAAAAATGAGTCAGTTCTCTGGCAAAAATAAATGTGCCCCAATTTACCCTATTACACACGCCGGTAAAATTAGGTAAATGATAACAAAATAAATAATGCACACTTAAAAATTACGTACCTTCATTGTCGTTGTTTCCCTCAGCGCTGAACACCGAAGTCGCCAAAACTCCGACGCACAAAACGCTAAGAAACCTCACAATCATTTTAACTGATAATAATCTCGCACTGAGTTCACAGTTTTATCGAAAATAACAATTTAAACACTCGACATAATCAAACCGATGACACTCGCGCTGCTGAGCAGCGATCAGCCTTTCGCAAATGGCGGCGGATGACGGATGTGCTCATCGATTGCACTCGAGCCTGCGCGTTTACGAAGCCTGCTACTGCTTTGAATATCAAGAATTTACTTGCAACACTGACCACGTGGGAATAAAGTAGACAAAGCAATTGACAACATCTAAATAAATAATATTGCAATAAATATTATTTTATAAATTTCACCATTTCAATTAGAATAACAATACAAATTTGCTTGACTTCTTTTCCATTTTGTATTTATTTAGATTTTGGAGACAGAATTTATATCTGGCAATAATTTTAATCAAAATTGTAAACCGTTGTAAACTCAGTTTACTAAACTCTCAGTGTAATATATCGTCATCTCTTTCTAAATAAAAGCAGCTGTTACTTCATTACTTGGTTAAAAAGAGACTGTTATTATTTCATAATAATTGGTTGTTAATATAATTTATATTATGTAGCAGTATTGCTATAACGAACTAGAAATATTATTCTCGTGGAACACCTTATTTTCTAGGGTGCTTTCATGGATGAATCAACAAATAAAACTAGTACTAACAAAGCTATAGTCTGTCAAGATAGTCATGAAAAAATGGAAGGCGCCACAATTATATGCGAAAATGCTCTGACAAAATAACATAGGTGAAAAACAAAAATATTGAATGTGTATAGTTTTTATTTTATTAGAATTAGAATCCAAATAATCTAAGTTGTAATATATTAATAATTAATAATTGTAATCTCTAAAATGTTATCTGATTTCTGACTTTTCAAATTAATTAGAGCTAGCCTCGCCATCTGAGAGTGAGTGTGAGTCTGTGTTGCTACCATTCCCCTCCCCGAAATATTCATGTTAAATTTTGATGGAATTGAATAATCTAACAACACTATTTTCCATTAATGTGGAGTAAATGACAGAAAAAAATATTGTGCTTTGGGAAACTTCTGAAACTTTAAGTTGTAAAAATGTTAATTAATAATCATGTAGTATGTCCATACTACATGAACAGAATAAAAGGTAAGCTATGATATTTCTCTCACTCCCTTCATGTAAACATTCGGATTCATTGGTAATATCTGTAAAAAATTTAATCTTTGTAAAAAAACTTTTAATATTGTCAGAAAAATAAAATAAAACTTCACGCACCATGCTACCTGCAAGCACCTGCAAGTTGAATGAAGAACACCGTAAAATTATAGCAGTAATTCTTCAATGTTGCCAGTATTAAGCAAAAGTAGTGTATTATCCCAAGACAGAAAAAGATATATTAATTTCTCTTAATTATGACTAAGAACCCTCATAATAAAATTATTCGTAGAAGTGGTAGATCAGTGATTTATCAAGTTTTCTTATGATTCTTATTCGAATTTTAAGCAAGATAATATTTATATCATATTGACAATGGACGTCGTTCGATTCAGGCGGCCTATAGCCGATCCTTGTGGAAATCTATGGGGGATGCCTTTGTTCAGCAGTGGACTTCCTGTGGCTTATAATTATGATGATGATGATTGACTATGTTTCCCAAACTAGATATTTTATCCATTTGATTTATGTTTTTAACAAAATATATAAAGTAAGATTAATGTCTCAAACCCAACGTGACATCATAACACCGACCGCTTTATTACAAGTGTATTAAAGAGGTATACAATGTCATACAATGTCCCACAGCCTGGCACAATTAATATCGGTAAAAAAATGGCCAGAATATTTTACAGACCTTGTAAATGCACCGTATTAGAGAAACTGAAAATCCAATCGAGTGCGCAATGATTTTATTTATTACTTGGCAACACCGCAGTTTCGAAAGTTCAATTTCGCATGGCGGACGTGCAAGTGAACTCTGTTATTTGTTGGTGATAATTTCATTTATTATCTCGTTGTGATTCCCTATGGAAAGACTAATTCTCATGATTCTATTTCTTTGTGGACGTGCTTTATTCATTCCTTAACGTTAGATGATGCTAAAGTTTTATTTATAGTTGCATTTGTGTGAACTGCATAGTGTTTCTCAAAAATGGGAAAATGTGACGAAGCTAACGTCGAAGTTAGCATGGGGGACTCGGCGTCCCCTACAATGAAACCTGATAATTTCTCGTTCACCCCGCCGCCAGAGGCACCAGTGTTCGAACCCACGCCAGAGGAATTCCTGGACCCCCTGGCATACATCAGTAAAATACGACCAATCGCCGAGAAATCGGGCATTTGCAAGATAAAACCTCCAGCGGTGAGTGAATTTCTTTGTCTCAACACTTAGCCTGTCACTAAATAGGGCTTTTAATCAACATTTCTATCGATTAAACACGAAAATTGATCATTTTCTAACCATGAAACCTCTCGCGAACTACGTGTGATGCAACCATATTACCTCGACTTATTATGCTGCTCGTTATCTAAATTTAATTTTTACCTTCTAATTCCGCGTAATACGTGTCAAGTGTCGTCTGAATATGAGTTGAAATACAATATTTTGTTTATTTAGTCACAAATGCAGTTGCATATTGTACTGTGGAGGCTGGTTGCCATTTTGTGTCATGCCCTCCTGCCTACGATAGTTTAGATAAAAAAAGAACTATTGCGAGTTTTTTGTTGTGACTAACTGTAATATCCACTGTGATGGTCAAATCTACACTAAATTTAACAACAATTCTTAAAAAGAAGAAATATTTGCATTCTAAATGATTGTAAAGACAATGTAAAGGGAGCAAGGCAGTAAATATACAGTCTGCTATAGATATCTAACTAAATTATTGGTATGCAAGACCTACTTTCTGTATATTTGTCCATGGAATTGTTTGAAACACTTACTGAAACAAGATGGCTTTGTCATTCATTGGTGTTAACAAAAAAATAATACTGAAATTCTATGATGGAGGCATTTTTAGGAAAAAAAAAAAAGTATTACTTACCACATTTACAAAATGATTTATAAAACTTAAAATGTGTACTTGTTGCATAACATTTAAGATAGATCAATGATTTACAGTTTATCTCCCTTTATTTTGAAAACACATGTAGATAATCTTGCATGTCATTGTAATTAAATTGTCCTGCTACAAAATACAACCATATTGGTATGTAATTATTTAGAAATTACCTTTGTTTGACTGTAATACTTGATTCTTTTAGTGTAACTGTATAAAGTAACAGTAAAACAATTCAGTGATTTTAGTACTAGACTGGATGTTGACCTGAATGTATTACATTATAAACACAGTGTTTGTTTATATTTTAATTAATATACCCCCTTTGACACAGCCTGGAAAGTGAACTGTATTTCCATTCTCTAATCCTAATGTATTCATTACTCAAACCCTTAAAATTGCACATATAACCAATATGTGCAATTTTAAGGGTTTGAGTAATGAATACATTCTGGATATCTTTCTACCCAATTAGTCAAATAATGTCTGACAGTTAAACAAATAATTGATAGGAAATACAAGCAAATAATGTAAAGAACATGGGTGCATTTCTATTTTTGTATTTGTAGGAATAATAACAAAAAATTGATACTGTGCATTAATATATTATAATGTTAGATTGAAATGTGCAAACAAAGATATCTTGGACCTCCCTCAACCACTTCCATATTTAGTACATTATATTATAATATAATTGAGATACATACATGTACTCAAATAACTAAAGACAGAGTAACCTTTACCCCCTTTGACTTTGAGATATTATTCTATCCTTTCAGTGCGAGGAGTGAGGAATGAATATGGCAACTTGTATTATTTCCTGAGACAACTATTTTACAAGCGTCAAGGTACTATAATGTGTCAAAATTCTCATTTGATTACTTCAGTATCATTCAGTTTTTTGAGTATGGTCTGTCCAACCTGTCAGAACTCATTTATTCTTTTGTACAAAAGTGTACAAAGGCAGTCTTAATGCCATTAGGTACCTTCTACCAGACAACCTTCAGGTGGTAGAGATGGTCAAACTAGATGCACTACCGTAGTATGAGTATGAGTGAGAGGGAAGAGGAGCATACTTAACAGCTTCTTCCCAGCTACAACACAAGCAGTGAAGGGCGGGCATTTTGGGGCTGTCTTAATGTAAACATGACATTACAAAAGTAGGTAATACCTTGTAGTTTATCTTGAATAAATTATTTTGACTTTTACATTTCCTAGTTTCATTGGGTGACTAGGTATTCAGATTATATACATAATATGAAATACCATTATTTAGTAGACCCATTCCCAGTTCTTTTTTAAAAATCTATGTAGCGATTTAACTGAGAATACAAAAATAGATGTATTATTTTCCTGTGTGTTTATATTTAGTTTTTATTTAAATAATGCAGATGAGCTACCTGTAAAGTATATATATATTATAGGATATAGGATATCATCAAATATGTAATACAAAGATAAAGTTCTAGAGCATTCCAGACTAACATAGGAACAAAATCCTGGTGTTTAATGTCATATTTTTAAGGTGGTACGGTCTGCTCATCCTGCAGAGTTTGGCTGGGGTAGTACAGACAGCATATCAAGCTACTCCAATCTGTCAAATTTCTTTGGTACATTTGCAACTTACTTACAAAGTAATAAGGTTCATTTTCAATTGGGAAAATTTGACAGTTTTGGATAGGTTGACCTTCTGACTGCTGTCTGTACCATCGTATTTCCAAATATTCTGCTGCCAAGCAATAATGTGCCACATTTTTTTTGGGCCAATGTGGCCACTAGTGTTGCTGGCTATAAGCTTTGGTTGCTGCTTACGATCAGGTGACCCATATGCTTCTGTACCATCTTATAATAATAAAAAAAAAATCCCCTAAGGCAACTTGAGTACTTCTTCCTAGAGATCATCTGTCAAAAATTGTCAACACCATCTAGTTAGCCTTGCAGACCAGGGCAGGAGGATATAATGATGATAAGTAGATTTGTTGACATGGCAACAAATAGCGAATATCAGAAAAAATAAGAGATATAAACAAAATAAATAATTTATATTTTTTAATCTTATTAAAAAGGTGACATTGCATCACCACAAATGAAGGGACATCCCCTGGTTCATATAACTGAAATACTTTATGACATATTTGTAAGTTAAAATTATAGTCATTGATCAAACAGCCAGGGTAGAGAGAAGAGGTCAACAATGTCAATTTGTGTGTTAATTTAATTAATACATTCTGCATGTGACATTGCAAAACAGGTTATGATGAGTTTTTGACACTTAATTTACTATATTTGTATTGCTAAAATCTATTTTTGATGATACAATTATGGTAACTAACTGTTCAAATAATATTATCTATATGAAAATAATTTGTATAGGGTAATTCCGGGGTAGATGGCCATAAGGGGAGAGATAGCCTATCGAAAAAAATCATGGAGCTACTAACTAGATGTCGTTAGTTACTGTTTAATTCGCTTCCCGTCGTACGTGGGAGCAAAGGAACGGCGAAAATTTTTGAACCAAAAAGTTAGTAAAATCCATGTTTGTGTTGTTTTGTCTAGTGTAAACATTTATTATGGGGTTCATGTTTTACAGGTGTGTCATGTTAGTGTCTTAAAATAAGGGTGTTTTTTGTATTTATTGCAAAGTATATGAATAACGCTTTCTTATTATCTCAAAATTACTTGTTGACTATTCCGACTTGTTTTTATTTGAAGTGTGGTCATCTCTCCCGGAAGAAAAGGAGAGATGGCCAGTTACAATCGGTACATGTTGGCCACACGGCCATACGGTCAAGGAAAATTGCTTAAGATTTTGCCGAATAGTTAAAATTAAAGTAAAGATTCAAAAACCGGCGAAGTGCGAGTCGCACTTGCGCACGAAGGGTTCCGTATCAGAGCCCCCCTTAAATATTTATTTTATTCTGTTTTTAGTATTTGTTGTTATAGGGGCAACAGATATACATCATTAGTAAAAATTTCAACTGCCTGGTGACAAACGGACTGAAGGCCGTACAGCGGAGTCTTAACAGGGTCCCATTTTTACCCTTTGGATACGGAACCCTAACACACAAGTCAAACGAAAAGGACAAGTGTCGTGAATGCGGCGAAAACTGCTATGAAATACTTGTCGAAGACTGGCTTCAATGCACAGTATGCCAGTTTTGGGTACACGAGAATTGCAATGAATTTGAAGACATGTGCTCCAAATGTGGCCAAGAGAAAAAAATAACTATTAAGAAACAGATAATAATACAAAAAAAACTATGATAAAGGTAGACTGGCCATAACTTAAGTCTAAGTTATGGCCATCTTACCTCTAATGCTATGGCCATCACACCCGCACACCTTGGGAGAGATGGCCATTTGTGATTTTAAAAAAACTATTTTAATTATGATGATTTAATTAGAAATTGTTACTTTTATGTTTAATACTTTAAAGTTGATTGTTCAAAGTTTATTTTAAAAGAAAGATTTCTATTATAACATAAAGGTTTTCTTTTTCACAGCGTTTACGAAAAACTATGGCCAACTACCCCGTACTTACCCTACAAAATATGATTGTGCTAATTGTATAAACTGTGTATGCAATCAGTATCAAAATAATCTAAATAATGTTATATTTAAGTATTTGTAAATAAATGTTTATATTGATGTGCCAGCATCCTCAGATATTTTCAACTGCTGTAAAATCTGCTGTCTTGACCTGTTTATTAATACAATAATAAAAATACCGAAGTTATTCCTTCAGATGACATAAATCGATCACCAGTTACTGATTGTTAACATCTTCCTTTTGCTGGAATAGAAAAAGCTAGATATATAGAAATCTGAAATAACTTCTACAAAGTAGATTCATATAAAATAGTATTTATCATAGTTCTTTTTAAAAATGATGTCCATCAGTTACAGGATTCTTGTAATTTATGATATTTTAATATGTCTGGATGTCCTGAGTCTAAAAAAAAATAATAAATATTCTACAGAAATAAATATAATGGAAAGGTTACAATTTTTTTACTTTTCAGTAACAAACAAGTCAAGTACTGGGACCTTAAAGTGATTATAAGTGGCTGCTTCAGCACAAAAAACATTTTTTTTAATGTAAATGGTGTAGGGCTTGAGTTAATAATGTTTAGTTGGTTATGCATGGAAGACAAAGAAAAGTAAACAAACAGGCTTTTCAACCTTTTTTTATTATATTTCATTAAACCCGCTCCTGATAAAAGAATTCTCTGAAAATAATTTACTGTTAATTGTTTCTTCTAATGCTTCAGTAACTAGGGTATTTTCTGAGTCTATTGATGTCAGTGGCATTTTTTGTCTTGAATGTGGGTGATACATGCATTTGTCCATAATGGGGGTAAAGGTTAGTTGACTGTCTGACCCACTGACTGATTAATTTTATAAAAGCATTGTTTTTAAAGGTAGAAAAGGCTTCATTTTAATTATTAAAATTTCATAGCTACCTTTGGAGTCTTAAAGAGGGCCATCCGGTTGTGTAATGAGATGATGACTGAATGAGATGTATGATAGAAAAACATGGTGCACCAACCAACTAAATAACTATTATAATAGGGTTAAAGTCTGGAGTTAAGTGTAGTTTTTCCCAACCCTGTATCTGTGTCCTGAAAAAAGACATTATTTTCTTAGCAGGTATTCTATGTCTACAAACCATAAGGAACCTTATTTGCATTTTCAAGGATAAGTTAGTTATCAAAGCATATGTAACCTATTTGTAATAAAATAAGCTTTGAACTTGAACATTCCTTTATAAATTTATTTTTGGTCATACATAGGTTATGCACATTTCCTTAAATGTATGCAGAACAAAATGTATTATGTATTTGTAATACAATGGCCATCTTTTGCATTCCTTTAGTTAGTGTTACATATTTCATCACCTCAACAGGTACCTGATCAGTACTAGATAGCCAGGTTCAGAGCCACCTGTTGAGGTTAATCATGGTGGGAGGGTCACATGACTTTGTTTATGTCATAGTGAAACATTGGGACTACAAGGGATGGGAAAATAGCTTGTTAATTCTATTACAAACATGGTGCAATTTCTATGTGAAATTATAATATTAGACTAATGTCTACATTCCTTATATTCATTTCTCCTCTCGCAGGTCTGCTGGGAGAGATTTTGTTAGAAATGAGCATCACCTTTGTACTCCATAGTCCTATGTTCTCAATTTACTTTTTCTTAAGTGTGTTCATAAAAGATTAATGTTGTTAAATTGGTGATAAAATGTTTTTACCAAATTTTGCATTTAGGAACACAAAATAAACAACCCTGAAATATTTTTGTCCTTGGTGTTGATATTTTTTTTTTACAATTGCATTTACTATAAAAGTAAACAACCCTGAATGTTATTTACATACTTAATATTATTTGTTGCAGCATTGGCAACCACCATTTGCAGTAGATGTGGACCGGTTGCGATTCACTCCGAGGATTCAAAGGCTAAATGAGTTGGAGGTAAGAAAATTTAATGTTCATAATTGAAATTACAGATCATCACTTAAATATTTGTGATCTGTGAGAATCGAACCCACGACCTCGTAATCACCAGTCCGACACGTGAACCACTAGACCACAGACGTCGTCAAATAAAAAATATGCTTTTATTTTACTTTTGATAGTATCATACTAATTAGTATGTCTTTGCATTTCCCAAATATACACAAATAGCATTTCAGCGCATATAAAATAATGCATTTGCATGTTTCAGTAGTCTCATTCGCGATAATCGTATGCCTGCCCTTGGAGATACTTAAGTGTTACCCTATTGTGTGTTAGTAATTACTACTGCTAAATGTCACTGACATAAATCGCAGCAGGCTACTCATAAAAGTAATATTTTAAATATGTTGAAGATGTTGGTGGTTGACAATTTATCAACCTTATGTTCTTTATAATAAGGGTGAAAGCCAATATCGTTGATTGGTAGTGTTATTTCAGGCCTAAATAAACCAAATGCAGAAATACCTAATAATTCCCCCCACTTAATTTTTCTGATCACGAGGTCGTGGGTTCGATTCCCACAGAACACAAATATTTACATAAGTGTGTAAGTGTAAGACTGTCTCATTAGTCTAGTGGTCCTAAGTTCGACTGTGTCGCTAGAGGTCCTGGGTACGATTCCCAGGTCGTGCAGTGTTATTGGGTTTTTCTAAGAAATTCTCAGTAGGAGCTCGGCGAACTGTGCCTAACCCTTCGGGGAATACAGGCGTGATGTTATGTTATGAGGTCTTAGTTGCACTCACGTAAATAGCTTTTACTTCTCGGGGGCGAAAACAACCATATTACATTTTTATTTCTTGGTAATGAAGCACGATATCGACCGAGTGACCTATTCTTAGCTGCGTTGTGCGCGGCGAGTTAGTTTTACTGTATTAATTTTTAAAACCGTTCTAGAATTAATGGTATGACATGATATTCCATCACGGGTGTCTTCCCCGGTTAGTTGAATAGCTATATTAACGAACCAGATTATTTTCTTATGTTTAAATGTCGTTTGTATAATAAAATAATTCCCAATCTGTATTTTGCTGCTCAATCAGTAATTTTGTCGCTCAATCAGTATTTTTGATGCGCGGTTTATTATATTCCTTATAATTTAATAAGTATGAATTTACAAATATACATAAGTATTTAGTATACATAAGTATCATATCTATTGTCTAGTAACCATAGTACAAGCTCTGCTTAGTGTGGGACTAGATGGTGCTGGGTAAAATGACGACCTGAATTTTGTGATAACTTCTAAACTGGCCTCGAGAACGAGGCCCCTCCGTGCCTCAGAGCATGTAAAGCCTTGGGTCCTGGTAGTCATACTATTAATATATGAAAATCTGTAGCGGTAGTCACAAGCGTAAAGTCTGACAACCAGTTTATCCTTAGGATATCTGTATTGCCCAGAAATTGGGGTGCGGAGGTATACAGTTCAGCCACATTTCGTTATACCGGAAGATGATTCCAACACAAATTGGAAAAAGCTCGGAGGATGTTGATTCATTTATTCCTATTGACCTGGCCGAAATTGAAACTCGATCTTGAAATCTTAACCCAGGAACTCACGCTTCGCAGTTATGGGTTACCACTAAAACCAATAAGGCAGTTATTATTCTATTATCATTATTTTGTAACAGGCGATCACGCGGGTCAAGCTTAACTTCTTGGACCAGATTATGAAGTTCTGGGAGCTCCAGGGTTCCGTGCTGAAGATCCCCACAGTGGAGCGAAAACCACTGGACTTGTACGCGTTACACAAGATTGTTAAAGAAGCAGGTATGTGACTTATATGTTTATTTGTTCTTCCTTGTGTGTAGCACGATATGCCTTGTGGATTGTCGAAGGCAGCTGGCTTTTCTTATTCAACTTTAAGGCATTCGTAGTACGAATTCCAAATTGTTTTCTGCACCTCGTCATGGAAGAGGACTTCTGGCCGCAGGACGTGGTGTTCGCTTCCGCGGACAAGTGCCACCAGAACGCACAGGGACTGGTGCTAAGTGAAGTGTTTTACTAACATAGGTTTAAGTTTCTTTAAAATTATACTAACACATTTTGTAATATTCTCAATATCTATGGACCAAACTAGCCTGATAATAAAGAGATATTATTATTATAGCGTTCACTAGGACAGGCTTGCGTTCAGTAGTGGATTATAGGCTGATGACGATGATACCTGGTCATAGAACTGGGTAATTTGATCGTCATAATCGTCAGAATCCATATCCGGACACACACTGATAGTCAAATAAATTTGACTTAAAATATACTCCAGCACCAAAGCTCAAAGGATTTGTTGTGAAAGACTAGAAAAAAACCTGTTTCCCTTTTTAAGAGAGGTAGGGCATAGTGGGAGTAATTCCACTCAAATTGGAGCTGCCCGACTGGGGAAGTACCTCCGCCTTGCAGAAAATCGAAGTAAAATAACACTGCTTTGAGTTGTGTTCAGTTGTGTTTCTTACGGTGAACAAGGTTGCCAGTGCTGCACGAGGTACCGTGTTGGCAATGGGGGGACTTTGACCCTTAAACTGCCAAACCAACTATTCTTCTTTCGTTTTACAGGGTGGGCAACGCGCAAGTGATACCCCTGGTATTACAAGCGTTTATAGGCTACGGTAACCGCTTACCATCAGGTGGATCCGTACCTACGTTTGTTTGCCACCTTAGTAGAAAAAAAAACCTTTCGAGAAATAACTACCGTCATGTTTGTCCCGTTGTTGTAAGGGTTTATTGAGGAAGGGTTTATGTAGGCTTCATTAAGGAAAATTTAATAATAAAGTTTTCCTCATCTGTGTTGTGTGATAATAAAAAGTTTTTTTTAATTTATTTATTTTATTTTACTAATCTTTTTGCTCTATTTTAATTTGAATTCTTGCTAATATAGTAAAAGACGCAGGCCCCACTTTTTTAAACTAGCCATTCTTCTTACATCTTCGAAATGTGCAAATTTGTTAAAAAATACATACACCTATTATACTCCTGTCACTCTCAATCTCAACTTTAACAATAGTCTACTCTGGACCATATGCAATGTCCATAGAAATATCTCATAAAATACCACTTCATCATCAACCCATATACTGTCCCACTGCTGGGCACGGGTCTCGGATTAGGCTATAGTCCACCACGCTGGCCTAGTGTAGGTTGGCAGACTTCACACGCCGCCGAGATAATATCTAAAGCATGCAGGTTTCCTCGTGATGTTTTTCCTTCACCGTTTAAGCGAGTGATAATTAATTAATACGCACATGATTTAGAAAAGTTTGAAGTGAGTGCCTTGTATTAGAACTCGAGACCTTCGACTTTTCAGTCCAATGGTCATACCACTAGGCTATCACTGCTCTTATATAACACTTAATTACAAAAAAAACAGAAATAAACAAATATTTAAGGCAAAACTTTTGTAACAATTTATGTTGCGCAATAAAGTTTTGAATTTATGCTGAAGTCTGATAAGTATATACATTTCCTTGTTTAAATACTTGCGGCATGATTTTTATTAATTCAGTGTGTTGTATATGAATAGGAACGAAAAGAGGTTTCAAAAGGTCTTGTGTTAGTCATCAATTAATATTTAGTAGGTCAAGTACATATTTGTGCAGTGGACAACGGGATAGCTTGAATAGATAGCAATCAGTTATTAACTATGTGTTATGTGGAGTCTATTATTATATACCTACTGCATAACATTTTCACATCGCGCATTGAGATAAAATGTTACTGTGTCTGAAAAATGGGTTCTATGTACTAACTTGCTGACTTTACTTACTAATGGTGAGTTTATCCACATTTTATGCAAATTAAATTCATTACATATTGCATGAAAATCGCCTGTAAGCGTTCTAGATTATTAGAAACCAGATTTGGAAAGCTCTGCACACCAAACTTCACGTCGCCAAAGACACCAAGAATAGTTATTTGTCGATTGCTTTGAATTTTTTTCCCAGAGTTACTAGTTTACGAGTTCGAATACTTACGCGTGTTTTTAACACTTCGCGAGCCGCTGCAACGCGTGGCCAAATAAAAATAGTGTTTGTGTAAAAGAGGAATATAATACACCTTCTTTTCGTGTCGATGGTAAATACATTTACCTATATGGTAAATACATCCTATCATATACTACTATCACACTAATATTATAAAGGCGAAAGTTTGTGAGTGTGTATGTTTGTTACTCTTTCACGCTAAAACTACTGAACGGATTTGGATGAAACTTTACAGTATTATTATTTATACATCAGAATAACATATAGGCTATAATTTATAACAATTTTGAGTTAATTAGCCAAATTATAACGATAATTAATAGTAACTGTTCCACGCGGGCGAAGTCACGGGGAGAAGCTAGTTATTTATATTAATTGAATTAAGTAGGTCGTCACGTTAATTGCGGCATCAATGACGTTCTTGGCTTTCGAGCATACCGGGAGCCTGGTGATCTTCATGGAAGTAATACTCAAATCACATACCATCACGCTTGTATTCCTCGAAGGGTAAGTAGAGGTGTACTAAATTACTTGCACCCACAGTTCGCCGGTACGTTTTAGTTCCATATAATAGGGGGCGAGATTATTGCCACTAATCGGGCAAAAACTCAAACTACGAGTTGCTACTGTTTTTTTTTTGTACTACTAAGGTGGCAAAGATACATACGGCCCACCTGATACACCTGTAAGCGGTTACCTTAGCCTATAGACGCTTGCAACACCAGGAGTATCACTTGCGAATTGCCGACCCTGTAAAACGAAAGAGGAATAGTTGGGTTGGCAGTATAAGGGTCAAAGTCACACTGCCAAGACAACGTTTCCTCGTGGAGCACTGGCACATTTTTCATACAAAAACACTGCCCGCCCTGAGAATCGAACCCAGGACCGCGTAGCTGTCGAGCTTGTGACCACTAGGTTAATGAAGCAGGATGTAATGGAATAAGAATAGAGTTTGAATTGCGGTCCGCTCATTGTGCTGTCGGTGACGAGCCAGTATATAACCTAGACATATAACCTGTTAGAGCGGCTTCATACAAGCTTTTATTTTTTTGCTCGTATTAGCTTAAGCGCTTACGAGTGCTGCATTTTGAGTTTCAAAAGACCGAACGCGCGTATAAGCGCTTATTCCAGCGTATTCGCTCGAATCGTTGATTTCAGTCTGTAGCAATATCTTGCGGCTCGCGCTTATACAAACTTAAAAGCACGTCAACGCTCGTATGAGTTGTGCGTGTTGCAAAATGTGAACGAAAACGCTATACACTACACGGGCCAAAAAAACGCTAATCTCTAACCGCCCTTTAAATAAATAAATATGATTCGTTCAACAGGTGGCTTCGAAGTATGTTCAGCGGAGCGCAAATGGTCGAAGGTGGCGCGTCGCATGGGCTTCCCCCAGGGTAAGGGGATCGGCTCCATCCTCAAGAACCACTACGAGAAGATCCTGTACCGATACGACATTTTCAAGAGCAATGGCGCCGTCGATTCCAAGGACACAGTAAGTACCTAATACAGAGCATTTAGACTTTCTGTAATTAACATTTCTTTTTAACCTTTAATCTCAGTCTCACTGCTCGGTACTTATAGCCATAGCCTAACAAATCACTCTCATTCTGAAAGAAGACCCGTGTCTCCCTTTAGAATGAGAGTTATGTGTTAGGCTGTAGTCCATTTCGCGTTTCTACTGTCTGCGGACAAGACTTAACACGCCGTCGATAAAATCTCATGCAGGAAATCTGCAATTTCTTCACGACGTTTTCTTACCGTTTAAGCCCGTGATATTTATGATTAGTTAATACAATAGGCACATTATTTCGAAAGTCATAGCTGTGTACCTTTGATTCGAATTTGAGACCTTTGGCACCCAAGCCCAAAGCACGGGGACTTCACAAGCATACAATCAATGCACACCAAAGGAAATTACAATTAAAAACCTGCCAAAATTTACATCGTTTATATCATTCACAGAAAATCGAAGTCAAAGGCGACCAAACACCGGAGAAAGCCAGCGGTACCCGAAGTCGTTCTACCAGTAAATGTACCGCGGCCGCCACGCCACCGCCTCCGCGGAGGTTCAAGCCGGACCCTGATGGACCCATGCCCGCAGAGACCGTGCCTGCGGACAGGACGCCTGCCCAACTGCAGGAGGAGGCTATGAAGACACCCGTGAAGGAGGAAAATCCGGAAACTAGGCGGAGTAAGTAAATTATAATAATAAAGCCTGCTAAAGGACTGGATGTCTTCCTCACGGGAGATATCCAAAGTGGAGGCACAAATAATAATAATGTATAATATACAGAAAAATCCTTAAAAATATTGCCTAAAACAAATTCAATTAATTAAGGTTACACAAATAAGGTAAACCCTGGTTCCTAAACTAGGATGATCCTGTGACTTAGGAGTCAGAATTATATTTATTTCTATAAATAGAACTTTTACAAGTCAATATTTAATACTCCATGGTGCTTACATTTCCTAGTTGAGAAGAAGCACCAAAACAATCTCAGATAATCATGGTCTCTTTTAAAGTCCAGACAGGAACAGTATTTACTCTTGAACATGACTTAATGTTTATATTTAAAAAAAAAATTTAAATGATATTTTGTGATCAGTCGGTACAGTCAGCCACATAATATCATACCATCGAGCCCAAAAAGTCTGACAACCAGTCTACCCTCAGTCAGAGAAGGTCTGGTGGCAGTCGTTTCATGTAAAGTACTGATATTCAGCCGCATCTGGTTAGATTGGAAGCCGACCCCAATATAGTTGGGAAAAGGCTCGGAGAAAGAAGAATCTAGGCTTGTTTTGAACGCATTTAGTCAGATTCCGTGTGTATTTGTAATTAGTGGTGGTTAATATAGCACAAAGCATTATAAAGTAGCGTGCTTATTATATGTATATAGCATAAAGCAAATAATATCGCGGTTCGCACTTTATGATATAAACCTATTTTGCTTTATATCGCATAGCACTCTATCAACCAACTGTCCGTCGGGCGTCGCGTATAGCGTTAGTAACAAGTAGGCATATAAATTAAGCATGCTATAATAAAGCACATAAAATCGCTTGCTTAAAAAATTAAGCATATAGCATTAATCGAGTTATTGATTTATAGCAACTTTGAACACCACTATTAATGCACCTGTTGTGTCCAGGTCCTCGTGAGAACAAGTGGATGTCTGCGGCGGGCAGCTGCGGCGCCCGCTCCCGGGTGACGCGCTCGACGCGCTCCACTCGGCTGCGGGAGCATCGCATGTCCAACATGACGGTGTCCGTCACGCCCGCGCCGCCCACCAGCCACACGCTGCACCCGGACGACCCGGTAACATTATAACATGCTGTTACTCCTACCAGGTGTCCCAAGGCCGGTGGATGACAGCAAACAAGAACAAACGGTTTGGAAGTATTTGTAGAAAATGTGCTTTTGAAAATGCCTTTGTTTAACTTCCTATATCGAAGTATTGTCCAGATGCGTGTGCAAGAGATATAATCTGACGTGGAGACGTTAGATTATTGTGACGTGCGGTTTGATATATCGCATGGAACGGCATACCATTAAGGTGGTTTAAAACAGTGCTTTGTACATGCGCATAGTGTTGCCAGATCCAGTGTATCAAATTTCGACGCGCTAGGCAAAAATAATCGGGATTTCAAATCGGATCAGTTACACTCTAAAAATCGAGTTTTGTGAATCAGTCAGTTTTTCCTGTCAAAATTATCAAATAAAGTGTAGATTAAGGAAGTTTGTATAAAATCACGACGAGTACCAGACCCCTGAAAATTGGGACACGTGGCAACACTATGCGCAAGACTGTGTAATCCATCGTTTCTTAAAAACGTCTGTGCGTAGAACACAGTCCATAAAGTCCAAACAATAATAGACCTTATAATAATGACTAGTATTGAAATAAAACTGTTTTTGAAAGATTTGGTCGAGTTATATCGATTTTTTTAGATCCTGGCTCCTGATGCTGTATTGTTTTGTTTCAATGTTTAATTTTCATTTCATTTCATATGCGTGTCAGAATTTAAAAAAGTAGTCTATATTATTATTTATTTATGATGAAGTCGCCGGTGGCACGACCTTTCCGCTTCCTATATTCCGTTAGGTGCTTTTTCCAATATCCAGTTAGAGTGGTAAGAGTTGTTGGATGTAGCAAACATTATATCTTAGAAAAAAGTTGATAGAGCATGGATACCTTGCTAAAATTACTTTATTTTATTGCCATTTTTTAATAAGCCTTATTTAACTTTTGTATTTAAGTTAAAAGTATGTGTTTGACCCTAGTATTGTCTAGAAAGTACAAAAGAGGTCTAACGTTGAGCACATTATTCAATTAAATTCGGTCTCCATCTCTCACAAAAGATTATTAGCTTTGAAAGCAAAAGTTTAGATTATCTACTAAAGAAATATTGCACAGTAAGACATCTTCTTTGTCAGGAGCTTCACAATAATATATAATAATCATCGGGGAAAAGTTAAGTCGGTTAACAATGTGACAGCAAGGCTGAAGGCAGGATGCGCCGTTCAATCAGTAATAAATCGTCTCTCATGGAGGTCAGACATGAAAAACACGATATTTTCGGTGCAGTTGGCGAAGTACATGTGCCACGTGTGCGGGCGCGGAGACGTGGAGGAGCAGATGCTGCTGTGCGACGGCTGCGACGACTCTTACCACACGTTCTGCCTGCTCCCCCCCCTGGCCGACGTGCCCAAGGGCGACTGGCGCTGTCCCGTCTGCCTCGCCGAGGAGGTGGGTCAACCATGCCACACATGCCCACACTCGATACCGATATCGATACTAATCCGTCACAAAATTGCCACTGACAATGTACAGACAGCAAAAGAAACACTGAACGTAATGCTATGCTCAAAGCTACCTTTTGACCACCACGCCAATAACGAAAATCCGTGTTCTCTACGCCAAGCGACAAATACTAGTATTTAGTAATAGGTAAAAAAACATCAAATTTTTATATAGGTGTGTATTTTGAACTAAAAAAAGTGGTATTTTTGACGTACCATGCCGTCGTTGGCGTCGTGAGCAAGTTTTCATTTGACGTCTATACACGTCCGTGGCAGTCAAAAGGTTAATAATTTTTATTATTTTCTTAGTTACGATCGTTGCTGACCGTACGTTTTTGCGGATGCACAATATATTGGAAATTAAATATATTGGAGCTAAGCCACAATTTTTGCAATTGTGGCTTAGCTCCATTGCTCTCCAAGGCGACGAAATATCGAAATAGCGATATCGGCACTACTATGGTACTATACCACGGATCATGTTGGCCAATGCGAGTGAGGGCATGTGCGACAGGGGTTCTAAACTGCTTTGACAATGTCGATACAATATACAATGTTGACAGTCAATTTACAACCTGATTATAGAGAGCATAGAGTCGCAGAGTGATCAACCGCAAACATACCTGACTACTGTTTATCAGTTACACTATGAGTCGTTTAAATAATATGCAGTAGTTTTTGTCTAAGATGTCTTTTGATTGGAAAAAATAATTATTTAAAAAAAAAAAACAGATAATTAATACTTTTGCTCTTAAGGTTTAACAATCATTGTAACTATTGGATATGGATAGGGTCTTATATGTATTTAATTTATATTTGAACTACTGACCCAATTTTAATATTATTTTAAGAAGAAAAGGAAAGTAGACATTTATGGCATTTAATTTTTTTTTATTTAAAATTAAACAACTGATGAATTAAAATCTGCTATAGGCCACCAAGTTTATATTTTTAACTGAATCTAATTTTGACTACCTCTTTAGCCTTGTGGTCAATAGCTTGATTGCTACGCTTGAGGTCCTGGATACCCAGGTCGAGCAAAGTTTTATTGGGTTTGGGTTCTGAAATCCTCAGTAGCATTCGGGGTTTGGATTTGTGCTCGATTAACGGTAATAGGCTCGTCCAATCAAATCAAATGTATTTATTTGCTAAAATATGGTATCCCCTTCGGGGAAATACAGGCGTGATGTTTATTGTATTGAAGCAGATATTTTTGATCAATTTATTTTATCAATATGTTCCCATTGCCAACAGGTATCAAAGCCGACAGAGGCATTTGGCTTCGAACAGGCGACCCGCGAGTATACTCTGCAACAGTTCGGCGAAATGGCCGACCAGTTCAAATCTGACTACTTCAATATGCCTGTTCATGTAAGTTCATTTTTTATTATTTTATACCACTAAGGTGGCAAACATGCATACTGTCACCTGATGGTAAGCGGTTACCGTAGCCTATAGACGCTTGTGTCACTTGCGCGTTGCCGACACTGTAAAACGAAAGAGGAATAGTTGGGTTGGCAGTATAAGGGTCAAAGTTCCCTCACTGCCAACACGACGTTTCCTCGCGGAATATTAGGTAAAAAAGGCATAAAGTAAATTTAAGGACATTTTCTTAAATTTACTTTATGCGAAATTTTTCAGCAAAAATCATTTATTTTGACTATTCAAACATAAGGATTTTTGATCATTTTTTTTTGTTTTGTCACCAGATGGTGCCAACATCGACAGTGGAGAAAGAGTTCTGGCGCGTCGTGTCTTCTATTGACGAGGATGTCACCGTGGAGTACGGCGCCGACCTCCATTCTATGGACCACGGCTCTGGTGAGTAACTGGTTATCACTATACTGAGGATGGTGGATGAACATAGATCTCGGAAAACAAGGGACAGACAATTAACGTATACAGCGTGAGGATACATACTGAGATATTTTTCTATAACCATTTTATCTGCCATTGTTTATACATAAACCGCCTAGTTAATCTAGTGGTACCAATCGCGACTGCTAAGCTCGAGGTTTTGAGTTCGATTCTCAGGTCGAGCAAAGCGTAATTGGGTTTTTCTATGAGGACTTTGGATTTGTGCCCGATTAATGGCAATAGGCTCGCTCGCTATTACATGGGACCTAAACATACCGGTGAACTGTGGGTGTGTGTTGTTGTACACCTCGGCCTAACCCTTCGGAGAATACAGTCGTATGGTATGTATGTTGTTGATACATAACATAAAATCGTGAACGCAAGGATACTTTTTGTTGCTGTAACTCCGCAGTTCAATATGTTTTTAGATCCCAAGTAATAAATAAAAAAACCAAACTCCGAGCTGTTACTAAGAATTTCACAGAAAAATCATATTACACTATGCTCAATCTGGGAATCGAACTGGACCCACGTTTAAGACGACTACACCTATAATAATTCATCTTTCTAATCTTCATAATAAACATAAATTAAAATCAGCCTTTTGTACAGAGGCCAGCACATCAAGTTACTGCAATCTGTCAGATTTCTTTGAAACATTTTCAACTTTAATACAAAGTAATAAGGTTCATTTTCAATTGGGAAAATTTGACAGTATTGGATAGGTAGACCTGCTCGCGTCTATACCTACAACTGGCTATTTTCTTTTGCTTGTATTTTAAAGTATTACTTAATTAACTCTTCACATTTGCTCAGGTTTCCCCACTAAGACGCACGCTCACTTGTACCCTGGTGAGCAGCAATACGCAGAGTCCAGCTGGAACCTCAACAACTTGCCAGTGCTGGAGGGCTCTGTTCTGGGACATATCAACGCGGATATCTCCGGGATGAAGGTTAGTATGGGTGGATAATAATATACATACGCCAGCACAGTAAGAACGACAGTTAGTATAATGAATACGGATTTAAGATTCTTTATTTCCCGTAATAATAAAATATTCACTTACATGAGAAACACATATTTTAATATCGGTTAACGCACGCAGGTAAACACGAATAAAAACACGACTATTACAATACAATCATATAATTTCCTTTCACTATCATTTGTTACACCTTTACTGTAGTTCTATTTACTTTTAAATTAATGTGAAAATCTTAAATTAATGTGTGAATCACGCAATATGTGTCAACACGTAGGTGTTAGCTATCTTCATACTAAATTCTTTGGCAGATAATTATTTATAACGCAATGTAGGTATGTGTTTTCTGTGCTTCCCGATTACATCCCTGTGCTGCATATGGGGCATGTGACCACTACCTGTTCTAATTTTACTAAACGATGCACAGATTCCATGGCTGTATGTGGGCATGTGCTTCGCGACGTTCTGCTGGCACAACGAGGACCACTGGAGCTACTCAATCAACTACCTACATTGGGGAGAACCTAAGACTTGGTGAGATGGCATTTTTTTATAATTTTTTATAGCTTCTCAATATAATAATAACAACAACAACTCTCAGATTCTATAAACCTGAGATCACTCTCCTCAACTGATACCTACAAATACCTGGGTATATCAGAGGGGTTAGGCATTAACGGGGCTGACATGAAACAAGCGTTACAGGAGCGCTTCTTCGGCCGCCTGAAAAAAGGTACTTAATAGTTCTTTGTCAGGCGGCAACAAGGTGCGCGCCTTTAATGGTTGGGTCGTGCCGGTCCTGATGTACTCCTTTGGCATACTCAAGTGGACCCAGACGGAGTTGGACGCCTTGGATAGGAGAGTCCGGTCGTTGTTGACCGCAAACCGGATGCATCATCCACGTTCGTCTGTCATGAGGCTGTACATCCCGCGGAAGTGCGGGGGTCGAGGTTTTTTAAATGCTAAGACCTTCCACAACCGCGAGATGTGCAGTCTCAGAGAATATTTTCTTAAGGCTGACGTGGGTATGCACCGAGATGTGGTCGCAGTGGACAAGGGACTCACCCCGCTATCTTTGGCTAAAGAGAACTGGCGCAAACCTGTGGTGCTTAGTACAAATGACCGCACGGAAGTATGGCTGGGCAAGGAGCTTCACGGACGCTTTTTCCGTGCCCTTCATGGGCCCGACGTAGATTTCTTAGCGTCCGTGGCCTGGCTACGCTTCGGTGACCTCTTCGGGGAAACCGAGGGTTCGGTCTGTGCAATTATGGATGAAGTTAAGCTGACGAACAACTACCGGAAGTATATCATAAAAGACGGGACGATCGACATATGTCGGGCATGCCATTGTCCCGGTGAGTCTATCAGGCATATTACTTCTGGTTGTTCTCGTCTGGCTAACGGCGAGTATTTGCACAGGTATAACCAAGTGGCCAGGATTATCCACCAGCAACTTGCTTTAAAATACGGCCTTGTGGATTCTCAGGTACCGTATTACAGATATGCGCCCGACCCAGTTCTCGAGAATGACCATGTCACGTTGTACTGGGATCGATCTGTTATCACTGACAGGACTATTGTAGCCTGATATAGTGGTAATAGATCGATCAGCGCGCCGCACAGTGATTATCGATGTCACCATCCCGCATGACGAGAACCTCGTGAAGGCTGAGAAAGAGAAACAGCTAAAATATCTTGACTTAGCTCACGAGGTGGTCGCCATGTGGGATGTGGACTCGGCCATCATTGTGCCGATAGTCGTTACGGTCAATGGACTTATCGCCAAGAGCCTCGACCAACACCTCAGAAGGCTCGAGTTGGGTGGCTGGGTTAAGGGCCTGATTCAGAAGGCAGTACTCCTTGATACGGCGCGTATTGTGAGGAGGTTCCTGTCTCTGGGGCCCTAACCCTGTTCCCGATATCGGTGGTCTGACTACTTTTTTATATTTTTAAATGTTGTTTTCTTTTTTTGTAAAAATATTTAAAAATATAATGTAAATAAGAAATTAAATAAATACGAGGATAGTAATAATATAAACTTTATTTCAAGCACAAAGACTCATAGGGTTAGTAACAATTTGCTTAAAACTAAGTATACAGGTAAATTAAACCTCTGCATTTAAATCCTTTTTTGTTTAGTGCCTTTGACTTCTGCCGAGCATTACCAAGAAAATCGACAATAAAGATTTTTTGTTATTTTCAAAACTTGAAGAACAAAAGCTGTTCATTTTTTGAAGTACTTATAGCATTCTTATACTCTACTCCAAATATATAATAAAATTACTAAGATATCAAAAGGACTATAACCTAACACATATGAAAACACGTAAGTAGAAAATGATGTTCCCAACATGTGCAGGTGGGATGGCTTTGTCGTTTTGGAAATTGACCTCCCCCATAGGAGGTTCAGCTTTGTTGAGCATTGGACATCCTTTGGCTGATATGATGATGATGAGAATAAAATAAAAGAATATATTTTCCGTTAATTATAATGTACACAGTGTATAGCGAGGTCAGATTTCTCATAAAAATATCTCATATCTTTACCCAGGTATGGTGTACCAAGTTCGAAAGCGGAACAGTTCGAGGCGGCCATGAAGGCGGAGGCTCCAGAACTGTTCCAGCTGCAGCCAGATCTGCTGCATCAGCTGGTGACCATCATGAACCCTAATGTGCTCATGAAGGCTGGAGTACCTGTGTATAGGTAAGTCTTATTTCAGTAGGAAGCCTCCTTGATTTTGAAGGAAGGAGATTAAAAAAAAAAGTTAATAAGTTTATTTCACATAACATACCATACGCCTATATTCCCCGAAAGGTTAGGCAGAGGTGTACTAATGTACACCCCCGTTTCGCCGGTATGTTTACGTCCATGTAATAGGGGGCGAGCCTATTGCCATTAACCAGGCACAAATCTAGACTCCGAGCGTCTACTGAGAATTTCATAGAAAAACCCAATAACACTTTCCTCGACCTGGGGATCGAACCCAGGACCTCTAGCGTAGCAGTCGCTTTTTAAAGTTTATTTCACTAATTTATATACACTATATCTACTATATTATCTTACGAGAGGGTCTACTTTTAAGTATGAAATATACTTATGCTAGGAGGCCCCTTTTTTCATAAGTGTTATGCAGTTTTATAATTTAGTATGTGCTTAAGAACTAGAAGAAAAGGTAACAGAATAGCATAGAGGTAGATAGATAGATTTATTTATTTGCATAGAATGTAGGTAATATAATTAGGTGTTACTTACATAATATTTGGAATCCATATACATTCTGCCTCATGGCTTGCAAAAATTTTTAACTTAAAATTATTAATTATATTATTCTATTTACTAAAACTATTGAATTACTTTAAATGTGCATTGTAAACTAAATAGTCTTATCATTTAAGAAATCTGATACAGAGTAATAGCACTTTTGAATTAGTATTTTTTTAAGGTTCTTTTTAAATTTTCTTAAAGGTTGCTATTTAATAATTTTTGGTACATGGTTATAAATAATAGGAGCCATACACATAATACTCTTTCTCAATAATGCTGTTTTATATCCACCTTTACATAACTTGTCTTCGTATTGAGAATTGAGGTGCATGATGGCTGGTGATTATGGGTGTATATGTGATAGATAGTAAGATAACATTGATAAATGTTATATAACAGGATGGACCAGCACGCCGGCGAGTTCGTGATCACGTTCCCGCGCGCGTACCACGCCGGATTCAATCAAGGATACAACTTTGCCGAGGCGGTCAATTTTACACCCGCGGACTGGGTAACAATATTTTTTAAACAAATATAAATTATAGCTAAAGAAAAATTGAATTTCGATTCGATTCGATTCCAATCTGCGTCCTTCTGGTTAAATACAACGGATCGAATGTTTCTTTCGCTAAAAAAGTATATTTTAAATTTTTTAACATGCGTTACTGCCAAATATTATAAAGAATAAATGCATCTAATACTCTCATTCTTGCCGTCTCATACCTGCTAGATTTGCCAGGCAGCCATAAAAGCTGTTGGCACCAGATTTCCCTGCTTGTTGACCGTATTATTTCAATTTTAAGGAGCATTTTACATTGCTTGATATCGAGTCACACTCCAACAATTATAATTATCCTATATTATACATAAATCTTCGTGAACAAACGCATTTTACATCTTCATCAAAACTGTTTCATCACCATTTTTTTTATATAAACTCATTATTTCTCCCTGTATTTCGTTACAAAAATTGCGCCACTTTGGTTCTATTGATGACACTTGGAATAAACCAGTCTGTACACTGTGACACAACAAACTTACAAAATCATTTTTCCTTACCAGCTAAAAATGGGTCGCGAATGCATTTCCCACTATTCGACTTTACGTCGTAACTGCGTGTTCTCACACGACGAGCTGGTCTGCAAGATGGCGCTCGAAGCCGACACCCTCAGCCTGACGGTGGCGCTTGCTGCCTACAGAGATATGAGGACCATGCTGCATGACGAGAGGAAGCTCAGGAAAGGACTACTAGATTGGGTACGTGTAATTATGATCTTATTTTATAAGGTTTAATAAACCTATATACAATTATGTATTCACGGTTTTTATGTAGACGGAAACTATTGAATGCCACTTAAATTTTAACTAATGTAAACCCACACTTGGTCGGCATGTTTTAAGTCTCCTGTAATAGGGGATGAATCTATTGCTATTAACCAGGACCAAATCGAAACTCCAAGCTGCTACTGAGAATTTCCAACCAGAACCCACGACCTCATGCATAGCAGTCGCGTTAGCCTAGTGGTCATAACTTGGCTAAAGAGTCGGCATTAGGTATTGTTATTATAAAATAGACTTTTTAAAGTGTATTTAAAAGTGATAAATATGTGATTCCACACTGTTGTGCAGGGCGTGACGGAGGCGGAGCGTGAGGCGTTCGAGTTGTTGTCGGACGACGAGCGTCAGTGTCAGCTGTGCAAGACAACGTGCTTCCTGTCCTGTGTGAGCTGCACCTGCACTACACACGTCGCCTGTCTCAGACACTACACACAACTCTGCGCATGCGCACCCATCAAGCACAAGCTGCGGTAACTAAATAATTTGATTGATGGCTCGTTTGGACCAGTGCTCGACCAATCGGATTTTACGCTTCGAGTTGTAGATAGAATCCCCACACGATCACATGTGTTCAATTTATGTTCAAGATATCCACAAATCTTATGATGCAAGTTCCCAGTTAGAGACAACATCTTTAAAAAAAACATGGAAAATGTATGAACACCTAGTTCTAGCTTGGTTGCTGAAATAAAATTTAATTCATATGTATGTAAGACCGAGGCCTAATTCCACTCTTCATTACAAACCTACATTACAGATACCGCTACACACTAGACGAGTTGCCGACCATGCTGGAGAAGTTGAAAAAGAAGTCGGAACAGTTCCGGGAGTGGGCCGAGGCTGTGCAGAACGCGCTGGACCCGGACACACCCAAGACCTGCGACCTGGATGGACTCCGCGCCCACCTCAAGCGGGCACATGACCTTAAGGTAGCCTATACAGATAACCCTTTTTTATAGTGCGTTCAATCCTCATGGATCGTTCGTCGGGAATAGCGATTCGACTCTTACCACAGAATAAATAATGGTACTACCACAGTGTAAAAATACATACAGTGGTACAATGCCTTTAATGTTTTCATAAAAGCTGACCGGGCAAGATATTGGATAGCCACTGTCCAGTTCTAAATGAGCTAGAGCTGGTGGTTTACTATTATTGATTTTTTTAAATGTTTGAATACATTTATGAGTGAAATGGAAGAGCAACTGCTGGGCTAAAGCTCCTGAATTATTTACCCAGTAAGAGCAAAGCAAGGCGTTGTATAAGTACACAGTGATTTGAACACACACCTTATGTTTATGTTGAAAAATTCAGGGGCAATCGTTAAATCCTATACAATTTTTTTGTATTGTATCAGATGCACAAAACGGAGCTGGTGAGAGCTCTAGAGACAGCAATAGAAGACGCAGAGAAGTGCGCCTCGGTGATCCAACAGCTCGACCTCAACAAGATGCGCACCCGCACACGTCACCACGACCCCAAGTACCGGCTCACTATACACGAGCTGACACTGTTCGCCGCCGAGATCGACGGCCTCGCCTGCGTGCTGCCGGAAGGTAACACAGTTTGATACTGCTATACCTAACATTTTTTTTTTCTATTGAATGAAACCTCTTTAAAACTTCAGACGCTCAATACAGTAAACATTTGTGATATAAGATAAGTATGATTTATTTCTGTGCCAGATCTTTTAACGACACTTTCACCAATGTCAATATTTTAATATTTTAGTACTACGGCTTATCAACTATAGAATAGACTAGAATATTATTTATTGCATACCATAAACAAACTATGGCACCTATAATCTTAACACATCGAGACCTCTCCACGCCTCGGAGAACCGGTAATGCCTTTGGTCCCAGTTGTGATACGAACACCAATGACAATCGTTAGTGGTAGTTATAGTCAGATTCTTACTACATTCTATGTACTAGTCTGTTCTTAGGATATTGAGGCAGTCAATTCGCGTAAAATGCTGATATTCAGCCGGATCTGACTAGACTAGAAGCTGACCCCAACATAGTTGGGAAAAGACTCGGAGAATGTATACATACTATCACGTGTATATTCCCCAAAGGGTTAGGCAGAGTTGTACTAAAGTACAATCACAGTTCGCCGTGGGGCACAAATCTATCTGAGCTGCTACCGAGTATTTCATCAATCCACGAACCCAAAAACCACCTCAAGTGTAGAAGTCGCGCTAAAGACCACTAGGCTGATGTTGTGGGTTATTTTTATAATTATAACCGACCACACTGTTTCTCCGAACAGGCTCAGCGGTAAAAGAAGTGTTGCGACAAACATCGGAGTTCGAGAGCCGCGCCACAGACTTACTCAACAAAGACCTAGACAAGACCGACCAAGCCTACGTCAGAGAACTGGAAGAGGTATGTGTTTGGCTTGAGGCTCGTTTTCAGCCTTAGTTTCAGCACGAGATATGAAATGACATAATTATTACGTTGTGCGCATGTTGTCCCAATAGAAGATCAGACAGATTTATTATCACATTGGATTTTGAATAAATATTGATAGTGAAATACTTTTAATGCAAATACAGTTATACCTTTTGTATTGAAGGTTTGAATAAAGCAATACAGATTTAACCTTTTGACCGCCACGGACGTGTATAGACGTCAAATGAAAACTTGTTCACGAAGCCAAGGACGGTATGGCACGTCAAATTTACAACTTTTTTCGTTCAAAATAAATATACAAAAATATGTTTATAGGTAGTTTTTTTTTTACCTATTATTACATACATACATACATACCATCACGCCTGTATTCCCCGAAGGGTTAGGCAGAGGTGTACTAATGTACACCCACATTTCGCCGGTTTACCTATTATTAGATATTATAATTTGTCGCTTGGCGTAGAGAACACAGCTTTTCGTTATTGACATGGCTGTCAAAAGGTTAAATAAATTCAGTTCAATAATTAAAATCGTTTTTTAATTATCTCTTTGTCTATGGCGGACGCGTTGCTAGTACAAAATACATGGCGGAGTGGTTTTCTGTCATCGTCAGTTATAACACAGTTTTTGTGGAGCACAGAAATATTTGTAAACTATGTACCTATAATATATTAAATAACTAGTTTTCCGCCCGCGGCTTCGCCCGCGTCGAGTTCGGTTATATCGCGTTTCCAAGAGCTCTTCAAAAGTCCGAGATAAAAACTATCCTATGTTCTTTCTCAAGGTCAACTCTATCTCTGTACCAAATTTCATTAAAATCAGTTGAGTGATTTAGACGTGAAAGCGTAACAGACAGACAGACAGAGTTACTTTCGCATTTTTTAGGGATATTAGTAGGGATAAATGTCGTGTAATGTGTTGTCAGACGGGCGAGCTGGGATCGCGGCTGTGCATCGTGCTGCCGCAGCTGTCGGCGCTGCAGGCGCGGCTGCAGCAGGCGAGGTTCCTGGAGCAGCTGCAGCAGCACCGCCAGGACCCCGCCTCGCTCACGCCCGACGTCATCCAGCGCCTGCTGCACCAGGCCGACACCGTCGTGCCGCACCACACCGTCGAGACCGAGCGCTCCATGCTCTACAAGCTTAGAGGTACCACTACATTTATTTATACGGCTTACATGCAGAGTATCTACCATTGCTTTACATTACATATTACACGTCTATGTCTCTCATGAAATTAAACCAATTTTGATAACTTTAACTTTAGTTTAATTGAGACATTACGTATACGTATTACAACTAGATTGTCTTGCACATTTTATATTTGATTTTTCTAGATATAAGTAATCAATGGAAATGTGCAACTAGACCCATTTTTCATAAATGCTTTTAAGGGATAATTTGTAATCTATTTGCTATAAGACCCAGCACGTAGATTTCCACCTGCACTTAATAATATTTTCAATTCAATTCAATTCAATTTATTTATTTTGTGAACATAGGTGATTACAGGTGTTTTTTACTATAAATATCTATTGTACGAACCATGTCCCGCCGATAGGCATACAAAATTAGATTAATAACATTAATAATTAATGTCAAAGAATATGCAGGCATGTCAGATTAATGTCAAATGTGGTAAAATTATATATAAAAAAAAAAATAAGAAAAAAAAAAAAATATCAAAACTTGTCATCCAGATATTCCTTGACTGAATAATATACTTTGTCATTTAGTAGCTTGAATAGATTACGATTATTAGATTATTTTAATTAAATCTTAATGGGATATTTCTCCAAACTATCTGTAGGTAGCATATCT